>OZ038479.1:87175701-87223201 GCA_964036315.1 Acanthosepion esculentum
GAAATGATTTTCCTATAAAAATGCACTGGAAATGATTTTCCTATAAAAATGCACTGGAAATGGTTTCAATATGAAAATACACTGGAAATGGTTTCAATATGAAAATACACTGGAAATGATTTTAGATTGGTTTAGTTGATTTTACAACATGTCAAGCTGTACTGGGTTATTTAATACTAACTTTTGTATGAGTCACCCAGTGTAGAGAGAACTCAATTTTAATGCTTAATCAGACTAACTTTGCTAACCATTACCCCACGCCAGGGTGTATGGAAATGATTTTATTATGAAAATACATTGCAAATAATTAAAGGCTATTTTGATTATTTTATGACATGTAATCCTTGTTGGGATATTTAATATCAATTTTTTTAAGGATCACCCGTGAGGATCAAACTCCTTATTGAGTA
This sequence comes from Acanthosepion esculentum, assembly GCA_964036315.1. NCBI lineage: Eukaryota > Metazoa > Mollusca > Cephalopoda > Sepiida > Sepiidae > Acanthosepion > Acanthosepion esculentum. The sequence goes on from OZ038479.1 coordinate 87,176,112, forward strand.
GTAACGGTCAACCATACTAGCCTCATATAAGAATGGCCCAAGCTGAAGCACTCATAACAACCAAGATGAGGACACAAATACAATTATATCAGTGGAAAATATCTTCTCATTTTTTATATCTGGACAGAAATTATCACTTTCAACAATATCATCATTTAGGTTTATTATTATTTAGATTTAATTATAATCATTATTGTTAGGTTTGAATTTTTTCCTCTCTTCTGTTTGTTTATAATTCTTACCATTCTTCTTGCTCCTCCATTAGTGAGCATGTATGCTAAGTCCTGCCATTACCTCAGATAAATAATGAACCATTCCATTTTGATTGCAAGGCAGGATGGAAGAAAAAGTTATGAGATGCTGTTTGGTTTTAGAGAGAAAAAAAGAAAGCATACATCATAGAGAGAAAAAGGGAAGATAAAAGAAGCAAACATGTTCTCATGCATTTAATTTCAGTGAAATGGAAAACCTTGCCAATTTTGCATCTTTTCATTTGTACCCTCTTACTTCTTTAAATAATCCTTATTATTGTTACTGCAATATTTTGTTAAATTTGTTAAGCTTAAATATTTTCTGATAGAATCGGGAAATTTTTTGCGGATATTTTATTATCCTTGATCACACAAGTAGCTTATTCAATCGGTAAACTAGAAACTATGATTTATCAGAAAATTCAATAGGAAAATTTTCAAGATTGTTTCAAGTTATTATTATTATGATGATGATGATTACAATAATCATCATCATTATGATATCAATATAATGAAAAAGTTTATTATATGAATATTATTAATAATACTATATCATATTTGTGATTATTATCATCATCTTCTTGTAAAATGTTTTGCCAGCAATCCAAGATTCAGTTTCATCCTAACAAATCATATTTAAAGAGAAACCTTTCTATGAGGGCAAACAAACGGCTCTTTATAAAATTAATATTTGCTAGTAAATTCCAAAAGTGGCTTGGATCAGAACATTGCACTGAGGAATTCCAAGAAGAATTCAGATATGTATCAGTGGCGTTGACAAATTCAACCTTCGATCAAGACATTTTTACCCGCCTCCTATCTCTGAAGAAATTGGAAGATGTGTTTTTTTTTTCTGTAACATGTCATAGATCTCCTGTACATTGATTAGGTAAATACAAACTTGAGTTGAGGTCCAGTAAGGTGTAAGAGAAAGGAAGGTTCTCCACATTCTGGCATGCTTTTAGCATATTGAACTTCATTTACATGTAGAAATAAGAGACGAACAGTGTTTGACATATCGTGTTGGGATTTATTTATAAAGAAAAAGCAACTAAAAAGAATAAGTTGAGTAATCCGAAGAGTATGGACTCATATCAAAATAAGCGAAGCCGTTTTTATTTGAAAGAAATTTAAAATACACTTTTTTGATTGATCAAATGAGATGAGGTGCTGAAAATTTCTTGACCCAAACTACTGTTCAGAATTTGACCAAATATTAGAATTTATTTATTTATTTTTGAATGACTTCTTATTTGAGTTGAGAACTTTTCAGCACATCCTCATACAAAATTACCTTGTGGCCACAGCATATTGGAACACAGTTAAGCAACATCAAGCCTGGTCAGTACTTAGATTGGTGGCCACTTAGGAATACCAGGTGCTGTAAGCTTGGATGTGCAGGTGGTGTAATTTATAATACAGTGTAACCCGGATATAAGAGAGTTGTCGGGACCGGAGAAGACGTCTCTTATATCCGGGTTTATCTTATATCCGGGTTTGGTCTATTTTGTTTTATTAACACAGGCTCTAATTTGGGACCAGAGAAAATCTCTCTTATATCCGGGTTTATCTTATATCCGGGTCTCTTATATCCGGGTTACACTGTAACTTGAAATTGTTAATCAGAGAGCTGAGTTCCAATTCCCATTGTATTTGTTATATTCCCTTATGAATAAATACCCTTGAAAAAGGTATGAATCCACTGCTTCTCACCCCCCATTATGGGTTAATTAGTAAGACTTGTATCATTAAACCAGTATTATCTCCAAAAAATCATTCTTACAATCTAAAAATATTTTCTGGCTTTAAATAACCTGTAAAGAGTTGACAAGCTGTAGAAAATCAATGAATCAGATAAAATAGTTGAAGATTGCAAATATTTACACGGAACCTTTTGATGAACCATTTTGTCATGAAGAATATTATGAAAACATGTATGTGCATGTGTACACAAACACACACATATATATTTTAGAATTATTTTTTATTAAGCCGACAGATTTTTATCACTTTAAACCTTATACTTAGTGGACATACGTATTTGAGTAGGCACTCTATTTATTAAGCAGTATATAGATTTATGTCCGCCTGCCAGCATGAATGTTTGAGAAATAGTGCAAATTTTTCTTTGATAAGATTTCTTGAACATTCAGGCCAGAAAATGAAAATAAATAAATATATTGTTTAATAAATAAACGGAATGCCTACCCAATTGTGAGTATCCACTAAAAATAATGTTTAAAAAGATAAACACACACACACACACACACATATATATATATATATACACACAAATATATATATATATATATATAGTTTGATATATTTATGGGTTAAAGTGCTCAGGGATATGTAAATATAAAAGATGGCCTGAAGATTGCGCTTAAGCATGAAACAGACTGTTGACACTGGGTGTTGACATCGATGTCCACTTATATAATGAACTGTCCTGTTGTCTTTGACGTACATGAGTCCAGCAGTTCAGTTCCTAAAACTGAACAGCTAAACTACCCTGCACTTGATTTAATTACAGTGGTAAAATCTTGTACAGAACCATGCATACTTTTTGGAAGAAGCGGTCCATATATATGATAAATTTCAGATATAAAAATATTTTTAAAGGCAATATAAATAAGAGAAGACAACAGGAAAACAATTTATGCCAATGTATATCATTTCTTAGGAACTTACTCAGTAAAATCTTTACACTTGCCTTGATAAAGTTCCTCGAGAATTGGCATAAAAGGTATATTTTATTTAATAAAACTTGTAGTGCTTCTAGGCTAATAGATCTCAATTTCACTGTTTGAAAAAAAAAAGAAGGAATTTTCTACTCAAACACATGTAATAGTAGTAGTAGTAGTAGTAGTAATAGTAAGAGGAGGCAGCATCTGTAGCTCCCTGGTCAAAATTCAGTTTTTCGGTTGTAAAACTGGAGTGACCTCTCCAGTACATAGGCCTGGACAATAGTATATGGGGGCTGTGCACTGCCCAAACTACATGGTCCCTATCCTCTCAACCATACTAACAAGATCAAAAAAATACAGGGCATTACATTTGGGGGCAGCTTGGCTACAGGAGTTCCTGGAAAGTTGTCAGTGTTGACAGTCAACTGCCTTCGCAGGGTGGGTGGGGTTTCGTCCCCAGGTTTTCCAAAACATGTAATGTTTATATATGTAGATTATATATGTTCCAAAGGTTGTCATAGCTGGGGGTGGCTGATAATGGGAACATAAAATGCTTCTGCGGCATGTGCCTCAAATAGACCCTGACAACTGTCCATCTTCAAGCTAAAGAATAGGCGATGACAGAAAACTGGCACCTTATAACCAGTTGCTTCAGGTGGATGAAGTTAGGCAGTCCATCTAGGAGAAGGAAAACCCTAATTTTAAACTTTCACTGTCCTGTGGTTGTATCCAACTGAACATGGAAAAGGCCATGGAAGTAAATCAAACACATGTACCCAATAAAAACAACATCAATAGTAATAAGAAATAAATACTCTGTGACGAAAAAATAAATTCATTAATTACTTATAAATTAATTTGTTTGTTTTCATGCACAAAGTTCACAGATACCAACTTCATAATGTTCCACACATCATCTTAGAATTTTTGCTGGAGATTCATTTTTGACAAATCAATGAGAACTAAACTACAACATATCTTTGTTCATCACCTTTCTGTTTCTTTTTTCTCTGTTTAAATAATATATCTATAGATAGATAGATATTCAAAGAAGTAAGTCAATGTATTATCACTTATAAACCCTATATATTTATATAGATAATTGGATAAATTAATAATGATGGATCCTTTCAAAGAAAGTCAATATTCTAGACTTATAAGCACAATTTATTTTTCACTACCAAAACGAAATCTGAGATGGAAAAAATTGAAATGGAGAAAGAGAAATTTCTTTTTAAACACTCAAACAAAAATGTTAATATTCTGAATTCTGAGAAAAGAATAAAAACATTAACTAAAGTAAAATATTCCAAAACAGAAATAAGGGGAGAAAAAAAAACTAACTGTATTATTCTTTGTTTATCTTACTCACAACTGGACATAAATTAAATAAGAAATTGACAGTTGGATTTTTTTACCTGACAATTTTTTATTTTTATTAGAGGAAACAAATATTATTTAAAATACATCTTTGAAAATTACCAAAGATTGAATTTTCTCTCAACTGGGTTTAATTTTATTTATAATAAACTGTTTTCTCTTAATTCTTTTTTTTAATTTATTTTGTATGGTGAGTAAATGTGCTTTATCAAGCATGTTTATGGGATGAAATTCTGTCAAGAAAGAAAGAATTTATTCTTGTTAACTATGTTTTCATTTTCCAGTTTCATTTTTATTTACTTGACATTAAGGGCAATAAATTGACTTTTTGAAAATTATTATTTTTTATATTATTATTCAACTTTGGGCCAACGAGTCTGTATCCCACTTGAGTAATTCAAATTTTCATGGTAATATAAGCCAGGAATATTTTTGAGGTAAGAAATACTACTGAATTATCTGAGAAATTTGAACAGATTCATCAAACTGTTCCGTTGTTGAGTTATTCTGTATTTCTTGTGTCTTTGCAGATGTTTCACACATCTCCCAAAACTCTTCTTGCAAAAAATAAAAGACCTTTTCCTTTTCTATCAGTTAATAACATTCTTGTATTACAAAACTTAATTACCATATATACTCATGTAATGCATGATCTTGTATATCCTTGGACCCCCAAATTTTCACTTATGAAAAATAATTTTATTATGTATTGCATATATCATGTGATTTCCTTTTTTTGACAGACCAGATTATAATAGACTAAATTCTTTTCCTCTATCTCTTTGTCCCATCTACAAGTTAACTAAGTTAAAAAAGTAAAAGAGAATGAGAAAAGTATCGTTAGTAACACTATGCCAGTCATGTAAATGCATACAGTCATAAACAACTGAACAAGAAATAGCTGAACATCTTATAAACAATGCAAAAGGTGCATATTTGCTATGTTTGTATTTTATAATACAATACTAATATGGGAATATTACATGTATCATTATTGGATACAGTTAAGTAAAACATCAGTTTTATCAAAATCATATTTATTTTAAATACAGCTGTACTTTTTGACTACCGTAAATGGATATATAATTTGGTCAATGGCGTAGCCAGGTCCAGCAGTACATTTGCTAATTTTATATCTCATGTATGATGTGACCCCCTTGAAATTAGCTTCAAAATTAAGTCTTCAAAAGTTGCATGATACACAAGTATATATGGTATTTGTTCTTGGCTAAGCTATGATTTATGCACATTTAAAAGGGTAAGAAATTTGTTACATGTTTGCTAGAGATTCAAAATGTAAAATGACCTTGCCAGTTGGTGTTATGCCTATTCTGAACTTCAATTTTTCTCGTGGTCAGATAAAATGTCCAACCAAATTGACTCAAAAGTAGAACCTTACTTAACTTTTCTTTTTTCAATGTTTTAATGTATTTGGTTTGCTACATGGACATGCTATTGTCTAATGCTAGTTACTGTTAATATGTAGATGAACTGTTTTTTCTTAAAACATATGTACATGACCTTTGCTGAGGAACAAAGTGTTACCATATTTTGTGTATAGCCATTGCAAGATTTACATATGGGTTAGTATGGGCTGCAACCCAAGGGCCACAAGACTAGAGCGGCCCTGATAAAAATTAAAAAGAAAAAAGAACAGAGGAGATTTTTTTTATTTTCAGATTTAATAGGGCTTTTTGAACTAATTTGAAACACTTTAGATTATTTGAGCCCCTCTTGTTGGAGTGGATCTTTTAAATTTGATAGGACCTCTTGGTGTTATTATCATTCATTCTCATGTGATTCAATCCAAGAATTTGTTAATTTCAATCTAATCTCCAAGAATTATAATTACTAACTTGGCTATTTGAAGTTGATAATTTTAATGATAAATACAGGATGTCCCAGAAAAAATGTAACCCAAGAATGTGAACGCCATTTATTTTCTGTTGACAAACTATATACAAACCATATATTTCTGAAAACTAGAGAAGTTAGCAAATCTACTGTTACAAACAAAATGTCACTAGCTCTACTGGCAAAGATTTTATTGTCATTTATAGAATATGCTCCAAATGTGCTCCATTCTGCTGAGGACATGCTTGAATTCTATGGGCGAAGTTGTCAATGACTTTGATGCACACTTCTTTTGGTATAGCTCTGATTTCTTGAGTGATTGTTGCCTTTAGCTCTGAAACTGTGTGGAGGTTGTACCTGTAGACTTGATCCTTCAGATACCCCCCACAGATAAAAATCTGGTAGGTTGAGGTCGGGGGAATGCAGAGACCACTCAGGTTTGCATTTATGGCTGATGAGTCCAGCCACTCCAGAGATACATTTGCTGTATGAGGGGTGGCTCCATCTTGCTGGTACCACTAGTGCCTCTCTGCACCTCTGCCATGACTCATGAGCCTCAGTCCATGGCAGAATTTGTTCAGTACCTCCAAATAGAGTTCCTTTGTGATGGTCAACAGATTCTCTTGCACGTTTATGAAACAGAAGGGTCCAAAATGCCATGCTTTGATATAGCTGCTTAGTGAATGGAGGGGTATTTCTAGAACATCATTTGGGGGTTCTGAATCACAGAATACATTGTTATTACTATTCACATGGCCTGAGAGTAGAAAATGCACTTCATCTGTGAATCATAAATTATCGAGAAAGTCTGGCTTGTTTTCAATCTTGTCTGAGAAATAGTTTTCCTTATCAGCAGCAGTCAGTTTTTGTCTTACTTGTATTCTGTAAGGGTAAAGATGAATATCTTTGATCAGAATATGCTGAACAGAGGATTTGGTGAGGCCAAGGTCCTGACACCTTTTACGGACAGATTTCTTCGGACTCCTGTCGAATCTTGGACAACTGCTATGTTTTCAGGATACCTTAAAGTAGGTTTTCTGCCAACTTTGACTGTTGGAGACTTTTTTCTCATGTTGTTGATTGTCCCTGTAGTTTCAAACTTCTTGATCCACTGGTAAACATCAATTTTGCTGGAGATGCGTGCACACACAGATATGACGAGATAATAAAGAACTCATCTCCCCTCAAAGGCCATTACTCTCGTGTGATGGGGGTGGGGGAAGATGAACAATCAAGAGTGTGAGACTCACCGTTGCAAGGAGGTTTCCAACTAGTGTCCAGTTGGCTGACAAAAATAAACAGGGTTGTAACTCAATACATGTCCCACTCTTGAATAAAGGAGATTTACTTGACCCCCCACTGAGTCAGGTTGTGACACAAGGTCGGTTTTTAATGTAGGGACCTGAGTGTTTTCACTTGGGCCGCTGGTCTAAGCTGGTCATAGCTTGTCCAAGCTGGTCCAAGCTAGTCATAGCCATGATACCACCAGCACACAGGGATGGAGCCCTGAGGCAGGTAAGGATCATAATGTATCACACTCTTGATTGTTCATCTTCCCCCACCCCCATCACACGAGAGTAATGGCCTTTGAGGGGAGATGAGTTCTTTATTATCTCGTCATATCTGTGTGTGCACGCATCTCCAGATGCAAGATAGCCTTGAGGCATCCTGAGGTACATAAATCTTCCCCATTCTGTAATGAAAGTGGTAAGTGGCTGGGATTCTTTGTCTAATGGTATTGAGTGGTACCCATCGATGGCGTTCAACACAGTTGTTTTTTTTTTGTTTTAGGTGGTACCTGAAGTACCAATTGGAACGGTGACCCAGTATGATGTATCTCCCGTTTACATTGGGAATTCATGAGTTGGTAGTCTATAGTTCTGCATGGTTTACCATTTTTTTTAACTGTAATGACCATTGTGCAGCACCAATCTATGACTTTATTCAAGAGAGGTTCATGTATTGAGTTACAGCCCTGTTTATTTTTGTCAGCCAACTGGATGCTAGTTGCGAAGGTAAGTCTCACACTCTTGATTGTTCAGATGAGTTCCAAAATCCTTAAAAAATTCAGTTGAAGTGTTTCATGTTTTACACCGCAAAAAGCATCATCTAAAAATATATGTATTTTTTTTTACACATAAGGCAGTGAACATAGATAATGAAGGGGCCTCCAAATTCTTTGATCCCAGGTGCCTCCTAAGGCTTAAACCCTGCTCTGGGTATAATAATTTTATATTGCGAGTGTACAAAACATTGATCTCAATGTTTTTAATTGGTCCATCGTTAGGAAGTGAAGAAATGGTTTTATATCATTCCCATCGGCATTTGTATGAAAATTTATGCAACAGATGAGTTTAGGACTTTAAATTTGGTTTGCTGATTCCTTGTTTTTCATGCTGATATCTGTTAGAATATTTGCACTTCCAGTTCGGTAAATGCATAGTGTAAATTTATAAGGTAAATAGAAACAAAAAGGACACATGTGTTCAAGACCAGAAAGAAACAACTGAAACTTCAAGGCACATAATGAGGAAAGAGGGCTTGTAAAATTTGATACTCACAGGATAGATTGAAGTCAAAAGAGGCTGAGTAAAGCAATGCATGATTACCTAATGAGCTTCAGTAAATGGATGGCAGGTAAGGGTTTAGGAGAGAGCAAAAAGACAAAATAATTTAAGAGCTACAAAGGACAGGAAATTGTGGAGAGGCATGTCCGGAAATGAGATAAATGTTTCGTACATAGAAGAAAAATTGGGGTCAAAGGCTAAACTTAGACTTTTTGCAGAAACTATCTAAAAATTCTGCAGGCAGAATTTTCTACTCATATATTTTCTTGAGTATTATTTTTTCCATTATTTTTAGTTATTTTTAAGAAGTTAAATCATGCACAAACACACACACGCACACATATATATACATACATACACACACAAGAATGGATTTTGTTTTAATCTGACAGATTTTTAGCATTTTAAATGTTATTTTTAGTGAATCTTCTTCTATGTGCCATGTCCCTTCAGGACATTGGCGATCATGCCTCTCCACAGAATCTTATTAACAAAGTGAATTTTCTCATTTTTCTCTGCTGTATCGTTGAATTTATTCCATTCCATATTTTCTGATCATTTTGCCTTTTATCTGCTTCTTGCATTCCCTTCCCCGCATGTCCAATCAACTTCCCCTGCCAAATGAACAACCTTTCTTCTAACAAAACCTCTGCCTCCTTTCTTACTCCGGGCGATGATGACAAGACGTGAGGGAAAGGAAGTTTAAAGGTTGTTCTTTACAACAAGAGGGTGTACAAAAAAAATTCCTCATTAAGTTCTCATACTCTCACCTTTTTAAGCAATTTTTTTTTTAACTGATATTTTATTTATTTTCTAAATGAAAATAAACACCCAATTTAAAAAATAAATCAATTGAATAAATTAATTTAGTGTTTATTTTTCTATGTCTTTTCTGAATGTTAAAAAATGGCAAAACTTAATGACTTATTTGTTTTAACATTTTTTTGTATTATTAAATCATTTACCTTCCTACCTTGGGGCAATATCAGACGAATGACGAAGAAGACGCTTTAGAATAATGTTTGACAGATATAGCTGATAATAAAATTAAAATGGAAGAGAGAAAAAAAAACAGCTACTAATGGTAAAAAGAAACTCAAGTAAAATAAATAAAAGATGAAGAAAAGGAAAATGAATTTAATGTTAAAATTTTCTCTGCTGAAAATAGAAATATAATGGAACCCATCATCACAAAATGCATGCACATTGCACATTTATCATTAGAAATTCTTGCATATAAACAAAGACATAAACACACACACATATATATATATATATATATATATATATATATATATATATATATATATATATATATGTGTGTGTGTGTGTGTGTAGTTAGCTCCTCTCATTCCCTATAGAACATTGGGCTCCTTTTAAAACTGCATCCAAGTACATTCTAGATTCAGTGGAAATACAGATTCACAAATGATCCCAAGCCACATGTATACACACTTTTATGATAGTTTCAATTCAGAGTTTCCTTCTCATCGACTGGTTGTCGCTGAAGGCTATAGGACTGAGTCTGTCCTGCTGTTTTACTCGTAGGTGGCGGGGGGAATAGATGGATTACTACCTTTTCCAAAGATATTAGCACATAAGTGAATGCAATGAACTTGACTGGAATTTGAACTTGGCTCTACAATTCCTTAATCTGAGCTGCTAAACATTACAATATCACACATACACACATATATATATATATATAAACTCACACACACACACACAAAAAAACATGACAGTTTAAAAGTTTGAGGTCATTCCAGGTAAGTTTTTAAATTGGCCCAAAAAGTAGTTGTTTTGTATTTGAAATAAGAGAAAACTATTATACATGATTTTAAAAAAAGGTCACATGATTTTTTATTAAAAATTTCATGACAAAAAGATGAGAGCATTTTATGATAAAATTTCAGACTTGTCAGAAATATCTTCCTTTAGCCTTGATTACTGTAGCACAATTTTTTTGGTATGCATTTCAAAAGTTCCTCAAAGTATAAATTCGATAATTGATTCCATTCTTTTTTCAATGACGCTAAGATCTCTTTTTCGTTTTTTTCATGCTAATTCTGGAGGTGTCTTCAAACTTTTGAACTGTATTGTACATATATATATATATATATATATATATATATACACACACACAGAAGGAAATCTTATTGTAGCTGACACATTTCATCCTCTGATAGACTTTATCATGGCAAGATCATTTATTCCCTTTTGTTTGTTAGACATTAATTTACGTAACTTAGAGTTATATACTCTACCTATGAACACTAATGGGTATGTCCCAATCCTCTTAAATACAATGGACACTATAATTAGTCCACCACTAGCAGTGGTTTACCTATTTCATGCCGCTGGCGAGTATTGCATTTTGTTGATATTATAAAAATTACCATTTCATTTCCAACCTCTGTTTTGGTTATTCCTCATTCAGTAACCCTTTCTAGGTTACAGCACATAGATAGATAGATAGATAAAATAAAAATGCTAGCTGTTAATACCATCAAATAATATACATAAAATTATAATTTAACATTTTGTTAATGTTATAAAAAATTACCATTTCATTTCAAACATCCGTTTTGATTATTCCTCATTCAGTAACCCTTTCTAGGTTACAATACTTACCATCATTTATAATTTACCTAGAATTTTCAGTTAACCTGACGAATATTAATGAGCATTTTTGGATTTAAAGATTTTTAAAAACTAATGGCATTTTTGCTTTTGTTTAAAAAATGCTTGCTGCAAAATAAAATCCTTACATTTTCCTTGATAAAGCCCGTCAGAAGACGAAACATGTCAGCTAAGATTTCCTTTTGTCTTTATTGATATTGTCTTTATACAGATATATTTTTAATTATATCTGAAATTTTACACATACACATGCAAACATATATATGTGTGTGTGTGTGAGAGAGAGAGCATTGGTGGTTGACAGTGGTTAGAACATTTGCTTTTTGGTCAAGAGACCCAGATTTGAATCTCACTGTGGTCGATTTGTCAGGAAGGTGACTTATTTGGAAAGTGCTTGACAACCATACTGTGGGATGATTCATGTCTTATGAGTGTGAATGAAATTAGAATAGACAGAACCATTCAGAAGTTGTTGATGGTTGTGCTATCAGGAAGTCACAAGTCATTGTAACCAAGACTATACTGGCCTTGTTCTAACTGTTGATCATGCCAGATGATATGCTCATTCCAAGAAAACTGTAACTAAGGTTCACTCAGTGTAGATGCAGTATAAACCACAGGTGGATTCTATGATTATTGAACTCACACGCATGTGCCTGACTGGGTGTCATTGACAGGGTTTGGCTAACCAACAGGTGAGCTTTTAAAACAAGAGTAACTGGCCATTATACAGGTTGAGGTAGAAATACCTCCCACATAATTGTGTCATATTAGCTAGATGATGAAACTGTTGCCACTAATGTGTTACCATTATGTGGCAGGTATTTCTAAAAGGTACATGTGTTAGATATTTCTGCCACACCCTATATATATATATTTTTGTCATCCACAGACAGACTGTTTCGCTGTTTCACAGCTCATCAGTGTGGCTAGACGTCCGGTTGCCTCTAGCTAGGATCGAAACCCGACTGAATTGGCGTCAGTCGGAACTTCTACCACTAAGCCGTCGGTGCACGGCAGGGATGAAGGTGAATTTTAGCGTGTTTATTTTTAGATTTAGATAAACACACAGTGACTGACAGTGACTCAATTCTGCCGAAGAGTCGTGCAATATTAGCTTAAATAGTCACTGTTTACAAACTCACACCTCAAACCAAAGAGCTCAACCGAAATTAATTTTTCAGGAAACAATATATATATATATATATATATATATATATATATATATATATATATATATATATATATGTGTGTGTGTGTGTATTTGGATAGCAATCCCTCTTTTACACAAGTTTCATTTAAAATGACCAACAAGGTGCTGTGGTTAAGCTTTTTATTTAATTTTTCTTGTGTTCTTATAATTTTCTTCTTTTCTGGACATGAATTATGTAGGAATTGTCCAAATTTTTGTATGTCAGAGTGCTTTCGGATATACTTTTAAGCATTATCAAGGATGAATTTTTATTTTTAACTGAATGTATGGATTGTTTTATGTATGTATTTAGAGTTATAGGCATATTTTATTTTCCAAACACAGTCAGCCCAATGTGGCCATGTTCATAGTTGATGTTACTGAGTGGCTTTTTCTTTTTCATTAATAATGTTCCCATTATTTTTAGCCTTTTTTACATGTGGATGAGGTTATTATATTTGTATTATCAAATTCACATGTCTCTTAAGGTTCCTGATCAAACCAAATTCATAAATAATTATATTGGATATACTACAACATGCCTAACAAGAAGACTCACCTTACATCTCTCTGACCATAGCTCAATTAGCCTCATTCACATGTAAAAAAGGCTAAAAATAATGGAAGCATTATGAAAACTATTACACCACTTATCATCCTCAATAGTTTGCTTTGATTTTCATTGTTAGCCTTAAGAATATTTTTGAGCATTCTTAAATTTAAAATGTTTTAAAACCTAATAATATTTTTTATTTCTGTTTATAAATACATGCTGCAAAATAAAATTCTTAAATTTGCCTTGATGAAGTCCATTAGAGGATGGAATGTGTTGGTAAAGAGTAGTTTTTCTTTGATTCTATTCACATTTTTGTTTTATTAAATGCAGCAGACAAGGAAAATCTTTCTTTTTTTTTAAAGTGTTTTTAATGTACTTACAAAGTGCAGAAACAGTTTGTAATGATTATTGTCCCAAATACCTTTAGCTAATTCATTAGGCATTTTCAAGGTGTGCTTTCTTAATGTTTTCGATGTTTGTGTCCAAAAATGTATTGTTTGGAAGTAGTATTAATTGTAGACAGTGTGAGAGAAATTCGTCTGTGATTTTCTGTTGGATTGTCTTTTAAAAGACTCCCAACACAGGTTGCTGTTCAAATATACAAGATCTATAAATATATAAACACACATGTAGACGTGTGCATAAATAGGACTCATTTATATGAGACAGTTTGAACATAAAATGATAGAAATAATTTTAAAGAATGCTGGTTTGTTATCAGAATGTGGCTTAAGAAGCATGAGGCAAGATGAATAAACTGTAATATTTCACTGTATTTATTCCACATCAGAGTTATGTAAGGAGATATTATGATACATATGAAATGACCATAAATATGTCAAAATATGACAGGCCAGCAATTTTTCTCGTTTGTCCAGTTGATTTCTGAATGGCAAGAAGAATATGCACTGAATAAGCTTCAATCTTCCTCTTCAAGCTAACATAAACAAATCCGCCATAAACATCGCATCTTCATTACAAATGCACATGACTTGTACAGACATGCGTACAAACACTGGCATATATATTGATGGATATTTATGATGTAGGTTCTATTTCAAATGTATTTCATGAAATGTAACAAAACTTCTTGATGATTACAATCTTCTAATGTCTTTGAACAACTGCAAGAAAATACCAATGGGATATTCATATCTAAAAATCAAAAATCCAGGCTCATAATTCAAAGGGGTATGAATCAGTCTTACAATTTCAAAATAAAAAATATCTGTGAGATGTTCAGATCTAAAAATCAAAATTCCAGGCTCTTAATGCAAAGGGGTATGAATCAGTCTTGCAATTTTAAAATAAAAAATACCTGTAAGATGTTCAGATCTAAAAATCAAAATTCCAGGCTCATAATTCAAAGGGGTATGAATTAGTCTTGCAATTTTAAAATAAAAAATACCTGTGAGATGTTCAGATCCAAAAATCAAAATTCCAGGCTCATAATTCAAAGGGGTATGAATCAGTCTTGAAATTTCAAAATAAAAAAAAATAACAGTGTAGGAAGGCATAAATCAAATGAGGTAATAATCTATATTCAAAACTTGCCATATGCAATTACTTTCTTCACCAAGGACCAAGAAATCCACCTATCATCCAGTGTAGTGGTCTTTTATTGGAGTAAGAAAGGTTGTAATTAGTCAAAACTGATAGGGAAGTGCAAACAATTAGCATATTTTGAGGCCTATTAAGTCATCCCGATCTTGATTCTTGATAGATAGCATATAAAACTCAAATTCTTTTTCACAGTATGACTTAGTTTTCTCCTTCATCACTAAAACAACAACTTGTTATATAAACAAACTGTGAATGTGTAAACTATATTCAACATAAAATACCAAAAACTCAAAACACCCAAGCTTGTGGTTACTTTTCTACAAAAAAAGCCTACTTTGCAAAATGTCATTTTTTTTATACTAGTTCTCTTGTTGCTTTAAGGCTAAAATCCACATCATATTGAAACACTAGTTCCATATGATCTCCAAAGTTAAGCAACATTGAGCCTGATCAGTACCTAGATGGGTGACCACTTGAGAAAACCATATGCTTGGATGCGTAGATGGTTTGACTCAGAATTGGAAATTGGAGAGTTGAGTTCCAATTCCTGTTGAGTTCATTGTATTCACTTATGTGCAAATACTCTTGGGAAAGGTATGATTCCACATCTTCTTCCCCAGCTATGGATTAATTAATAAGACGTGTATCACTGAACCATTGTTATCTCAAAAAAATACTTACAATCTAAAATTATTTACTAGCTTTAAATAACCTGCAAAGGGTCAGTAAGATGTAGCAAATGAATGAATCAACCAATCTTGTCAATAATAATAAAATAAAAACATCAATATATATTACTAATACTACATTTCTTTTGAGAAGACTGATCTGTCATCTGTCTCCAAGCAAAGTGCTATACGCAAACATGTAACCCAAATCCACAGTACTTCTTCTAATTTTAGATTATGGCTGAAAGTATAATGTCAATCATACTTCAAAAATTGATTAGTAATTCTAGAATAGGAGGTACAGTGGAGTAATGGATAGTGGCTAGGACTGAGGAATCGGAGAGCCAAGTTCCAATTCCATTCAAATCCATTATATTCACTTATGTGCTAATACGCTTGGGAAAGGTATGAATTCTCTTCTTCTCCCCTCAGATATAGGTAAATCACAGGGTAGACCAAGTTCTATAGCCTTGGATGGCAACTGTTCTACTGCAGAAAGAAATGGCAACATACTGCAGGAAAAAAAATCTACTTCGTCAGTCATGTATCGAAAGATACATGATCGCCTAAGCGTGTATCATGCAAGGCACCTAACTGACTGAATTGTAGAATCCCTTCACATCAAAGAATGGAAACCCACTATCAATAAAAAAATTTCAATCTTAGTATGAATGTGTTAAAACACTAAAGTCAGTTTAACCATGTGATGCTATTCCATTTTCATTTCAAACACTGGATTCTTAACAATCTTATATTGTTAAGAATCCAGTGTTTGAAATGAAAATATATGTGATGCTATTCCATTTTCATTTCAAACACTGGATTCTTAACAATCTTATATTGTTAAGAATCCAGTGTTTGAAATGAAAATGGAACAGCATCATATGGTTATGACAGTCGCTATCTTTTGACTTTCTATATTATTTGCTTGGAAATTACTAATGATGGTCAAAACTACTTTATCATAATTTTGACAGCTTCCATAACAAGCTTCCACCTGATATAAAAAGACTTATTTGACACTAGGTGAAACACACCATAATGCTTAAAAGACATTCTCAGGCCAATCTATGTAATGAAACATCTTTAAATGTATATGTACTTCAGCAGCAGGCTGTCACTAATGCATCTTTCATTAAAAACAATTTGAATGTTGAATTTTTTGTTTATATATAAGAAAACATCCAAATATGTTTGCCCATCATTTTGAATGACATGTGAAATACATATGATTAACAAATGAACCTTGGTAACAAGGAAGCTATTCACACAAAAAAACTATTGAAGAACAAAAATTATGCAAATTGCACAACACTCTCAAAATACATATGGAACCTTAAAAATACAAATCAAAAGACACCAAAAATAGTACAAAAAAAAAAGTACTAGCTTACCACACCACCTCAAAATATAGAGAAGAAAATGCCAGTAATTACCTTTCTAGAAGAAGATAAACTCTGAGCCAAAAGATCAGATCTTATTTTGGAATACCAAAAAGAAAATAAATTCCTACTACACTATCTACAATGACAACACAACTCAACTCAAAATACCAAATAAAAACTCATAACTTAAACTTAATAAGCTTTATTTTAGATATCAAAATTTAAAACAAAAAATATATAAAACAAATATATATATATATATATATATATATATATATATATATATATATATATATATATATATAAATTTAAAATAGTAAAATAAATTTAAAATAGTAAAATAAATAAATAGATAGATAAATAAGCAAACTGAAGCTCAGGAATATAAATAACCCAAAGCATGAGCTTTAAACAAAAGAACTAGGAAGAATTAGTTTCTTCTTTCCAACACTTCCTTTAATCCCCCTGTGACCTACATATCGACCCCACTTGAGGAGTTGTGACACATCGTATGAAGATTTCTTGATTGTTTTTTCTCAAGTGATTTTGTCTTTATTCTTCTTTTGCACCCATAAGTCTTCTGCTATTATAAAGTCAATATACAGATTATGATTTAAGCATATTTGCAAAGTTCAAATCCAAATCCAGGATCTTCTCAGTCCTGTTGGAGGGACCCATTCCTACTTGACCATGTCTTCAAGTATGTAGCTGTACTCATTAGGCTTGGGCAATTAGGGGTTGGTGAGGGTATTTAACCCATGGAGTGGATTCACCCTTTAACAGCTCTTGTTTTTGTGCTGCTGGGATTCCATTTGACCACACCAGACCAGGGTCTGGTGGGGGAGCCAGTTGAATTGCTGACCACTGAGGTTTTGAATTCATAATTGTCCTTCTCTTAGACTGGTAGCCACTCAAGACCCAGTCTGTCCTGCTATTTACCCATAGGAAGATGCATATTTATTGCATAAAGGCGAAAAGGGAGAAGTGGGGTAAGATTAGTCATCTCTGACTATCTTAAACTTAGCTAATCTGCTTCACAACCCATTCATTCATTACAATTTACTCAATCATCACAAGAATTTATTCATCTCCATTCATCTGACATACACCTCAATACCGCATATTCATGTCATAAAAATTTTACCCATAGGAAGGTGCTTTTCATTATATTCTTTTTCTTATTAAAGGCTTTCCATCTTGTCATGAGAAATTGTTTTATTTTATTTCCATATTTATTTTCTTCAAGGTCATCATCTTGCTTTTAAATTATCTTTCTTTGAATATTACAGTCAGACATTTTGTTCTTTTTTAAACCGACAGTCGGACCATGACAATTTGGAATATTTTACATTTCTTGGAATTCATCCAGTGACGATGATATTTGTAAAATCTCACCTGCAGATAATGAATTTATATTTACTCCCATTTTCTAAATATGCATTCATCACCTGTTGTAAAATGTTCAAGTTGAGACAGTATCTCCTTGTCTCACTCCTTTTCCAATCTTTATTTTATCTTTATCTTTGTGCACTCTAATTACTGCGTAACTCTTATTATATATAGTCTCAATAATTTTTACATAGTTTATAATGTTTATACTGCATTTAATTTGAATAAAATAAACCCTGATATCCACAAAACAAGTTACTTTTTTAAAAAAAAGAGAGATATCATATACATAAACTCACATATAAGCATATATTAAAAGACTTTACTGACATTGGTCGTTGATACCAATTTTATCATGAAAACATTGACATGCATAATAAAATCAAACAAGATGTATGCGTCATGCGTACACATTTAAAATGGAATTTACATAAAAAGACCAATTCTAAAAGAGAATAAACCTAATTTTTTTCCTTTTAAAATAATTAGAGTGTAATTGCCTTGAGAAATATTCTTTCGATGAGAAAAACAAAATGGTTGTGATTCATTCAGAAATTCAAGCCTTAGTGATATGCTAAGATAGGTAATTAGAAAATTCTTTGCATTAGCTGGTGTAAATTCAATGTATTGTAATGTTCATACCATTTCCAGCATATACAGGGTGAGACTTCTTTTTCTGTGTGACATGTCACTTCAATACATAGGCAATTGTGGCTCTTAATAACTTCTTGTCATTTGTAATCCTCAGTAAAGTTTGTCTTTTCATTATCTCTTCTAATTCCAATCTTCTACCAACCATTTACATAAGCTTATTAGGTTTCTCACTGTTTTCATCTGCCCCTTCTGCCTTCAATATATCATATAACTGTCAAATTTTCCAAGCCTTCTTTTTTTATGTGTTTGAAAAATTTCAACTCTTGTTTTTTGATTCTAAACATAAGTGTCTTTATGTTTCCATTTTCCTTAAAACTTTTTTCTGACACATTCAGGCCATGGAATTCTCAGCATCCTTCTGTTGAGCCACGAATTCTGTTGCTGAAAGTCACTTTGTAATCTGTGAGTAGATTGTCCAAAATTTACCGTCTTAGTGGAAAACTGATATTACATAACAGTTTAGTACTCTTTTCATTGTTTCTAAGAAAATTTTCCTGTTTCTTAACAATTTGCTTAGCTTTCTGAAGGCATCTTTCATTATTTCAATGCACCTTGGGATTTCAGTGTCTCATTTTCTATCCTCTATTAGAACACTTACCAGATATTTAGATTTCTATAGTTGCTCGATTATAGCATTTCTAATTCAGAGCATTTTGGTGTGGTTCTCTTGCTAACAACCATTGATTGATTTGTTTTTTTTATGGTTTATCCACCTTTTGTATGTTATTTAAAGCTAAAATATTATTTTGGGTTGTAAAAATAATTCATTTTTTTTTTTTTTGCAAGTGAATGTTGTATTAAGAATTTTTGAGAGATAATAATGATTTTTAGATAAAAAATTTTACTATTTAGCAAATAGCTGTGGGGAAATTGGTGGATTCATATTTTTCCTAAGGTTATTTACACATAGGTGAATTCAACAAATCTGACTGGAATTTGAACTCATCTCTCCAATTTTTTTTTCTGAGCTATTATCTATTACATCACCTACACAAAATTAAAATAGCACAAATATAGTACTAAAGAAATACAGGTGTTCAAGTGTAGGAAATGAGGTGTAGGTATGAGTCAATAATAGAAAAAAAGGGAAATTTAAGCACGCTTAAAATTTAAAATTTGAATGCTGGACGCTATTTGTAAAATACATTTGACTGGTTAGAGGGAGGTAATTGATGTGTGATCCAAAGTAAAAGTTGGTTGAAAATTCAAATTTGAAATTAAATTTAGACAGAAAGTGGGTTATCCGGGATTATATCATTTTAAGAGAAACAATTTTCTGTGCATACAATAGACATAAGATTATTCCGTTTATTTAGTAGATTTGGATTATTAATATTTTTTAGCATGAATAATTTTTCATGTAAACATAGATTGCACCTGTCCCTCCTGCCTGGGAATGGATTGATTTTAGTGACCAATTCCCAATTCACTGCAGGTGTGTAGCTATCTGTTTTGGTACCCCAGTAAAACTTAGAGATTGCTGTGGCATTAGCGTATTTTTTGTTTTTAAGTGTATTTTATGATGATATATATAACAGATAGATAGGCACTAAGACAAACATGTTGATGTATATATCCACTCATTCACTTACACATCACTATTATTACTGATGTAGATGTATTTTACCTGTACCAGACTTAACCTATTCTTTTGTAAATATTTCATATAATGACACACATTTACTGTATATTGTTTTGCAAAAGGATAAATCCATTTGCTATGGTACAAAACACTTTTGGAGATCATTTTTTATCAGTTTAGTTCTTTACTGATTGCTCAACTTACTGTGACCTTTTGCCAGACTAAAATATAGTAAATATTGGTAAAAAGCAGGCAGATTTAATTTCTACAATGAAGTGCTGAGAATTACTCTGGCCTAGTCCACTACCCTAAATCTGACAAATGTCCAAACATCTGATTATTATTTGGAAAGGTTTCTTGGTTGGGCTGAGAACTTTTCCCCACCCACATATGCGGACAGATTACTTGTCATCAAAGCTTAGTGATTAGTTCCAAGGTCAGTGAGTCCAAACCATAATTTTCTGATCTGTCAAAAAGAATTATTGTCTTTTAAATACTTGAGCAAAACCAATAATATCAGTTCTTTCTCATTGTTTTAGTTAATCACTTTTAGTCTATTTTTACTTATCCCATGATAATCCCTTGCAATGATTTGTCTTGTATTTTCAATGCAAAAAAATAATACATATAACCAACTCCTATATACACTAGTGGATATAGAAGTTGGTTATAAATCTGTTACTGTCATCTAGTGATTGTGAGTTCAATCTCTGGATCAGGTAGTGAAGCACCAGTTTAACAGGAATGATCAATAAGTACCATCAGAGAGACAAAAATAATAACCAATAATCAACAGATATATCAGCCAAACAATGGACACCTGATGATGATCAGAGGTTACTTGATCAAAAGATTGTGTCTATAATAACATCTATATTAATGAAGATGAGAATAATAGATTGAAATAATAGGAGTAATGAGATACTAAATTAGCAAATAAATAAATTCTAATTGATCTAATCAGGTTGAGTTTCGATGACTGTGATTACAGTGTATGATAAGTCTGTTAAATCAAAAACACAATTACACTGCCTCATATTTAGTTAGCTTTGCTTCTTCTTTTCTCTCAAGTTTATTAGAAACAAAGAGTGCTCAACTGCTGTGTAATATCAGTCCTCCTATATGGCAGTGAATGCTGAACTATTTTCTCGCAGATGATGATTAGAATTGAAGCAACATATGTGGTTTAAAAGAAGACTGAGAATACTTTGAATGAAGCATGCAAACAACAAGGAGGTTTTATGGAAAATAGAAACGAAACGATTATACAAAGAAAGAAGGCTTGGAAATTTTGATATTTACAAGACATATTGAAGGCAAGAGGGATAGAGAAAAGCTGTGAGTAATCTACTTAATGAGCTTAATTAATTGCTAGGGAGAGCAAAAAACTGGGAGGGATAATAAAAAGGGAAACATTGCTATGAAGGATAGGATGCTGTGGAGAGCCATGAGTGCCCACATCCTTAAGCGAAATGTCATATAGAAGAAGAAGATGACCAAGATAAGAAAAGGGTAAATTGTTTTCTTCTCTGACTGTACAGTTAAATAATAATAATTGTGCTAAAAATGGACATATTAAAATAACAGGAGAGCATAACAAATAGTTTTATATTACCATATAATGGTAATATCAGAATGTAAATAATTCAACAAAAAAGTAAAATAAAAACAGCTAAGCCAGTTTTTCGTTCCTCTCTCATCAGGACAAGAAATCTGCACAGCAACTAAAATCAGCAACACCAGAGACAGGATGTTATATAATAAATATATAAACCTCAAAGGCTAATTGAACTTAAGCCTAAAAGCCACACCTCCATGAATGGATGGAAGGACTTAATATAAACTGACTCTTAAATCTTAAGGTAAATATCAAAGTAAGCCTTCCTCAGTACCGAGAATATGTCTTTGTTTATAGGACAGGATACATTGATGGTTGTTTAATTCATATTCAACTATAACTGGCCCAGATATATAAAAAAAATATACAGCAAAATTTTCAAGATTAAATTAAATGTCACTCAAAGAAAAGGCAGCAAACATAATTGATAGTTTTAGAAGATAAAATTTGCCAAACTTCAAAATTCCTTACAATCTAGGAAATAGGTGTTTTCGGTAAAAAGCAATTCACAGCTCATTTTATAAAAACAATAAAGTGACATTTGAATATTTCCTGCATGACAAGTAAAAGAGGTCTCATAATAAAACCCTATTTTCGCAACAATACCAAATCAATATACCATCAGTAATTTTTAATTACGTTCCTGTCAGAAGCCTTCACAAAATCTCATGAAAATTTCTCAAAATAAAGCCTTATTATTACAAGTAACTCCAAATCAATGCAGTATCAATATTTTTAATTGATTTCCTGTCAGAAAACTGTCATCTAAAGTACCGCCTAGTAAAACCATATTTTTGCAAACAACACCAAATCAATGTACTATGAATATTTTTGGATTTCCTACCAGAAGCCTACACAAAATCTCATGTTAAGTATCTCATAGTAAATCCTTATTCTTCCAAGTAGCCCCATCATTGTACTATCAACTTTTTTTAATTGTCTGAATCTCATCACAGATGAAGAAGAGACTTGAAGTGAAAGAGAATACCATGGTTAGAATATATGAGCAATGAAGAAGTTTTAAGGGTGTACCAGTAATCTAATAATTACAATCAGAAAGAGACAGCTGAAATTTATGTCATACATAATGGGGAAATTTGGCCAAAAGAATTTCACTCTAAGGAAATACTGAAGGCAAAATAAGCTGAAGAAATAATGTGTAACCCTTTTAATGGGTTTGAGTTAACAGATGGCAAAAACAGGGCAATGAGGAATGGTTAAAAGTTACTAAGTGACAGAAAAAAAGTTACTGAAAGACAGGAAAATGTGGAGAACCATGATTGCCTCATTATGCAAAGCCCTGATTGTGTAATAATCTCTCAAATAAAAATTAGGATCAGTTAGAGCCAATAATTTTTAAAAAATTACATTTGTCCCAATATTAAAAAAATTCTGTTTATAGAAAAATGAGTTTTTACCAGCAGATAACGTCGCATCTTGAGTTGTTCATAACTTGAGTTGTTGGGGTACCACATATAAAGCAGTGATAGCAGCTAGTGACTAATGCAAGATAGCCTGATGGAGGCTATACATTTTCAGGCTGATTTTGAATTCATTGTTTTCCTTCTCCTAAGCTGTGTCTACCCCGCTATCTAGCCCAAATCAATGGATCCATGCCTTTTCTCAAGTATATTTGTGTGAATGTGAGTGCATCAAATTAGCCCAGAATTTGAACTTGGCTCACCGGGACCATCTTACATGACCATATCCATTACATTACGTGCATGTCTGTTACCAGCTGGTAACGATAACTAAAAGTAAATGAAACATGAGAGAGATATTCTGCACTGACAACTTCCAAACAGTTTCTTTAACCCAATTTCATTCATAAGATTTGGGTCAACTTGTGCTTTGGGATTCAGGAATTTCCTTGAAAAAAAACATAATAAAGAAAATGTGCTCTCCTGCAGGATTTGAACCTGTATCTCCCTTTGCAGGAAGAACCACAGTCTGATCTAACTTGTTTTTATTGCTTAGCTACATTAGGTTTTGGTTCAGTTTGGCTTATTTTGTTTCATAGCATATCAACCTCAATGGGTTATTTAATGCTGACAAGACTTTTGGGATATGTTTGTATGAATAGAATATGTATTAACTGCTGGAAAAAAGTTTTTTTTTTCCCCCAAAAAATGTATTGCTTATAATTCCTTTTTTTTTTTTCCCAAAAAAATAATTACTGGTATTTTTATACTTTCATAATGTTTTGACCCCAGTTTGAAGGTTAAACATAGCTGGTACCCTAACAGCTATTCTTAAATTTAATAAAAAAATGTACCCTCTGGTAGGATTTGAACATGTGTGCCATTTTGCAGGAATAATGACCGTCTGAACCAGCAGACATTTACAGCTCAGCTATGAAGGGTGTCACGATAAAGCAAGTTTCAATATAAATGGGGCATCTACGCAAATACGAGTATCCATTAAAAATAATGTTTGAAGTACTCCCCCAAATAATCTGTTAATTATTTAGAAATAATGACATTTGTAAACTTCTTAGGATTTAGTTCATTAATATACAAAAATATACATTGCGACAAAATGTCTGTTTTTGAATTCATTTTTTTTTGATAAATTTTTTTCAATAAAATATTTGAAGAGAAATATGTGTGAATTTCCTTATCAGTGATATATTCACATTTTTTTTTTACTTTGTTTAAAGGTTAATCTAATCAAATATTATTGAACAGCAATGTTAATTTAGATTTCTTTTCTTGGAGAATGCCAGAGATCTTTTCTAGTCAAATCAATCCATGTATGTAAATTCTCAATAAATATCTAAGATGAAGACAGTGGTAACTTTAACGGTCAACAAAGGAAAATTCTCTGGCTTAAAAGGTGAAAGAAAAACATTCCAATGTTTTTATTAAATGTATAAAAAAAAAAAAATTTAAATATTTTCATTTTTCTGTATGCTCTAAAAAATGAACATATTTAGATAGAAAAAAAAAGAGATAAAATAATGAAAAACAGTCATTAATTACAGACAGGGCAGGTATATAACTTCTTTTTTTTTCTTTTTTTTTTTAAATGAGATCTCTTTATTTTGTGTATTTGTAAGTCATAATTGTCATGGGATGCTGATATGACTTGGTTAGAAATAAGTCACCATTATGTTGTGGAAATCAACACTTTGGATCTGAGTGTGTGTATGTTGCTTAGTAAATATTTATGGGCTCCTGGAGCATTTATCTTGCAAACAATATTGACAGACTCAATGTGAGTCTGAGTAAAAAAAACAACTGTGTATGTTTGTGTGTGATAAACGTATGTGTATGTGCATATGCAAGAGAGTTCAAAAGTCAACAGAGAACCAAAGAGGTGAACGCGTCTAGTCTGCAGCGTTTTTTATCGATGTCAACTCTATCTGGAAGCAAGAGTTGAAAAGAGCAATAAAGAGAGAATATGATTGCCTTTTTTTTTTATATAGATCTAATAGCACCCCCACGACTAACAAGCATTTTGACAAAACCAAGTGGGATGACCCACATGATAAATGCAAGAAATTTGAAACTTCTTTTCATAGACTATCAAAACTCTGAGCTTCACTTTTTTCTTCTTTTTTTTGTTACTTTTCTATCCTCATTTTTTAATTTAGGACCTTTCGAAATTTGTGCCTGTGAAGAACTTTAAAGGGTCATTTAAATTGGGATTTGGTGAAATGAACAAATTAGGCACTTTTAAATTCAAGCAGACACAATATTAGAACATATTCTAATAATTAATGAGTTTCAAACAAAATAAAAACATTTTTTTTATGAAAATTATCAATAAGATACAATATCCCTGCTAAGTGAATACCAAATTAAAATAAAATTCAGTTAACATATAATTTATGTAAAATGATAATGTCGGAGTTAGCTTCTCCTTAATTCCCAAATTGTCACTAGGGGTCATTCTCCCTATACTATAAATACTGGGCGATTTTTTTGCCTCGTTCTCTTTCCTTCAGGCCTTGTGCCGCATCCCACCTTGGGTGGAGGTGAGGTAAATCCTCTTTTTCATTTCTTCATTTCAGCAACTACAATGTAAGCTCTCTTAAAAGATCCACATCTTCCCATTTGTGAGAGAAGCCATGAACATTATTCACACATACACGCACATACGAACATTCACCAAAGAACAGACACCAATATTTACACACACACAAATGTTATTGTCCATTGTAAAATTGTTTTTGTTTATTACATATATTTGTTTATATATATATACATATCAGTTTGTTTGTCTTCTTTATCTTCAGTTGGACTTAACTTGAGTCCGACAATTTTCTTGTAGTTGGACCTTTTAATATTCTACCAGGAGTTACACGCGTGTTTCTAATACAACAACTCACAAACCACCGGTCCACTAAAATAAAAATTACACAACATTTAAAACATATATCATATCATTAATCTGCAATGTTTCAGCCTTTAAACAAATATAGTAATTAATGATTTTATATCCTTCGAGTAACACACTTAAACAGAGTTGACCAGTTTTTTGTTAAATATTCCTGTTTACTATTATGCCTATGCATAAGGTATAAATGAAAGGACAATGTATCAAGTAGTCAGTCAGAGTCCATGCAGTCCACATGATAACACAAGTAGCTGCCAGATGTAACAGTCCAAGGTGAAGTCATTATGAAATCTTTTTTCATAGATGACCAATAAAAAAAAATGTAAAGCACATTACTACTATTTTGTGGAATATAAAATTTAGTATCTACATTTTATCTGCTTTCATCTTTTTCTTTTCCTTTTTCACTTTTCAAGCAAAATTTTACCCACTCAACTATCTGTAGATTTAAATTTTCTATACTTACTCAGAGGGACATGACATTCACAAACAATACAAAAGATAAACATGGAATCTTTCTCAGTATTGATAAGAATCAACAATAAAATTAAACAAATCTCTGAAAAAGCTTTCATACTAGTTTCAATCTTGTTATAGATTACTTCTTTATTCCCAATCCTTGCTGTTAAACAGTAATAGAGGAAAAACGAAAAAAGAGCAAATTTGTTGAAATGAAAAGAAAATCTTATCAAATATTACGTTGGTGCATAATTATCAGGCGTTTTTGTAGGCGAGTTCTTTGTTAATAAAAATTGCTGTTTTGTTTACTTTTTTAATAAAAATATTATTTTCAGATTATAAAAAATGTCTGTCGATAATCATACACTCTAGAATAACCATTTATAAATTATTGTTGAATTGTTATGTTTCTTTTTTCATAATAATATTGTTTAAAAACGCCTTATTGTTATTGCCACTTCACAACTCATTGAAATAATCATCTTAAGATGTCTAGATTTTTTACATGAAGTATTGTTATTATGCACTAACCCAATATAAATAATACTGACAATGACTATTATGTTTATTACTATGACATATAAACAACCAACAAAAAAACAAGATGAAAGAAAAATTATTAAAAAATTAATAATAGTGACAATGTTCCAAAAAGGAATTCTAATTTAAGACTATATGTTAATTACTACTAGGTGACAATGAATAACAACCAAAGATGAAAAACTAGTCCAAAATTAATAATAATGACAATACTTCATCTAAAAAATCCAGACATCTTAAGATGATTATTTCAATGAGTTGTGAAGTGGCAACAACAATAAGATAGAAGAAAAACAAAATGTTACATGAAACATTTATTGGTCATTCAACCTGTTCTCTATATTC
This sequence comes from Acanthosepion esculentum, assembly GCA_964036315.1. NCBI lineage: Eukaryota > Metazoa > Mollusca > Cephalopoda > Sepiida > Sepiidae > Acanthosepion > Acanthosepion esculentum. The sequence goes on from OZ038479.1 coordinate 87,203,783, forward strand.
CTTTATATTAAATTTTTATGGTAATAAGAGATATTACTAAATGTCAATAAATGAAACTGCATCGAATTGACATGACAATGGAACATCTCCTTAATAGTGAGAACAGGTTTCTAATATGCTGCTTTCATTTTTTTGCTGACTTTTGGTATTGCCTTCAGTATAGCCTGTGAGTGTCAGTCCTCAATATAAGATGGAAGACAAGAGCCAGATAAGCCCAAAGATGGAGTATTGCTGCTGTATATGAGCAGGAACTGCCCAGTCTTCACTTTCCAGTTTTGATAGAGTCCAAAAGTGTCTCAGAGTCCTTGTTGGTGATTAATTATTTTCCCCCTTACAACCCATTTCTCATAGATGAGATGTTACAAGTCTCACACTGCTCTATCTCTATTTCCATGGAAAGTGTTCAAATGAACTACACTCCTTAGTTCCACCAATTCTAACATTCATATCTAAGACATGCCATGTCACACACATTGTAGTGAACTACCCTAATTCCCTTCATATTCCATTGGTGAGATGTAAGATTCATCTGAGTAGCTTCTTTCCATACCAACTTCCAAAAGGATGTTTCCCCAATCACTATAATCTTAACCTGTTTAAGTCTAGAGTTAACTGTTATCTTCCCCACATTGTAAACTGTGCCTCTTACTCTGTAACTATCTACTTCAAGTGAACATTATTGTAAAAAAAAACAGTTTGGTTTTAAGCTACATTCCTTTCATTTATGAACTATCAAACCAATGATGCATATTTAAAGTGTCTTTACCAATAGTTCAGTAACCTTTTACCTTTTTGATAAAGTCAACAATCTTCCTCAAATATCACCATACACTGTGCCTCTTAGTTTGTAGTCCTATACCTTGAGTGGCTCTTGAGCTTTGTATAGAATGAACTTCATTCTAAACCCCACCACCAAAAAAAAACAGCAACAATAGTAGCAGTGTTTCCTTATATAGCTTAAAGCTATTAAGATAGATGACTGTTTTAATAGCAATTTGCTTTTATTTTTTTTTACATATCTTCCCAAATATATCCTGTTTATATACTGGCATGCCAATCTTCTCAAAGTGGTAATCTTTACACATCAAATATATATAAACACTTTATTAAAGCATGAGATATGAAATAATTCCATTTATTTTCTTTCTATTCTTATACATTAACATTTTTCTCTTCCCTTACATGGTGAATGGAAGATCCTGCTTCAAAAAATTTGCTTATCAAATGAAACAAAATTAAATTATTGAAAAAAGAAAATTACATGAAACTTTATTCCGCTCTTAACAAATTGTTAATGGTTAATCTAAGCGTATAAATATAATTATATTTCCGTGAAGGAAAAAGGAGTTTAAGATACAAATTATTTATTTTATATTTTCATTTTTTTCATAAGAATGTTGATATCTAATATTGTAGTAATAAGTCTGATTACATTTAGAAACATTTTATCTCAAGGAAAGTCTTCATTCATGTTTTCTTTCTCATAAATGTTTACAGACATTTTGAACGTTATTAATTTCTAAACAAAGCAATGAAAATATTTCTCCTCCTAAAATGTTTGAAAAGTGAAGCTCAGTATCCTTTGAAAGGTATGAGTCCATCTTTTCACTGCCTCCCCAACTAGGGGTTAATAACAGAGCATACTGAATTCTCAAGCTTTGGTTGTCAACCAGTCTAGGGGAATAACAAATCTGAATTCCAAACTAATTAGATAGTCCTGGGTATGTGCTGTATCATCGAGATGAATGATACACAAAGAATGAGTGCTTAATATATTTATTCAGCAATAGTATCTGGTGATAATGGATACATACAAAAAACAGAGAACAATAAGTTAGAGAACAATTAACAAGACAACTTAAAAGGAATAGAGGAGGGTCAATACTGTATAGCCAAATGAAGTAAGATCAGTCCGAATATTAAACTTATTAATCAACTGTTGAAGCCCTTAATCATAGACTATTTAAGGCCATGAGCCAAGCCATCTGATAGAGTGCTGAAGGGGTGCTAGCTACTCTACAACAGTATGACAATAAATTACATCCAGCAGTAAGGCTTCTGGGAGATTGGAGGTTTTTGAGGAGTGTAGAAGCACTTCTTAATTGTTGTTGTTTCCAGGTTAACCCTGACCCAGGGTGGTAGCAACTAATAGGGTCCCAGTTCTGGGCAAAATAGTGAACACTCAAACAACACTATGAAAGTATAAAAATACATTTTAATAGTAACAATATTTGCAATACATTTTTATATGAAAAAAATACCAGCAATACATTTTTATAGTAACAATATCTGCAATACATTTTTATATGAAAAAAATACCAGCAATACATTTTTATAGTAACAATATCTGCAATACATTTTTATATGAAAAAAATACTAGCAATACATTTTTATAGTAACAATATCTGCAATACATTTTTATATGAAAGAAATACTAGCAATACATTTTAATAGTAACAATATCTGCAATACATTTTTATATGAAAAAAATACTAGCAATACATTTTAATAGTAACAATATCTACAATAAATTTTTATATGAAAAAATACCAGCAATACATTTTTATAGTAACAATATCTGCAATATATTTTTATATGAAAAAAATACTAGCAATACATTTTTATAGTAACAATATCTGCAATACATTTTTATATGAAAAAAATACCAGCAATACATTTTTATAGTAACAATATCTGCAATACATTTTTATATGGAAAAAATACTAGCAATACATTTTTATAGTAACAATATCTGCAATACATTTTTATATGAAAAAAATACCAGCAATACATTTTTATAGTAAAAATTACCAAGAATATATTTTATATGTAATTCAAGGCATACAGTTGTGTTCATAATTTATTTAGTTGAAGCCTTGAAATTGTGTTCAAAATATTTAGATTTCAGCATGAAATAACCCATAGAGGTTGATATACCACTGAACAAAATCAACCAACCAACAAACTGGTTGGGTGTGAGGCTAGTAACTCCATACATAAATTATATCTTATTACCTTGTTGGTGTCACCTTGTCTGCTAAACCATTGAGAAAGATATAAACCCACCTCTTCTCCCCCAGCTATAGGTTAATTAGTAAGGCTTGTATCACTAAACCGTTATCAACAAATCAATCAATTATCTGCTAGATGGCATGACAATCAGCAGTATAAAGGGCAAAGATTAACTCCTTCTTCCTTTTACTTTTTTGCTTCAGGTATTGTAGTGATAACCTAGCACTCTTCTCTCTAGGGAGACTTCTTAGTCCCCAGCAAACCAACTATTTAATTTCAAACAAACCACGTGGACATTCACACTCATACTGCAGCTAAGTACAGAAACATTTTCTTTCCTTTTTTTGAACTCTATCATCTCTCTATACACATAAATAACTTTTGTTTTTCTCACAAAAATTTTAAAAGAAAATATTCAAATAAGGATAATTTAAAAAATTTATTCTATTCTTTTGGCTTTTAGAACAGGACTATTTAATAATAGGGATGGCAAAACTGTCGATCACAAGCCACATAGATCTCTTTGACATTTACTCTGTGGATTGTGAAAATATGTTGGCTGAGCTTCTTTTCTAATCAATATAAAACATAAATAAGAAAAAAAAATCTATAATTTTTTACTGAGTATGAACTTTGACCTTAATGGATTAAAACATGTTGGATGTTTATGGTGAGTAAAAATATTCATGAATTTAAATCCTATTGTTCACTCAATACAAAGCCCAAGAGCCACTCAAGATAGAGAGTTCATGAATGAGGTTGATGTAAGTGCATAAGAAGCAGCAAGTGTATATATATGAGGATATATAGGATAGATAATGGTTGACTCTAGACTAAATATGATTCAGGTTCTTCAGTTCTGAGGGAAGGAATAGTGAAAGGGAGAAGGACTAAAGAAAGCTCAGGTTGGTAAGGGTCACAGAGGAAGGCCTTTACTTTGCAGCTCTTAAATATCTAAAATTTATCATAGGTGACTTTGACATTTTGTAAGGTTACCATCCTGGTGTAGAAAGCCAGACATTTATTTAACAAAAAAAAAAAGAAAAAAAAAGAAGAATCATGGCTCTCAATAACTTCCAGTTCTTTGTAGCTCTTAGTAATGTCTGTCTTTTTACTATCCCTCTCACTCACTGTTCTGTCATTCATTTACACAAGCTTGTTAGCTAGGTTACTTGCTGCTTCCCTTTTGCCTTCATCATGTCCTCTGAGTGTCAAATTTTCCAAGCCTTCATTCCTCAGTATGTCTTAGAAATTTCAACTGACTACTTCTGATTCTAATTATAAGTTTCTTTTTTGTTTTTTTGTTTTTTCTTTTCCTGAAAACTTCCTCATTGCTTAAATGTTCTGCCTATGGAGTTCTCAGCATCCTGCTTTAGAACCCGTTCTCTGTTGTCTCCAGATTCCTCTTCACCTGTCAGGGCTTAAAAGAGTTTAAGAGAAGAGACTTGAAGTGAAGGAATGAACAAATACTGAGAATGCCATGCATAGAACATGAGCAGCAAGACATTTTAAGAAAATTAAGAACTACAAATAAACTGATACTTATAATAAAACACGGACAGCTGAAAATTCTAGGATGTATAATGAGGAAAGAAGACCTGGAGAATTTAACATTCACAGGACATACTGAAATGGATAGATAGCAAAACAAGGACAAAGGCAAGTAGTAAAGGAGTAAGAGTTGCTGAGAAATTGTAGAGGGCTATGATTGACCACATCTTGAAAAGACATGGCACATCAAAGTAAAAACTAACTCTCTGGTGACTGCTAACTTTCAAATAATGATAATCTGGTATCTTTAATACAAAACATCACTGATGGTTTTGGTTGATTGATATGTTTTCTATGGCTTATAAACCCTTTGCAGGTTATTTGAAGCCAGAAAATGTTTTTTAGACTGTAAGAATTTGGAGGAGAGGGAGAGGATAATGGTTTAGTGATACAAGTTTGATTTGATTTCTTTTGGTTTGTTTTTTGTCATATCAACCTTAATGGGTTATTTAATGCCAACAAGATCTCTACAATAGATTTGTATGAATAGACTGGTTTGTTTTGTTTTGTTTTATGGCATATCAACTTCAGTCGGTTATTTAATGCCAACACTTTTTTTTGTTGGTAATACTCTTCTTTTTTTTTTCAAAAAATGTATTTGCTGGTAATGTATATATATATTTTTTCAAAAATGTATTGCTGGTAATAAATTTTTTTTCAATAATATATTGCTGGTAATAATTTTTTCCAAAAATGTATTGCTGGTATTAAAACCTTTTTTTTTAAAACTCTTTTATAGTGTTTTGACCCCAGTTTAGGGATTAACTATTTGCTCATAGCTGGGACTCTAACAGATGCTACCAACCAATTAAGAGGTGGTTTCATGCTTACAGCACATGATATTCCTAAGTGGTCGCCCATCTAAGTATTGACCATGCTCAACATTGCTTAACTTCGTAAAATGTTACTACAGAATGATTTGCAAATCTAGAAGAAAGGAATTGTTAGTGGTCAGGAATTAATACAAATGTTGCTGAAAGAATAGGTATTTTATATGTAAATTATAAATGTCTTGCAATTAATTTTCCTATTGAAATGCATTAGAAATGTGTTATTTTACTATAGAAATGAAAATCAGAAAAGACATTTACAGTAATCTGAAATTAATGCAATCATTACTGATAGAATTGGTGTACTTGATGTAAAAATCAGAATACAATGGAAATGATTTTACTATATTTTTGCATTGAAAATCAAGAAGAGAGATTGTCAATAGTCAGGAATTAATGCAAGAATTATTGGCAAATCAGGACTGTTATATGTATCATACAAATGCATTGCTTCTAATTTTACTATAGAGGTGCGCTGAAATTCAATGCAAACATTCATAAAAGAAGAGAGTTATTTTAAGTATCACTCTGCATTTTGGCAATCTTTGTCCTTGGCCCATATGTATTTGTACGGGATGGAGCAACTCAGTACCACCAACTGAACATCGAGACAACTCGGGACTGAGACAACAGAAAAACCTAACTTTTTTGTAACTGAATAATTTTTTGAATTACTTCTAATAAAGTGAAAGATTCACTAATTAAGATTTTAATTCTTAATAAATTACTTTTATTTAGTCATAAAAAAAGCTGTGTTTTTCTGGTGCTGAGTTGTCTCGGTCCTGAGTCATCCTGGCACTCAGTTGGCAGTGTTGAGTTGTCCTACACCCATATGCATATGGCCAACCCACATAAAAAATGTCCTTGTGTCACATCCTGTCTCAGTGGAGAGGTCAGGTAAATATCCTCACTCATATTGTAACCAAACAGGTAAGATTTATTAAACAGATCAACAAAAACTTGCACTTATTTTAAATATTATATAAGTGTGTCAAGAAGGGGGCTTACAAACATATCACATTGAAACACCAGTTCTTGTCCAATCACAAATGTTAAGCAACATTGAGCTTGGTCAGTACTTTGATGGGTGACTGCTTGGGAATACCAGGTGCTATAAGCTCGGTTGTGTGGGTGGTGTAATGGATAACTGCTCAGAATTTGAAATCACGGAGCTGAATTCCAATTCCAGTTAGATTCATTATATTCATTTATGTGCAAATACCCTTGGGAAAGGTATGAATCCACCTTTTTTCCACCCAGCTATGGGTTAATTAGTAGGCCCTGTATCAATAAAAATCATTATTATCTTCAAAATATTCATATAATCTAAAAATATTTTCTTGCTTTAAATAACTTGTAAAAGGTTATAATTAGTCATAAAAAAACAAATCAATTACTGTAAGAAGGATAAAATTGTATGTTTCTATGTACCATGCTTTCAGGAAAAAGGGATTGTGAGTGGCTGGGAATTAGGCATTATTGACAGAAAATGCTTGAAAATGTTTTTGAAATGTGGCTTTCATTTGATCATTTAAGAAAAGAATTTTGATAATATAAAACTAACACGTAAATTCTTTTAAAATATTTTAAACAGAAAGAGCTTTTCTTCATTTTCTTTTTCAAATGATAAGATTGCTCCCATGTATTTTTGCAGAATAAAATAATAATCAACCCAGATTTGTCACAGGCTAAAAATGGATCCCTAATGAATAACGCTGAAAGTTTCAATGAGCCATGAAAGTGAAAAAGAAGGGAAGGACAGAGAACAAGGAAGAAAAAGAGATAAAGATGTGTTCAGAAAAAGAAGTTCTTTTCTAAACCGAAATCTGATTTCATATGATTTTGTTTCAGAATCTGTTCTTAATATGGCATATTTACTCTTGTTACCAAAAAAAAAAAAAATTATCAGAGTCAGAGTGAGAATAAAAAAAAAATTGTGGCAGGTAAATGGGAATAAAAGAAAAGGTACTTTCATTTTTACCTTCTTAAGAAGAACACCATTTCAGCTAAAGAGAAAAATTTGCATTCGTAATATCTACATATCATATATATATATATATATATATATATATATATATATATATATATATATATATATATATTCATCATTTCAGCCCAAGTAAAGTGATAATGCCACTACTGGGAGTGAAAGAGAATGAGTAAACTAGTGGGGACAAAGGAATACACACACACATACACACACACACACACACACATATGAATATATATATATATATATATATATATATATATATATATATATATATATATATAAATATTTTGGTACCTCTCTTCTTTTTAATATATATATATATATATATATATATATATATATATGAAAAAAAAATATATATATTGATAGTATGGTTAATATATTATGTATGTAGATACACACACACACACACACACTTGGTGCGATGAGTAAATTGTCGATATTTTATATTTTGAATTTCGAGCATGTGTGTTTTTTGTTTTTGATTTTGTCTGCTGCACAATATAGTAGGGTCAGTTGGGCACCTTCTGTGAGAAAAAGTGTACCATGACACAATTCACTCCACCAGAAATTTGGAAACGACTTGCTGTACTGCTTGGCATTTGTGCCAGAAGCTCCAATATGAACATTTCAGAGTGTTTGGGTGTCACTCTGAGGACAGTGCAGAGGATTCAGAAGGAGTTGAAGGAGTCTAATGGTGATTATGAAGGTAAAGTAGCTCAGAAAACTCACTCTGATCATTCTGATAAAGGAAGAACTCCTGAATATGTTGGTGAGATCAAGTCCATGATTAACAATGATCCCTTCAAGTCAATCAGGTCCATAGCCAGGGAGGTAGTGTTGCCCTGGGTCAAGAGGGTGCCTGCTGGAAGACCCTATCTCTGGCAACAGGACACTGCACGATGCCACACAAGCAAGAGAACCCAATCATGGCTGTTAGACAATTTCTGCAACCACATCACCCCTTACATCTGGCTACCTAACTCCCTAGACTGCATAGCCATTGTTTATTATGTGTAGGACACAGTTGAGTGAGAGACCAACAAAATTGTAACACTAAAGATGAACTGAAGGCAAGGAAAGCAGCCTTTTCCAACTTAAATAAGGAAACCATCCAGAAGAGATGCAGGAGATTCCAGAGTCTTCTGGAGGCTGAGGTTGAAACCAATAGCGATTTTTATCGAATAAATTTACTCTTTAGTATTTCAAGATATATTTGTGTAATTTTGGTAAATATATCCATTAAAATGAGATGTAACATAGCAGTTACTTTTCTCTTTTGTCATTTAGTGATCCACAATTTGTCTGATATATAGATTTTATATCTATCTCTTTCTACAATATTTATTTTATTTTTTGCATAATTTAGATGACAATTTATCCATGTAAGGATTTGATTTTGCAGCTTGTACTCATAAACAGAAATAAAGTGGAAGAAAAATGATTGTAAAGATTTGTATTCAGAGTTGTCCTTCTCCAAGGCTGGTTACCAACCACAGCTAAAGAGCACAGTTCACTCTACAATTTAACTCATAGTTTGGGGAAAATAGATGGATTCATACCTTTCCCAAGAATATTTTTATGTAACTGAATGCAATGGATTCATCTGGAATTTGAACTCTCGACTATCTTTCTTATTTCAAGCTGCTAACCATTACACCAGCCACACTTCTCTATATATTTGCTTTTATGAATGTACATATTAAATCAAGTAAAAGAAAAAAACATACACATAGCAATCATTATATATATGATATGAATCCTTTGTTATAACGTTCCTGTATATAATTCATATGTAATGCTTAAAACTTAAAATATAAAATAAGCTGAAGGAAAAGTCAGCAGAGATTAAATATATTATAATATTATTAATAAATAATATAAAAATCTGCTACTCAGAGTTTCATGCGATAACACAATCATCAGGTGGGTATATATATTTACAATATCTCAATATTTACAAAGGAGAAATATATTTAAAATATATTCAAGTACCTTCAATATGCTATTTCATATTCCCTGCAAAACCAAAAGCTCATAAAATATTCCAAAATAGAAGAGCTGTCCTTCCTGACAAACTTAATGAATCCAAAAAATATATTATTCTACTCACTAACTCTATCACAACTACAACCGAAAAGAATTTATTTAAACTCAACATATAATTTGTCACAACTACATCTAAAACAATCAATAACAAACAAAACAAGCCAATACTTGAAGGAGGAATTTACTCTATCAAGTGCAGGAATTGCTAGAATGAATATATCAGATAAACCTCAAGAAATTTAAACAAGAGAGTATATGAACACAAAAGAAATATTTTAAATAACAACACACAAAACGCATTGGTTGTTCGCCGTAACAAAATGGACAACAGTTTTGACATAGGGAATGCTACTTTGATTAAAAGGGAAAATAATCTATTGAGACGAAAATGTCTGGAAAGTGCCTTGATCGCTAGTTCAGCCACAATAAATTTTCATCCAGACTCTTACAATATATCACCATTCTTGGTAGATTTTATATTGTCACAGTGTGGAATAATCTAGAACAAAGGTGGTGGAGCGACAAAGAAAAATTTCAGCTAGAAAAAGAAATATTCTTTCAAAATATTTTGAAACTAACTGCATCTCTTGTTTCGTGTGGTTGTGTAGACGTGGCAAGATCATCAAAGCCCATTCCAATGAAATCCTAATGGATGAAACGCGTCACAAAAACCTTTCCAGGTTGTCATATTTTTCTAAATACTGCTTGTTGATATTTAAAATTATACAAAATTATATATCATTATATATTATAAATTAACTGATTTAAAATATAGTTTTTTTGATACACAGTAATAACCATGTTTCAAAAATGGAAGCTAAGAACTTCAAATTTAATTTTGTAATTAAATTAAAAACATTAGTTCCATTTCATCTTCAAGCGAATATTGGAGTAACTTATTTTTTAAATTTACTGAGTTTTAAATGCACACAAAAATTCATAATTCACTGTTTCCAAGAATACAGAGAAATCCCATCATTCAGACAAGGGGTAGTAGCATGTTCATTTTTATTAACTTTTGTTGTATCAGTTATTAGTTATGTTCGAAAAAGAGGTTAAGTTTAGGGAGGGTAGGGATGTATTTTTCAACGAATTCTGACATCCGTTAAATGCAGCTAAGTATAATTTTTTCTCTTGTCTCTTTTCATTCATATATATATATATATATATATATATATATATATATATATATATATGGAATTAATTCAAATATAAATTTTGTCAACTCTGGAGTTTTGTAAATGAACTCTTCAGAAATAACTTTGTCCATTAATAAAAATATACTTGTAAGTTATGCTATATTTAAGGGTAAAATATCAGTGATAGAAATATGAAAGAAAATGTAATTATACACTGCTTTCAAGCATGAAACAGAGTGACCAGTTTTATCTATCCATCTATCTATCTATCTATCTATATATATATATATATATATATATATATATATATATATATATATATACACATATGTAAAATGGACACTGAGGTCAACACCAAGTGGTAACAGTCTGTTTCATGCTTGAATGCAATATTCAGGCCTGTTGCCACTTGGTGTTGACCTTAGTGACCACTTTTATATTTACATATGCTCTATTTCTGATATTGAGCACTTTTACCCATAAATATAGCATACCTTTATACTATATTTTTATCATATATATATCCACAGTATATATCCATATATTTCAATGTTCACATTTTTTTGTATCTTCATATATTTATATATATCGATATTGACCACTTTTCTTCCATAATAACTTACAGATTATTCACTATCTAAATTTTTTCTATTCACACACACACACATACACACATATGCCACTGAGGTCAACAATGTGCAACAGTCATGCTTGGATGCAATCTTCAGGCCATGTATGTAGTATTTAGGCTCAACTATTTACACTTTTCACTCATTGTTTTAACCAATAAAATAATAATAAATAATGAGTAAAATGTTAACAAACAACACTATCAAATAGCTACAAATAGCCCCATTCAGATCCACCTTTATTCTTACTCAATAGCCTTTAGAATAAATATCTTCTACCCAATAACATTTTATGGATAATACAATAGACCGTACTACCTATAATGTACCATTTACCAGCATATATAAATAGATGTGCCTAAACACAACACACATGGTCTGAAGATTGTTTTCAAGCATCAGATTGTCGCCTCAATGAAGACTTTTATATATATCGGTCGGGTTTTGATCCCAGCTTGAAGTAATCGGATATCTAGCCACACTGATGAACTGTGATACAGTGAAAAAGTCTCTCTGTGGATAATTATTCATACTCTCGAAATAATTTGATTGAGCTCTTGGAGAGGAAAGGGTGATTTTATAAACAGTGGCTGCTGCTGCAAATGCAATGCACTTCTACACGAATCAAGCTCTCCTAACTTCTGACATCTTTTGAATAGTAAAAACATTAAAATTTCCCTTACTCTCTGCTGTGCAACAATAGCTTGGGGATAGAATCTCTAACTGATACCAAATCGGTCAGGTTTCAATCATGGCTTGAAACAAATGAATGTCTAGCCACAATGATGAGCTGTGATGCATCAAAACAGTCTGTTTGTGGCTGACTATACATATATATATATATATATATATATATATATATATATATATATATATATATACATAAGTGTTTGTATTGAGAGAGAGAGATACACAGATACCAACAGAGATTAAATTTCTATCTTTTTTGTCACTATAGCAACACTTTAACTTGGGTGGATCTAGGGCCATGTCTTGGTGAACATTAATATATATAAAAAAAATCTAGTTTTGCTTTCCTTTATTTCAAGTTAGTCTATCTACCCTTCTATTTCCACAAATATGTTTCTGTGTTTGCATTTGTATTGTCATTTAAATATTTAAACATTGCATCCATAAATACATAATCAAGATGAAGAATCAAGTAATATATGCAATAAGTTATATATATATATATATATATATATATATATATATATATATATATATAATAAAAAGAAAGAACAGTAAGATATAAAATCCGGTGTTCTTATAGATATATTTATTTTTACACAATAGTGCTCAATGTAAATTTACAGAGCATTAATATATATATATATATCTATATCTATATATATCTATATCTATCTATATATATATATATATATATATATATATATATATATATATATATATATATACCCAGAGTTATATTTTCCGATTTCTTTTTGAATTTGTAGGTCTGTTGAATTGGATCATGATTACGATTCCAATGTAATAAATTATAACCATGGAATATTTGTGTTTGAGCCTTTTATATTATATTCTTGCTCTGTCCTGGACATTGAGCTCTATCTGGATTCTATCCTTTTGGAAATTTACATATATATATATATATATATATATATATATATATATATTGACCACTAATATTATCAGTACATATATATATATATATATATATATATATATATAGATATATTTTTTAAATAAAAATAAAAACAGACCACTTTAAGGTTCCATGTAATAAATTATTTCACCACAGCCCTTTTAAAGGACTGCGGATCATCAGACTTTACTTCCAAAGGTTGAAGTTCGTTTCAACCTTTGGAAGTAAAGTCTGATGATCCGTGGTCCTTAAAAGGGCTGTGGTGAAATAATTTATTACATGGAACCTTAAAGTGGTTTGTTTTTATTTTTATTTAAAATATATATATATATATATATATATATATATATATATATATATATATATATGTATATGTACTGATAATATTAATGGTCAATATATATATATATGTATATGTACTGATAATATTAATGGTCAATATATATATATATATATATATATATATATATATATATATATATATATATATATATATGGCTCTTTCTCTCTCCAATATTCATAGATTTGATAAGTATTCCTTTACATCACTTTTTTTATTCATGTAACAGAAAGTTCTGTCAAGAGGAAAGTCAGAACAAAGGACTAATCATCAGTTGCATGAAGACAGAATGTATGGTTGCCAGCAAAAGGAACAACCTAACATGCAAATTACAAATTGGAGATACCAAAATCAAACAAGTACTGTGATTTAAATATCAGGGAAGTGTTTTAATAGAGGATGTAAAATGTGACACCAAAATCTGAAAGCACAAAGATTCCTTCCAAAAGCACTAAGCATTCCAAAGTATTAAGAAACAGGAAATTTTGTAAGAAACAAACAAAAGACTACTGAACAGTTACGTAATGTCAGTCCTTCTATATGGCTGTGAATGCTGGATAGTCTCCTCACAGATGAAGAAGAGAAGTAATGCAACAGAAATGTGGTTCTACAGAAGGATTCTGAGAATACCAAGTACTGAAAACATGAGTAACAACAGAGTTTTAGAGAAAGTAGAAGCAAAATGGACACCTATACTTAATATCAAAAGGAGAGTATTGAAATTTCTAGGACGCATAATGGTGAAAGAGGGTTTAGAAAATTTGACACTCACAGGACATATTGAAGGCAAAAGGAAGAGAGGAAAACAGCACAAAACCGAGCTAACAAGATTGTGTAAATGTTTGCTAGAACAGGGTTTTAGGAGTGATAGTAAAAAAGACAAACTTTACTAAGAGCTAAAAAGGTCACAGAGCTGTGGAGGACCATAATCAGCAACATCTTGAAGAGACATGGCAGACAGAAGAAGAACAGAAATTATCATAATTATTAATGTATAATCCACACATTTTTTTTTATTTTTATTTGCTTTGATATTTCCATGGTATAACGTTTGATCTCTTGTTTTCATTAAAAACAACCGACAAATTACTGTGGTTAAGTTTTTTATTTAATTTTTCACATGTTCTTATAGTTTTCTTTTCTGGACATAAATTATATTAAAAAATTCCAAATGTTTTGTATGTCCCAGCACTTTTGTCTATATTTTAAGCCATTATCAATGATGAATTTTATTTTTACTTTTAACTTTTAACTGAATGTATAGATTGTTTTATGTATGTATCTAAAGTTAAAGGAATATTTTATTTTCCAAATATGGTCAGCACATTGTGGCCATGTTCATAGTTGATATTATTGAATACTGTCATTTTCTTTTTTTATTAAAATGCTTCCATTGTTCTTACCCTTTTTTACATGTGGATGAGGCTATTAGATTTGTAATATCAATGAGTATGTTGCAGATAGAGTTTGGTAGATCTCCATATGTATTTAAATGTGATCTAATTGATCTATGATCAGAGAGATGTAAGGTGTGTCTTCTTGTTAGGCATGTTGTAGTATAGCCAATAGAATTATTTAGGAATTTGGATTGATCAGGAACACTTAAAAGTATAGCCGAATGCATTTGGACATGTAGAACATTTGGACAATCCCTATATAATTTACATCCTGAAAAGTAGGAAATTGTAAGAACAGAAAAAAATTAAATAAAAACTTAACTGCAGTATCTTGTCAGTCATTTTTAATGAAACTTGTATAAAAGAAAGATTGCTAATATCAACATAAACAAATATAGACATGCATATATATGTAGGTTTGCATGTGCAAGATGGTGCAGAAAAGCTCTCAATCTAACCAGGAAGCTCTTTTCCTAAAATCTGATCTTTGGTCAAATTTTGAGAGATTGGCCAGTGTCAGAACTTTTCAGCATCTCTTTAAATTTTTTCATTATATATATATATGCATGTGTGTGTGTGTGTGTGTATGCGAGGGTGACAGAAATTTGCATGTCGTGTGTATCTCTGTCATTCATTAAATTTCATGATTGAAAGAAAGAAGAAAAAATAATATAAAAGCATTTTAAAAATTGAAAAAAAATATAGAAGCATTTTTTAATGTAGTTCCATGCTTTATTAAAGAAAATATGAAATGAAAATGGCTGAAAAGTTCTCAGCTTGACCAAAGAATGATTCCCCACAAAATTCCAATGTTTATCAGATTTTATCAAATCAGTTACACCAAGAAAAACTACACTACCCCTCATTAATGTTTAGATAGTTAGTACGGTAAAACATTTATTAACATTGTCAGGTCAATCAATTCTTACATCTGCTTAGTGCCAAACTAAGCTAAACTGAATATATATGTATATGTATATATATATATATATATATATATATATATATATATATATATATGTGTGTGTGTGTGTGTGTGAGTGTGACTACACTTATACCTAAGCTAAACTGAATAAATATTCATATATATAGATATATATAGATATATACACACACACACACACACATACATATATATATGTGTGTGTGTCTATACACAGATACACACACATTTTTTTCAGTGGATGGTATGCACACAGAAATATATAGATAGGCATTAACAGTATAAGATTTGCACAAACAGATATGAATAGTGTGATATAGATTTGAACAAAATGAAATAGGCATGAACATATTGATAGATAGATAGATAAAGGCTGACAGAATTGAAAAAAACATATAGATAAAGACAGAATGAAAAAAAACAGATAGTGAAAGGCAAACAGAATTGAAAAAAAAAACACATAGATAAATAGATAGACAGATAGATAAATAAGAAAAGGCAAACAGAGTTGAAAAAAAGAGATAGATAGAGAGATAGATAGAGAAAGGCAAACAGAATAGAAAAAATAGAGAAAGGCAGACCACATTGAAAAAACAGATAGATTGATATAAACATACATAGATATGAACAGATTGAGGTTGACATTGGCATCAAACCTGTTCTCTCCAACATGACCACTGCAGATACATATGAAGAAAATAGATATGAATAGTTTAATATATATTTGGACAAAATGAGGTACGTATGAACATACTGAAGTCAAGGGATATTAATAGATAGATAGGACTGAAAAATTAGAGATAGGTAAAATTACACAGATCCGTAGACACAGATAGAACTTCAAAGATTATATATATATATATATATATATATATATATATATATATATATATATATATATAGAGAGAGAGAGAGAGAGAGAGACCAATATGAACAGAATGTGACAAACAGAAATGAATAGATCTGAATAGACTGATAAAAATTTAGACAAATTGAAATAGGGATGAATATACCGAGGTTCAGGGAAGAACTGGTATATACATATATATATATATATATATATATATATATATATATATATATATATATATATATATATAGAGAGAGAGAGAGAGAGAGAGAGAGAGAGAGAGAGAGAGAGAGAGGGTGAGAGAGAGAGAAAGTGAAATAAAGAAAGTTGGCTTGAAAGAAGTAGACAGATATGGACAGACTGAGGCATAGATAGATAAAAAGTGAGGTAAAGAAAGATGGCTCAAGAGAAGCAGAGACATATAAACGTAGTGAGGCATCGATAGATAGATATGTTCAAGTTTACATCTTTTAAAAATCAGGAAAAATGAGTCAGTTCAGTAAGTCGGAGGCATCAAGCCTGTTCTCTCCAACATGCATACTGCCTTTCTCCTAACATCTCCTGTCCTCAGAAGGAGGCAATGCATCCACCAGTCAATTACAGAGTGAGGGAGTGATTGAGTGAATGAACAAGCAAGTGGGTGAGTGAGGAGTGACTGAATGAGCAGAAGAACATCCTTACATGCACACAGCACACTTGATAGGACGCTGAGCCAGTCTGTCGCACATTCACACAGTCTATAACACAGTGCAAGTCAGTCATTCAGCCAACTTGCCAGTCAGTCAGGCAGCCAGCCAGTCAGGCTGGCAAAACCCATGCTGTTGTCACAGAATTGTAAAAGCAGCATCAGAATTCACTTCAGTGTTTGCTTCTTACAACTTTAGATTCTGCTGGATTTAGTTTTTGACAGGTGAGTTACGTTTCTTTTCATCTATCTTTTCGTTAAGCAATTATCTTGTTTGTTTATATGATATGCACTTATTTACATTTTTTTTATATATATATATATATATATATATATATATATATATATAGTTTATTTGTTTATGTTGACTACTTGATAAGTAAAATGAATTCATATTATATACTTGTGTAAATACTTTTGGTACCACACACGTACACACATACATATATATAGATATTGAAGACACTCATATTTTTGTATTTTTCTTGAAATCTATGCAAGTATATGATATATTATAATAAAATTATATATATATATATATATATATATATATATATATGTATATATATATATATATATATTATTTATTTGGATGTTGACTATTTATATTTGATAAGAAATGAACACATGTTTTCATGAAGATTTCTGGTATCAAATGTTATATATATATATATATATATTTCTGTGTGTATGTGTACTGGAAAACTTAATATACATGTGTGTGTATATATATATATATACTTAATATATATATGTGTGTATATATATATATATATATATATATATATATATATATATATATATATATATATATATATATATAAGGAAGCCATCTAGCTATATGTTTCTGTGTGTATGTGTACTGCTGAAATTAATACACACACACATATATATATAAATATATATACACACACACGTATATTAATTTCAGCAGTACACATACACACAGAAACATATAGCTAGATGGCTTCCTTATATATATATATATATATATATATGTATATATATATATATATATATATATATGTATATATATATATATATACACCACACACACATGTATATTAAGTTTTCCACTACACATACACACAGAAATATATATATATATATATATATATATATATATAGCATAATGTAAACAAACTGCCAAATACAGTAATACAGTAATTCAATTAATTTCTGAGGAAAGGCCAAGGTGGTCTGAAATGTTAAATATATATAAAAACATATAAATAAATACTTTCGCAAAAAAACACCCAATTTTTTTCAGTTATTTTATGCATATATTATATATATATATATATATATATATATATATATATATATATATATATATATATATATAAATATATATATATATATATATAATGATCAAATACGGCTTGGATTTGAATCCAACAGAATTATGGGATAAGGAAAAAAAAGAAAATGTTTATAGATTTAAAGTATATCACTTTTATTGAACTTTACACAAAAGTGAAACATGTTAAATTTATAAATGTCTCTTATTTGTTCCTTATCCTGTCATATATATATTTTGACAACTTACAGTTGATAATAATTACTTTTCATATTTTACAAAAGATTGAAAATTACGTTGGAGAAAGTCCTGAAGTATTTTTTTAAACTCTTGATGATATTGTATCTGCCTCAATTTATTTTTTTGTCTGTTTTTATTAAATTTTCCTGCATGTCATATGTCATTTCTACAAAGATATATTTCATGAGAAGTAATGCTGTAGTTGGAGAAACCAACAACTTCATTTAAAAAATCATAGTGGATATAAATATATATATATATATATATATATATATATATATATATATATATATATATATATATATATATATATATATATATATATATATATATATATATATATATATATATATATATATATAGCAGCCATGTTAAATTGAAGTACCAATCACCAAAGTTAAGCAACATCAAGCCTGGTCATTACCTAGATGAGTGACTGCTTGAGAATAAGTCTGTAAGTCTGGATGTGCAGGTGATATAATGGATGACAGGCTAAGAATGAGAAATTAAAGAGCTGTGTTTGAATTCCGAGAGAGAGAGATAGAGAGAGAGACTTCCCTGACCACTACAATTTTAACCTATTCAAGCATGGTGACAACCGTTATTTTTCCCACGTATCCTCATAAACTCCTTTTACATCTTATTTAACAAACACTTTCAGTAACCATCTGTTCAAATGGCTCTTTGGTCTTGTATTTGTATAAAGTGAACATTATTAATATATATTTACATATATATATATATATATATATATATATATATATATATTGTGTAAACTAGAAAACAAGCAACAAATATTAACAAGCATGCTATGTGATGGTTAGTAAGTTAGTCTCATTGTGCCATTCATTAGTA
>OZ038479.1:87233201-87240701 GCA_964036315.1 Acanthosepion esculentum
TTTTTATTAAAAAAAAACATCCAAATTTACATTCTCTCTAATGATTATATATTTTACAGAAAATATTTATTAAACAAATCCATCAAAACTTAGATTTTCTAATGATTATATATATTAGCGGGAAGATATATTAAACAAATCCATCAGGCCTTTCATTCTCTCTAAAGATTACGTTTTTTATAGGAAGAACTTATTAAACAAATCCATCATAACTTGCATTCTCTCTAATGATTACATTTATATTACAGATATAACAGGTGGGATTTATTAAATAAATACATGAAAATATTAAATCACTAATTATTTTATAAACCATGAAATATATTACTTCTTATCCATTTTTTTAACATGTATAATTATGCTATTAAAAGTGTTGGTATTATTTAAGTTTTAGTTATTTTACCATACAATTATAAAATTAATATTCATTTATACGGATGGAAAATAATTTAATACTTAAAGGAATTTTTTTTTCTGCAAAGTTGAAAATAACAGAAATGCTGTTTTCAATGCATCATCAGAAGAGTCTCAGTGAATAGCTTAATTATAATGACATAGAAAAACATTGCACAAAAAAACATATATTCTGTCCAAAATATACAATTAGCTGTTTGGAAAAATCACTTTGTGAAAAATAGATAGTGGCACTAGAAAAAAATGATTTTCTAAAAGTATTTAGAATAGAGTACACACACACACACACATATATATATATATATATATATATATATATATATATATATATATATATATATATATATGAAAAGGTCTGTATTCAACATCTGAAGATTGCATTGTGCATGAAACTCCAAGTTGTACTATCAGTGAGAGATTTATTAATATATGCTTAACACCTCTGTTGTATTACATTGACCACTGTTTTATAATACCACCAATATATTATATTATATTCATATATATATATATATATATATATATATATATATATTATTGTTATTACTATATTTTTATTATAAGGGATTATAATGAAAATATTATTATAATCTCTTATAATAAAAATAAAATAATAATATATTGGTCTACTTTGTATTGATCACTTTTTTAAAAAAGTAAATGCTATCAACAGTGGATTTTTACTCCATTTGTTCTTTCCCTCATTTGTATATATATATATATATATATATATATATATATATATATATATATATTTCATATTCAAACTGGCCATGTATAATTATTAATAATAATATTATTTAAATTGACCTTTTAAATCTATGTTCCTTTAATCTATTACTAAGATCACTGCAGCTTTTTGTGTGTGAGGAATTAATTGTACCAGCAAGTTCATGTGGAATGCTACCTATTCCTGACATATTGGACCCCATCAGAGAGCCTGGTTTGTGTACGCTTGCTAATCCGTGAAGTGTGTCTGTTTTTTGATGATGGTCTTTTACTTTTGACCCAGAAATGTCTTCATTTTTTATTAATTTCTAGATTTCATATTTAAAACTTTAACAAAATACATAAACTACATATTCTGATAAGGCTCACTATATCAGGAACAGTTATTGCCTAACATAAATTAGCCAGCATCCTAGCCCAAATTTTAACCCATTAACTCAGTACAACTAATTCCTCACATAAAAACTCAGGAGATATGATTAATAGATTGAAGAGACAGATATCTATCTATCTATCTATCTATCTATCTATCTATCTATCTCATTTATATATATATATATATATATATATATATATATATATATATATATATATATATATATATATATGTACATGTATATATATATGTATAATATTAAAATTTATTTAACTGTAATTATCAAATTGGTTTTAGTTGTTGTATCCCCTGTATTTAGTTGTAGGGGATACAACTAAAAAGGATTTTATATTTACAGTTAAGTAAATTTTAATATTATATTAATGCTCTATTTTTAATATTATTGTAATATTTGTAATATTGAGCACAGTATATAAAAATATCTGCTTATATTTTTAATTTTTAATTCTTAAACCTTTATATATATATATATATATATATATATAAGAAATATATATATAATTATTTATTTGAAAATAACTACAAAAATAACCATTTTGTTTCAATGCTTCTGGTGTGTTATCAAGTGATGGTGTTGAATATATATATATATATATATATATATATATATATATATATATATATATATATATATATATATATATAAATCTATATAAATACAGATATATATATATATATATATATACATGTGTGTGTATATGTATATATATATATTTATATATATATATATATATATATATATATATATATATATATATACTTTTACCATTATTTAATTTAATTTTTTATATGAGGAAATGCTGAAAATTTTTAAATAACTGACCTAAACAGCAGAATTTACATATTTGCATATGAAAGAAGATTTTATGATTGATTTCTATGGCTTATCAACACTTTGCAGGTTATTTATACCCAGGAAATATTTTTACATTGTAATTTTTTATTTTCTGGAGATACTAATAATTTACTAATACAAGTCTTACTAATTAACACATAGCTAGCAGGGAGAAGAGGTTGATTCATACCTATTTCCCAAGGATATTTGTCCATAAGTGTTATGGGATCTTACCTGTAATGACAATGAACTCTTCCTGACACTATAAAGACTGCGCCTCTCAAGAGAGAAGATAGAACGAAGTGGAACGAGTCGAGACGGAACGAGTCAAGACAATAGTAGTTCACTCTAAACCAAACGGGCAGTCATACTAACACCTTCAACTTCTTGTATTATAATTATTCTGTTGTAATATATCTTTGTTATCTCTACTCTTGTGTTTGTGTCGTTCTTCCTTGGTCCTAACCTTGGACCATAACAGTGGTGCAAGGATATTGGACCATAACAATAAGTGAAAGAAATGAACCCAACTGGAATTGGAACTCAGTTCTCTAATTAACAATTCCAAGCCATTATCCATTACACCACCTGCACATCCAAGCTTACAGTACCTCTTATTCCCAAGCAATCACCCATCTAGGTACTGACCAGGTTTGAGGTTGCTTAACTTTGGTGATCATACAGGAAACAATGTTTCAACATGATATTGCCATAAGTCATTTTTTAAATATTTTTCCAATTAATATATTGATGTTTAATTATTCTGGGGGATAAGTTTATTACTTAACAACAATATAAAATCAATCCCCCTTTTTATATACATTAAAATTTTATTTTTTATACTTAAATGATAAATATAGTTTTAAGGTATGATATATATTTATAAGTAAAAGTGCTCAATATTTGTGATAGAGCATGTGTAAATATGCAGCAATTCTGTGGGATCAGTTTATTACTTAATGGCAACCTAAAACCCATACCTGACTATATTTTTAGTATCTGATATTAATACGAAGTTTATATTTTGTTCACTATTATTAAAAGATTTTCAAATGTGAATCTTTACATATTTTCTTTCCATTTCTTATGATTATATTCTGCTCATTCACAGAATTGATATTTTCATTTTCAGTAAACAAATAATGAAAAGAATTGTTCATTTTATGCAACATAATATCCATCCTTATTGGTGTACTGAAGCCAGTGGAGAATGATAATCACAATGATTGAACATTTTACAGTGAAAATTTCAGATCAAAATTTATGTCACAGTAACAGGCCAGTTTATGGATTTAATGATCAACCTGTGTATTAACAAACATACACATGCCAAATTTACTGATTCAGACTCCTTCCTTGTCTTGTGAGCATGGTTAAAGGTTTATCCCTTGTTTCCTCTTTAGAATTGGGTTTCCAGTTCCTTCTTCTAAAGTCTTCTAATTCTCTTTCACTCCCAGTAATACCTTGCATCTTAGTGAATTATCACCTTGCTTGTGGGTGGGTAATAGGATTAAATATATATATATATATATATATATATATATATATATATTTATATATCCAAGTATAGGATTGGTGTATACGGAATAAATTCCAATAGCCAACAAATACTATTCTTAAAAGAGTGCTCAATACAGAGTAGAGCAAATATAATTATTTATTAAAAAATTATAACATAAATATGTTATAAAATCACTACAAAAATAGCCATTTTGTTTCAACATTTCTGGTGTCTTATCAAGTGATGGTGTTGAACCATATATATATATATATATATATATATATATATATATATATATATATATATATATATATGGCAAACAAATAAAATAAAAATGTTCAGACTTAATTTCCCTTAATACTATGCATATAAAATAATATTTGATTTCATTTTAGTTGTTTATTATTAATGTTATATTTCTTATAATAGAGCTCTTTAATTACAAATACTGCTTGCCTTAAACACATTATCTTCCAGACATTATCTGTTCACTTGCTTTAATTTTTCTTTGACAAAATAAAATCAACATGGTGTAATGACTAGCAAGCTTGTCTTGCTAGATCAATTACAACTGAGTAATGAGTTGGATCCTCACTGGGTGCTCTATACTTACAACCTTCTGCAACATCTAAGCTACATTTCTTAAATCACTAATATATATATATATATATATATATATATATATATATATAAAATGAAAAATATAGTTTTACGGTATGGTATATTTATAAGTAAAAGTGCTCAATATTTGTGATAGAGCATGTGTAAATATAAGAGTGAACATTGTGGTCAACACTCAATCATGACATGCTTGAATACAATCTTCAGGCTATGTGTGTTGTGTCATGGCTTGACTATTTATATATGCTGATCAATGTGGAATTACAGAGAGCCAGGTCAGGTATTTCTGTTTTATTGTGTTATCTCCACAATTATTGGATAGGTGAGAACAGTTATATTTAAAATTATTCTAAAGACTAAAGTAAAAATAATTAAGTGCTATAGCTATTTCTACTTTTAGAATAATCTAAAATATAGCCATTCTTGCCTATCCAATAACCATTAGAATAACTCAATAAACAGGAAATAACTGAACTTGCTAACCATAATGCCCCATTGCCCAGCATATATAAATAGCCGATCTAACACACATTGCTTGAAGATTATGTTCAAGCATGAAACAGACTGTTGCAACTCTTTATATATATATATTTTATAAATATATATATATATATTTTGCTGCAATACAATCTTCTTTCTATGATTTGAATTTATGCTAAACTATGCTAGGCCAGAGTCAGGGAGTAGGTGAGCTTGTGACTTACACAGGGTAGGATATTCTTTGTAGTAGAGTCAAAGGAAGGTGCCTTTTATAAAGTATATTGATGTTGTAAAGGGAATCACATTAAATTACTTGTGTTGAAATGCTTCAAGTACATGTTCCATAGCAATATATAAATCATTATTTAAAATTGATTACAAATGTGGCTTACATTTCCCATCTGGCCTGGGCCTATTACCTGCTTTGCACAGACCTGAAGAATACAGATAATTTCTTTAGATATATACAACCTGATTTTTTTCACCAACGTCTTAATAACTTTCTTATTTTTTATGTGCTTTAACTCAAACATGTCTGGAACAAGGCTAAATTACTAAGTGTTAAAATTCAGTTTATTTTGCACTCACCGTGTATCATTCCTTTTCCTAATCTTTTTTGTGTTGCTGTACAAACACACCTGGGAATGGTGAAAAGTTAATTATTTTGGAGGAATCAGTTCCTGGTTGTGCCAATAATATTTTGTCAAAACCTATATATATATATACACACACACACACACTATATATATATATATATATATATATATATATATATATATATATATATATATATATATATATATATATATCTTCATACCTATGAGTTAAAGATTTCAAATGCAGATGGGAATCCAACATGATGATAAAATAAAAGAACTAATAGGAAATCATTATCAATCTAACATATTTCACTTTTATTAAAGCTTCATCAGAGATTGAGAGAAAACTGCCAAAAAGACAGAAAACACTGGTATTATCAATTATGTTATCTTCATACTTACATATATATATATATATATATATAGGTATATTTCTTCATACTCATATATATATATATATGTATATATATATATATATATTTATGTTTCATACTTATATATATATATATGTATATATATATATATATATATATATATATATATATGTTTCTTCATACTTATATATATATGTATATATATATATATATATATATATATATATATATATATATATATATATATATATATATATCTTCATACTTATATATATATATATATATATATATATATATATATCAGGGATAGGTAAATTTAAAAGAGATGTCAAAACCCAGCCACAACAGTCTTTTTCATGGCAAATGTTTTTTTCATACTAAAAAACAATTGCCAGGCCATGACAATTGTCTATTAACAGACTTTTCGCCACTTCAAAGTCTACTTATATATATATATATATATATATATATATATATATATATATATATATATATATATATCTTTGTACATGTATACACCCTTGTGCAAATTAATTGAACGGACTGCTTTAGTTTCCTTTCTTTCACTATACAGTCAGTTTTATATCCACTGCAGTGACAAGGTGTAATCGATTTCTGTTTTTTCCTCAGATTAGTTCATTTGCAGTGGTGTGACATAATATGAATCTATTTTCATTGTGTACGATGAAATTTGTTTGGCCTTGAAAAATATTGCATCATCTGTAACTGCATCAGATATTTATCACGCCCAGACATTAATGTCTCAACCGTCAATTAGTTGTTCTATGGCCATTCTTTGCGATGGATGTTACTCCAAGGAAGTGTATGAAAATTGTAATGCTGCATAAGCACAGAGAACACTGGCAAGCCTTACCAGTGAGCAAATCAAAGTACTAGACTAGCCTGGAAACCTTCCTGATTTAAATCCAATCAAGAATTTGTGGTCAGTCTGCAAGGAACAACTTTGTGGAATGGACATGGGAAGTACTAACATGTGCACTGTTTCATTGGAAAAATACAATTAAAGTAAATAATAACAGAATTATTCATTATGTTTCAATTAATTTGCACAAAGGCATACATATACATATATATATATATACTTTTTTTATTATAGGATATTACATTGGAACATATGTAAAACCACTACATAAATGCATTCATGTTTCAATGCATATCATCACATCTCATCAGGTGGTAGTAAATGAGGGTTATTACAATTTTTAATATTTACTTACAAACAATCCCATTTCTCCACAAAAAAAGAATAAAGAAAATAAAAAATGCAAGAAAGAAAGACATAAGATATAGTCTCTTCTAAAAAGAAAAAAAAGAAAGAAAGACATAATATATAGTCAAAAGAAGAAAAGTTTAGACAAGATATAGTCACTTCTAAAAAAGAAAAGAAAATAAGAGCGAGAGGGAAAGACAGACACATGATATAGTCTCTTCTCCAAAGAAAACGAAAATGAGAGTAAGATAAATATAAGGATGATATGGAAATGAGAAGTAACTAGTCAAGATAAGTTGATAACTGGTTCCACCAGTCA
>OZ038479.1:87243201-87250701 GCA_964036315.1 Acanthosepion esculentum
GTGATTTTTGTTGTTGTGGGGTACCCTGCATATATCAGCAAAAACAAACTATGTACACTTAAATACTTACATCCAATTATATTCAAATACAAACATATAAATATAATTTAAATACAAATATGTACATCTAATGTATATTTTTAAATATATATTCCCTTTATCTAGATAGATAGATAGATAGATAGATAGGAATTAAAAAAATAGAATTATGAACTAAAATACAAATAAATCATTCTAAATTTCTGATGAAGCTAAATAAATAACAAACCATGACAAATTTATGAAGATTTTCTCATTGTTCCTAGTCTGTCATATTTAATCCAAATTTGCAACATATATATAATTACAAACACACACACACACACACACACACACATACATACATACATACACACCTCAGAGTGTCCATAAAGTCTCTTTCAGTTAGTTATGTGTCATGCATGATACACTCTTAGGCGAACATGTATCTTTCAATACATGACTGACGAGGCAGATTTTTTCATGGAGTAGGTTGCCTTTTCTTTCTGTAGTAGCCAGTTGCCATCCAAGGCTGTAGAACGCAGTCTATCCTGCTATTTTCCCATAGCTGCGGGGAGAAGAAGAGGATTCATACTTTTTTCAAAGGTATTAGCACGCAAGTGAATGCAATGGATTTGAGTGGAATTCAAGGTCGGCTCTCCGATTCCTCAATCCGAACCACCATCCATTACTCCACCGTGCCACCTGCGAAGTAAAGTCTCTTTACAATTTAAAAAATTTATTTCAAAAGCAAATGAACAGACAATATGTGGAAATTGTTACAAAACGAGGAGTAGATATTGAAGTTTTTTAACTAATTTAATACAGCTCTATATAGGCACCATTAGTTGCACAAAGCACATCAAGCTGGTACTTGATTTCTTGCCATGTTTGCTGTAGCATAGCCTCATCAATGGTGGAAATGGCATCAGCGATCTTTTGCTTTAGATCATTGATGTCCCATATCTTTGTTCAATACACAATATCATAACCCCATAGAGAGGAGTCCAGGGGAGTGATATCTGGTGAACAAGGTGACCAGGGAAATGGGCAATTTCTTCCAACCCACCGGTCTGGAAATGTTAGGGGTTCATTTAACAGTACCTCTTCCATCAACAGGATACCTGAAATATACAAATGCAATTTGATTAAAAACTTTGATAACTACTTAGTACATAGAACAAATCTGATTAAGATATCTCATCAATTGGCTTTGTAATATTTTTTAAATCATAAAGAGACTTTATGGACACCCTGTGTAATTACAAACAAAGTTTGGGTCACAAACTCACATCAATCCAGCTAAATATGTTAGCTCTCTCACTGATATTCATATTATATATATATATATAATACCTTCAAACTTAGACTGATTATTAATCTGAAGAATAGTTTTTGCTATTTTACCCACTATCTTTCATCTCTCCTAAATCTATCTTACATATCTATAAGTCTAACATTTCTCCATGCTTAGAATATTGCTAACACATATGGTCTGAGGCTCCTGCTATATATCTAGATATCCTTGATAAAATCCAAAGAAGAATCAGCAATATTATTGATCCTGATCTGGCATCTCAGCTTCAGCCTCTTTCCCAATTCCATAAAGTTGCATTTTGTATAAATACTTTCATGGTAATTGTTCCATAGCTCTTCACTATGGTACCTAAACTTAATGAATTTAAGCACAGTACTAGACTGGTGTCAAGACCTCATCAATTTACTGTTTAGTTGGCTAGATGTAACCATAAGCTCTACACTAACGGTTTCTTTTCCTGCACTTCTTGCTTGTGGAACTCCCTTCTGGCTCCATGTTTTCCCGTCAACTTTAATCTTCAAAAATTTAAATGCAATGTCACTCACTATCTACTATCTTCCTGATTAGTAATGTTTCTGTTTTCAAATACTTCCACACAAACAGTAATCCCTTGTATCTTAGTGGCTTTACTGCTTTTCTTGGTGCGAATGTAATTAAAAAACACACAAAAAAAACAATATAATATATATATATATATATATATCAAGAACAGTATTGAGGAGATTGTATATCAAAATGTCAAAAGTTTGCTTGTCATGCATTTTGTCCTACAAGACTAAATTTGTTATGTTGGTAGGTCTACATATGCACATGACAGACGGGTGCTGGGAGAATTTTTCCACTTTGTCATACAATTTACAATTTTCCCATATATATATATATATATATATATATATATATATATATATATATATATATATATCTGGGACAGATTGATAGATTATGTGATAGAAAAAGAAATACGTAGAAAATATGCGAGATGAAGAAAGGGCCAGTGTGACAAATATATATGTGTGTGTGTGTGTGTATATATATATATATATATATATATATATATATATATATATATATATATATCACAGTCAGCATTCCTTTTATTTTTGTAATTGTAGGGAGGATCTGAATGCAGCAGTCTCATTGAATCTCCTTCACAACAGTCTATTAATGCCAACCATCGGCAATTCTGGTATCGTCATACTTGTCCAACCAGTCTTTGCATTGTCCTCCACTCCTACATCCACCTTCAGTGGTGCCTTGCATGATGGTCCTGCACAGGCTGTTGTGCCTTGTAACGTGTCTAAACCATGCCATTTTTCTCTGTTTGACAGTGGTGAGAACTTATGTCAAGATACTGCAGTTAAGTTTTTTATTAAATTTTTCTTGTTTTCTAATAATTTTTTTCTTTTCTGGACATAAATTATATAGAAATAAATAAAAAAATTCATGCATTCATTTAGAATAAAAAAATAATATCATCCTTGATAATGACTAAAAGAATAACTGAAAGCACTCGTACATACAGAATACTTGGATAATTTCTACATAATTTATGCCCAGAATATATGTTTATAAGAACATAAGAAAAATTAAATAGAAAAGTTAACCACAGTATCTTGTCAGTCCTTTTTTAATAAAACTTGTATAAAAGTAGGGATTGCTGCCCAAATATATAATTTCATATATATATATATATATATATATATATATATATATATATATATATAGTGAGAGAGAATGACAGATATTTGTAGTGACTTCATAATTCCTACTTGTCAAATTCTTATGATGATATTTTCTTAGGCTTCTCATAATGTGACACAAAACCAAATTGAAGGAAATGAGGATAAAAAGATTGTGTTCCAGCATTCTTCCATGTGGGGAGGGCCTGCTTGATTAAAAAGTCAGTATTGGAAATCCAAGCTTTGATCTCTAGCACTGGTAGGAGGAAACTATTTTTTTAATCATAAATATATATATATATATACACACACACACACACACACACACACACATATATATATACAGAGACATACACACACACACACACACATATATATATATATATATATATATATATATATATATATATATATATATATGTATTAATAACCTAATTGTGAAGCAAGCTGTGTTGCTTACATTTCTTCTAATTTCCTTTTCACTCTTCTATACAATAAATGTGAATGTCAGTGAGTCACACTTTTTCAGCTTTACTCGTAGAGGCTGTAACCCAACATATTCCATTTTGGAATCAGGCTGACTCCATGAGCAAATTAAAAACATTCTGGGACGCACATCAAATTGTCTTTAAATTAAGTGGCGGCAGAAGAATTATCATTGAACTTTTAGATGGTAAACTTAAATATTAATGTGATACTTAAATGCAGTGATCAATTTTGAGTTCTTCTATAGTTTATTGTTGTCTATCACATCTACTCTTCCCTGTCTATCGTGATGAAGGCCCAATCAAAACCCTTTGCAAGACCTAGCTTAAATGCTGAGTCATAGGGTAGCTTTTAAGCTAGTATATAAGTGACATAATACCAATTTAGTTGTTATCATTAATATCAGTTGTGTCATTATCTATCCATATATATATATATATATATATATATATATATATATATATATATATATATATTATAGTAATGTTTACTCTGTGCAAGGACACTTGAGTTAGAGGGTTACAATAAAGGGCAGTTTATATGGATAGGAGTGGAAGATAACTGTTGATTCTAGACTTGAACAGGTTAAGATTTTAGTGATCGGAGGAACATCCTCTCTGGTTCATGGAAAGAAGCTGTTTGAGTGGAACTTCATTCATGCCAATGGAATATGGAGCAAATATGATGGTTTTCTACTATGAAAGTGTCATGCCAGGTCCTAGCTCTGAAGGTCTGAGCTGACGGAATGAGGAGATGCAGTTTGTCCGAGCACTTTCTATAGTAGTAGCGATAGAGCAGTGAGCATGTGGAAAATAATAATTCTCCCACAAATATGACAACAATACTCCATTTTCAGCCTGATCTGGCTCTTATAAATGTAGAGGATGGCATGAGGAGTCAGGTACTTACTGGAGCAGTACAGGGAGCTGATCATTTTACCTGCATCTTTGGTGATGGATCGGATATAGGAATTCCACTTGAGGTCAGGTGTGAGTTTGAGGCCCAATATCCTCTCATGACACATGGCCTCCTTGAGGGAACAGCTATTCATTGTGACTGGCTGTAGTTTGGGTTCTGATTGGCAGTGATAGAATGTTACCAGTTTGGTTTTAGAGGCACTGAATGTAACCAGCTAGTTTTTTCCCCCCTGGAAAGTTAGTGTTAAATTAGAAGAGAGGACAGGCATCGATCTCTGATTGCCTAGACTTTGAGAGGTGCACCCTTATATTTATCATCGGCATAAACATTTATACTCTTAGGTAGATCATTTATGTAAATTTAAAGAGAGTTGGTCTGAGAAGTGACCCTTGAGGGATGCCTACATTGACTGCCAGAGCCATGGTAGACTAGTCGTTAATAACTATCTTCACCTTTGTGGCTCGGAGTGTGAAATCGGGTACCCAAGTTCAAATTCCAGTTGGCTCCATTGTGTTTGTCTTAATGGGAGGCACAGTGGATTAGTGGATAGTGGCTCGAATTGACAAATCAGAGAGCTGAGTTTGAATTCCAGTCGAATCCATTGCATTCTTACATGCATATTACCCTTGGGAAAGATATTAATCCTCTTCTCCCTCCAGCTATGGTTAAATAACAGGACAGACTGGGTTCTTTAGCCTTGGATGGCAACTGGTCTAGGAGAAGGACAAGTCTGACTCAAAACCTGTAGAGGATTGTTTGGGGAACTTGTGGTATGTAGTGCATTAGGTCTCTGTATTCTGCCCTTCAAAAAGTGTTGTTATAATCAAACCATATGTGCTGGTGTCTGGCTGCTGGTTCCTTCCTAGGAACTGAACTACTTGACCCTCATATGTTGAATACAATGGGAGAGTCCACTATACATATATATATATATATATATATATATATATATATATATATAAAGTAGCACACAGTGAAAGCTGGTGGTAATAAAAAAAAGCAGTGGTCAATGTATAATTACTATACTAATAAAAAATATACATTATTTTCTCACTGTTAGGACAATTCTGATTTTCATGCAATCATCAGTTACAGATTGAAAACTGACTGTTGGAAAATTAATATATTGATATTTATAGCTCACTGTTAAGATAGTGGAGCAGTCCATTCATTCATGGTGAAAAAAATTATATGTATAATTAAAAAATATATTATATATATATTAAAAAAAATACACTTACAAGTACCCAAATACAAACATATAAATATATAGCCACTCAACAAATTTTGACAAGTATACAAACATATGCATATCCAAGTTCACAATATTTAAAATAAATGTATGCATTATACATATGTCTACATATATATTCTTCAATATATCTCAGAAATATAATTAAAAACAGATATACACATCTTATAGATATTTTCAAATATAATACACAAGTACACACAAATATTATTAATGTATCCAAATTTACAAATATGTAAGTATATGCATCTGCACTTACATAGATATTCATAAGTACATACATATTGTTATATTTTATATCTACAATTTCACATATAGACAACGGTATGTAAATAAAAATGCAAATACGCACACATAAACATAAATCCACACATGTCTATTAATAAAATATAACATAAAAAATATATATGTACATATATATATATATATATATATATATATATATATATATATATATATATATATATATAAATAAATATGTCCATATACACACACATACATACAACTTCCAATATATCCTATGTATATATTTTAAATATAATTTATACACAGGTTACCTATAAAAACACATATACAAATCATGTAACTGCATATAGATACGTATAGATGCACATACATACTTTTATAGAAATAAAATTATATACATGTATTTAAAATTACATATTATAAATTAAAATACATAAATATACATACAAAAAAAACTATACATTCATATATATATATATATATAAATCTGTGTGTAAAATATACAAAAATATAAAATAAATATATTGTAAACACGACGATTGGTTGGTGGCAAGTACTGAAATAAATCTGGTTCATTTTTTCAAAATATTTTTATGTTTACATGTGACCATTAATTCATTTCTATTATTTAGCAAATTTGGGTTATCTGTACTTTTTAGAATGGTCAATTTTTCTAGAAGGCAAATATTACAGCTTTCTCCCATCATTTGCCACATAAAATCTGATCAAGCTCCATTATATTTGATTTGGTAACAAAATGTATATTTATTATTAGTAGAGAGATATGAACAAACTGAGATAGATAGAGTGATAGATAGATAGATAGATAGATAGATAGATAGATAGATAGATATGAACAGAGATAGATATGAACAGACTAAGATATATATATATAGAGAGAGAGATAGATAGATATGAACATAGATAGATAAATATGAACAGATTAAGATATATATATATATATATATATATATATATATATATATATATATATATATAGAGAGAGAGAGAGAGAGATAGATATAGATAGATAAATAGACAGATATGAACAGAGTGAGATATATAGACAAACAGACAGATATATATTAAATAAAAAGTATTGTTGAAAAGTTTTTAATTCATCCTATTTCCTAAAATATCCAAAATTACCAAAGATCAGAATTTTAGGAAATAAAAATTTTTTCTTGTGCTCAGAACTTATCAGTAACCCCTCATCTCTCTAAACACAGACATGCACACACACACACATATATATATAACAAAGATTGTGTTTCACCAAAAATTAACTCATGTCTTTTAAGAAATATATGATTTCTTTAAATAAATTCAATTTTTCTATCAAACCCACAGATGAATGGACACCATATGTTTAAAAATCCAAGTCAGGAACGGTAATGCTTTTAATAAGTCATATATTTTCCTGAATTTTCGTACTTTATATAAATATGTATTTTCTTAGAAATAGACAGACTTATAAATGTTCTTTCCAGAATAAATTCAAATAATTTTACTGTATTAAATATTTCAGAAACATATAACTACAAAAAACTAAATATATATTTATGTCATGGAATAAAGATAAG
>OZ038479.1:87255701-87268201 GCA_964036315.1 Acanthosepion esculentum
TCGGATTTTGGAATCAGGAAGCCAAGTTTGAATTCCAGTTGAATCCATTACATTCACTTACGTGCTAATACCCTTAAGAAAGGTATGAATCCTCTTCTTCTCACCCCAGCTATGGGTAAGTAGCAGGACAGATCAGGATCTGTATCATTGGATGGTACTGGTCTACCATAGAAAGAAATGGCAACCTACTGTGGGAAAAAAATCTGTGTCAGTCATGTATTGAGAGCTACATGATCACCTAAGCATGTATCATGCATGGCACATAACTGACTGACTGTACTGAAAACAATTTGTGAGTCCCATTTTTTGTTTTTTTTTATCATTTATCTTTTTCTGACAATCCACTTTTCCTGGTTCTGCTGCAAATTTTGCAAATAATCAACCAGTATTCGACAAGAGACTGACTTAAGCGTCATTTCACTGACTTCCTATTCTATACAGTTCCCAAGTGCACAAAGTTTTGTAGTTCTCACTTATGTAAGATCTGCTCAAAATGCATGAAGTTCTCATGGTGTTTGGTGTCTTGTTCCACATTTGTTAAATCTTGATCCTAAGATCCTTATACTTCATAACTGTCTCACTGTTTTCCATGCAAGTTTGTTTATACAGCAAAGAACGGTCTGTAATTGTATTGGTCCTGACATTTTGGCTTCAGTTACTTTCCCTCTGCTATAACA
Source organism: Acanthosepion esculentum (assembly GCA_964036315.1). Classification (NCBI taxonomy): domain Eukaryota; kingdom Metazoa; phylum Mollusca; class Cephalopoda; order Sepiida; family Sepiidae; genus Acanthosepion; species Acanthosepion esculentum. The sequence continues at coordinate 87,256,379 of OZ038479.1, forward strand.
TAGCTTTTTCCCCCCATAAGTTTTTTCATGGTAACTGTTTTGATGAGCTTTCCACTTTGGTACCTCGACTTTATGAATTTAAGTGCATTACTTGATTGGCAGCTAGGTCTCATCATTTCATAACTGAAATTGTGAGATGAAACCATAAGTTCTATTCTAAAAGTTTCTTCTTTTGCACTTGTCACTTATAAGACTCTTGCAACTTCTTGCTTTTCACCTTGATCATCAAAAATTTATATGTAATGTCAGTAATTAATTTCTGTTCTTTTTTTGACCTCTCTCCTTAATAAAGTGTTTTTTTTTTCAGATTTTTTCATACTCACTAAGCCCTTGTTGCTTAGTGGCTTTATCACCTTACTTAGGCTTAATTTGCTTATAATTTCATTATTTGGAATTGCAATATCAATGAGGATGTAAGTTTCAGCTATTTTGTCATTTGTTTAGCTTGGGCCAATAAGACAAATTTATCAACTTCTTAAAAGGCTTATTCCTGTCTTCATTCAAAATTTCATAACCTTTTTATATCAAATGCAGATTTATCCTATCAGTTGAAGGCCTAAAAAAATGTTAATGCTAATCTTAAAAATATGCACATATTTTTTTGAGATCCCAGGAAATTCATAGGACTTCTTTAGCTTCTGTGTCCTGGTTACTCTTTTGAACTCTGAACTTGAACATGGTATCCTTGCTGTATCCAACTCACATAGATCTTGTGGCCAGAGATTTTTTTTCCCCACATAAATTGTTGCATTGCTGATTATTATTAGAATATAATAAAATACTTTTCATATATATATATATATATATATATATATATATATATATATATATATATATATATAGATAGAGAGAGAGAGAGAGAGAGAGAGAGAGAGAAACAGACAGACAGAGATAAAAAGTTCATAAGAAGGTACTATCTGAAAAGTGTATATATATATATACAGTAGCGGCCATAATATATGGAACGGAAACAACAAAGACATAAATATGTGTATTACTTAAAAAGTAATGCATGATTAGCAATGAAATTTTTACCGAATAAAGATTAGGGTGTAATGCATAAATATTATACAAAGTTACAAAAATTTACATAATAGTTTTTTTAAAAATAAAGATTAAATGGAACAAAGGAAATAAGCTACTGGACAAAAGTTAAGGAACGATGTTAATAATTTGCATAAACTTTTAATTTATATTGTTAAAAAACTCGATGAAGCTTTTCAACAATAAGTAAAAGTTCATTTATCATTAGGGCTTTATTTTTAAGCAATGTGGCAATTTCTACATGTAAAACGGTCTCTTTTGAAGAAAAAAATCATTATCGCTAACTATCAAGAAAAAAGTCAGTTTCAGAAATTTCTGATATTGTTCATAGGTCTAAAAGTGTCGTTCATCATGTAAATAGCAGGTATAAAACCGATAAAACGTTAGATGCAAAACCAAAAGACCAACAGAACTCCAAAAACATGGCAAATAGATCGAAGAATTGTTAGAATATCTACAAAAAACCGTTTTGAAACTGTTACATCAATTTCCCGTAAATTTAATGAAGAGACAGATAATAAGATCTCAAGGAAAATGGTTGCTCGCAGGTTAAAAAATGCAGGATTGCATGCCCTTATTCCATCTTCGAAGCCTCTTATTTCAAAGCGAAACCAAAGTGCACGCTTGGAGTATGCGAGAGAACATGTTGTTTGGACTGTCACACAATGAGATACAGTTCATTTCAGTGATGAGTCCAAGTTTACTATATTTGGTTCTGAGGACAAAACTTACGTACGCTGTAGAACAGGTGAAAGACTGTCTTTTCAATGTGTCAAGAAAACCGTTAAGTTTGGTGGTGGCAGTGTGATGGTGTGGGGAATGATTTCAACTGCAGGAGTTGGCCCTATCATCTGCATACATGGCAATATCAATGCTGAGATTTACAAAAGGCTTCTTCAGCAGCATGTGGTACCAAGATTACACCATAATCTTTATGAATCTCCTATTTTCATGCAGGACAATGCACCTTGCCACAAGGCTCAAAAGATTATGGCTTTATTTGAAGAAGAAGGAATCACCCTAATGAAGTGGCCAGCCCAGAGCCCTGACCTGAATCCAATAGAAAATGTTTGGAAGATAATTGGAGAAAGGGCTCAGAAAAGAAACCCGAAAAAGCAGGATCACCTATGGGAGTTATTGAAAGACGAATGGGAGGGAATTACTGCTGATTTTTGCAAGAAATTAATTAGATCATGTGGTTGACAATGCAGAGAAGTCATTGAAAATAAGGAGATGTTTACCAAATATTAAATTTTGTTGATATTTTGTTCACAATCAAGTATTAACAAGATCGTTCCTTAACTTTTGTCCAGTAGCTTATTTCCTTTGTTCCATTTAATCTTTATTTAAAAAAAAACTATTATGTAAATTTTTGTAACTTTGTATAATATTTATGCATTACACCCTAATCTTTATTCGGTAAAAATTTCATTGCTAATCATATCATGCATTACTTCTTAAGTAATACACATATTTATGTCTTTGTTGTTTCCGTTCCATATATTATGGCCGCTACTGTATATATATATATTTATATATATATATATATATATATATATATATATGAGGGCCAGCTACTTGCTTCTAAGCACATTAGTCTACTATGGTCAGGATCCAATCCCTGTTGAAGACAATTGCTCAGGAACATTTGTATTTGCTCAACAGCCTCAGATCCCACTTCTGGTTTATACTGTAGCTATGCTGAGTAGATCTTACTTACAGTTTCTTGGAGAGAGCTGCATAATCTGGTATGATCAAAAGTTTGAACAAGGCCAGTATGCTCAAATCATTGCTTACAATGACTTGTGACTTCATGCTACCATAAACATTGATGGCTTCTGTGCAATTTTGCCTACTCAATTTCATTCCCAAATTTTGAGTCTCTGGTATGGCTTTCAGGTACTTTCCAATGGTGCCGTACACTGGGATTGCCTCTCCAAGCCAATAACACAAAGTAGTCAACTCCCTGAGAAATCAACTATAGTGACAATCAAATCCAGGTCTCATTGCCAAAAAGTGAATATTCTAATCACTTGGCTACATGTCCATTATTTTCTCCTCATATTGTGACTTTTTGTTGCAGCCTTCAGGTCACTGTTGCATTTTCCAATGGTTAAGCAGGATGAATCAGAATTAAAATCTGAATTTCATGTCTTATTAATTGAAAGTTTATTTATACAAAAGGCTTAGAAATTGAAAGTTTTTTTTTCTTAACTATTCTTTGCTATGAAAGTTTTATCTATCGAAAGTTTCTTTTCTATGAAAGTCTTATGCGTTGAAAGTTTCTTTTATATAAAAATCTGATATAATTGAAAGTTTTTCTTAACAATTCTTTTATTCAAAAGTCATATCTATTGAAAGTTTCTTAAAAAACTATTCAGTGTTTATAATACATATATCAATGAAAATTCTAGCTTATTTCTTTACATTAGGTTAAGATTCCAAGTAACTTTGCCCATCTTAAATGTATGTATCCTGTTACTTTTTAATTCTTTATTTTATTTTTTCCTCTTTTGCATGTCCTCCCCAGTCATTTTGTCTTCTAACTCTTACCCCAAAGTGTATCTGTATGTGTGTGTGTGCGTATAAAGTTATTGGTCAGAGTTGAATTAAACCAGGAAACAGTAGTATTAAAAAGTGATCAATACACCTATTAAGAAAATAAAATTAAATAAAATAAAAATTTAACATGCAGAGATTTTAAATTTGAAAAAAATTATGAGATCAGCCAATCATGCTACCTTTTGATGATCTGGACTAAATAATTTCCTAAGGCTTTATTATTTAAAAATAAATAAATAAACACACAAAACAAAGTTTAACAGAAGGAGATAAGATATTTCTGTCTGAAACAGCTATCAGTGCCTCAATCCCACTACAGGAGCTCACACTCCCAGGCTACTCACCCATAATAGACAAACATGACAACCTAAATCATCACAGACAGGGTGTCTACATCAAGGACTGGTTTCCCTGTGGTAGGGACACAAAAAACAAGGACCCTGATCTTTCATATATGTGTTTCTGTATGGCATTTATGCATGGTACTACATTCGTTTTGCTCTATATCATCCTCAGGACAATAGGACTAATCTTCAATCAGATATCTGAGAAGAGTGATAATATCCTCATGGGATTTTCTTCAGATAGTTTTCATATCTGCAGTGACTTCAATATCCACCATGAAGAGTGGTTAGTCCACTTGAACAAAACTGATGAAGATGTTAGATATTGCAGTGACTCCGCCATCACCTATAAACTAGCCCAGATTAATGAAGAACCCACCCATGTCCCTGAAGTGATATGACATCAGGCAAACCTCTTTGACCTCCTCCTCACATCCTGCTCTAATAAATACTTGGCAAACGTTTTATCCCCTGCCTTGGGCATGTCAGACCATTCTCTCTTCAGTGTCCTGATTTGCAATTCCACAGATTGATTTTTTGCTACATGAAGGCAGACTGGAACAGTTTTCGATCATATATGACAAAAGGTCCTCTCTCATCCTTTTTCAAGCATACTGCCTTCAACACTGCTGCCCTCATCTCTGAAAGGGTCCTTTCTAAAATGGAGTTTTATGCCCCTCAAAAATGAAAAAAAAAAACAGACAGCCCTAGTTCACCCCTGAATATGCAGCAACCATAGTTCACTGTAATCACTATTTCAGTATCTATCACAAGGAGTGGTGTAGCTTAACTCTTATTGTATTCAGAACTATCTGCAATAGCTGCAAGAAAGTTCTGGAAAATGCAAAGTGTATATATGCACAAACAGTCCAGGCCAAGGTTGAAAAGAAACAAATTGGATCCTGTGAATTCTGGAAGATCACCAACCAAATTATGAACAGAGGCAAAACATATGTGCCAACTATTATTAATGACCCCCAATGTCATATCATCCTTGACAGATATTATCAAAGCTTCTCACCTCAAACTTTGCCTCAAATTCAACATTAGATGACAAAGGCCATCTTCTTCCCAACTTCCCACATCTCACTGAGCACAATTTCATTGATATTTTCATCACAGCACAAGAAGTCTCAAGAGATATCAAAAGACTTGACCCTAAGAAAGCCACTGACCCAGCGAAAATTTCAGTTTAAGAATATTAATCCAAAATTGTCCCCAACCCTAGCAAATTTGTTTAACTGCTGCTTGAAAGAAAATTTCTTCCTACTCCTGTGAAAAGTGTTAGGAGTATGCTTGGTTTTCAAGAATGTGGGAGAGTCCTCTTCCCCTTCTCAGTATAGACCCATCAGTCTCCTCTGTATCATTAGTAAGCTTTTTGAGGCTATAATCAACAAGATTGCAGAGCACCTAGAAAAGAACAGACTCTTGAGCAACAAGTAGTACATGTTGTGGTCAGCCCAATCCACTGCTGATACCCTAACTAACATTACCCACAGAATTAATGATGACAATTACACCTCAAGGAACATAGCATAAGATATTTCAAATGCATTAGACAACATGTGGCGCAAATGTTTGTTGTTCAAGCTCTCCAGCTATGGAATCATTGAAAGAATTTTCTCAATTATAAAGGTCCCTTAAGGTAATTGTTAATGGCCAAGGCCTTAGCAATCAACACAGGGGTCACTCCATGAACTAACCCTCTTTTTATTTTACATAAATTATCATCCCAAGAATATACTCAAATCATTTGTGAATATCTATTCCAATGATACAACAACATAAGGGTGCACCCCCAAAACTCATGATGAGCAGAGACTAGCAGCTGATCTTTCAACCATTCTTGCTCTAACTTGTCAGTGGAGGGAAAAACTGGCTGGTTACATTCAATGCATTAAAAACCAAACTAGATACATTTTATCATCACCGATCAAACCCTGAACTACCACCAGTTAGAATGAATGGATGCCCTCATAGGGAGGCTCCATACCACAAGAGACTATTGAGCCTTAAACACATCCCTGACCGTAACCGATACATTGCTAAAGAAGCAGGAAAAAGGGTCAGTTCCATGTACCACTCCAGTAAGTACTTGACTCTACATGCTATCCTCTACCTCTACAAGAGTCCAGATCAGGCCTAAAATGGAGTACTGTTGTCATATTTGGGTGGAGGCTGCACAGTCCTCATTTTCTAGTCTCGAGTCCAAAAGTGTCTCAGAGTCCTTGTAGGTGACAAATTATTTTCCACCCACCAATCTCTCTCTCACAGGCAGAATGTAACAAGACTCTCACTGCTATATTGCTACTACTATAGAAAGTGTTTGGACAAACTGCATTCTTTGGTTCCACCAGTTAGAACCTTCATGACTAGGACCTGCCCTGCCACCCACATTGTAGCAAACCACCCACAATCCCTCCATATTGTACTGGGGAGAAATAAGTTCTGCTCGAACAGCTACTTCATGCAAACTCTGTGGAGCTGACACCCAAGAGGATTTTTCCTTGATCACTACAATCTTTATCTTCCCTCCTCCACACAAAAATGCCTCTTACTGTAAACCTCTACCATGAGTGGCCCCTGGGCCTTGTACAGAATGAACCACACAGTAAACAAAAACATGAATCTTTCTCGGTCTATTCACATCTATCTATCTATCTGTCTATCTATCTATCTATCTATCTATCTATCTAGGTCTGTTTATATCTATCTATATATCTATCTCAATCTGTTCTTATCTATCTCAGTCTGTTCATATCTGTCTATCTATCTCAGTCTGTTCATATCTGTCTATCTATCTCAGTCTGTTCATATCTATCTCTCTCTTCACATCTATGCGTTTGGTCTGCTCATATCTATCTATCTATCTATCTATCATTTTTTTTATATCTATCGCATTTTGTTCATGTGTATATGTATATATATATATATATATATATACACACACACACACACACACACACATATATATATATATATATATATATACATATATATATCCCTAAAACTATTTCTTTATTAATTCTCTCATTCTCTCAAACCTTTACAAAAGAAATACATCCTAATTTCTGTCATTTTGTTTACTCCAGGATATGTGTGTGTGTATGTGCGTGCACAAATCTCTAGAATTAACCATATATACATACACACACATATATACACATACATACATACATACATACATACATACATACATATATATATATATATGCATATATTTGTGTGTATATCTAAGTGGAATATGCAAAAACCAGTTGACTATTTTTCACATATTCAATCGTACCTACTTTATCTGGAGAGTTCATATCAGTCACTTTTTATCATGCATAAAAATATATGAATGTTTGAGATTTATTTAGAAATAAAAGCAATATTCTCGATATACTGTTCATTAATACAACTGCATCTATTATGTCAGTCTTCATGTTATGTAATTTGTATGTGACTATCTTGAAATATTACTTCTACATTTGGAAGCAAGTCCTCGCATGCGTGCACATGCACACAGCTCTCTTTATGAATGTGTTGTCTACTGTCATCTTTTGCAAAAAGTTCTGACTTTCTAAGGGCTCCCTATTCCTTAAGAGTGTGCTAATTCCTGTCATTGCTTTGTTTGTGTCTTGGTATATATGTGTGTTTGTGTGAGGCTTTGCAAATTTTTTCTGTTTTCATACTGTCTCATCTATATCCGGATTCGGTCTTGACTGTACCCCACAATTTTAGTTTCATTTTTTTTCTCTTCTTCATTCCCCTACTACCACTGTCACTGTAATATTTGTCTCCCCCCCCCACACACACTTCCATTCTGTCATATCTTTTGATGCTCCCTTTTGTGCATTACCTTTCCTTGCTTATTTTTTAAATCTTTTTTTTTCGTTCATTTGTCGATGGATCTTTGTGTTTACGACAGGGGAAGAAGCGAAGTTTTGGTCATTTTTTTTTTTGTCATGGAGGAGGATTGCTTTTATTCATTCTTTCTGGTTTTTTATGTTCTCATTTATTTAGTTTTTCTTTCATTCCTCTCGTTATTATTTGCTCGTTTTTTTCCCCTTGTTTGTGCCATCTTATTTTTTTTCTTTTTATGTGTCCCTTCCAATTTCAGTTCATAGGTCTGTGTGTGTGTGTGTGTGTGTGTGTGTGTGTGTGTGTGCGTGTGTGTGTGTGTGTGTGTGCCTTCCATATCATTGGAAAAAGCAGTGGAGACTATCTTCTGCCTTCCTCCTATTTTTTATTTCATTTAGCTTACAGAGTAAAGATGGAAAAATAATAAAAATAAAAAAATCTGTATGAGTTGGAAAATGAGGAATGGGAGTTTATTTTTATTTTTTTTTTAATTTTTGCATTTACTTTTTTTCCTCCTCCTCTTCTTTCTTTCTGCCAAATATTATAGGAGTTTTCCTGTTGGCCTGGGTTCAAAGAATTAAAAAATGCTCAGAAAAACTATAAAAACCAACACCTCGCCAGAAAAAGAAAAGAAAAATATAGAAGACAAAAGAAAATAGGAAAAAAAGTAAATGATAAATTATGGACTTTGTGTATAATAGAATATTGCTTGGATGACTGAGCATCTCCACAATATCTGAGAATGTTTAAATAAGTATCCAGTGACATGGCATATCGAAGGAGCCGTCTTTTTGGATGGTCGGGTGACAAGCGAAACCAACATGCATACTCTTGAAAAAGAAAAATGGAAAAAAATTCTTATCAGTTTATTGTTAGCTTGCAGTCTTCCCAACTAACATGCATGATGAATTCCATTGTAATGATAATGGTAATATTAGCCGTTTCCCTATAAGGAAATATTTGGCATTCATTGGCTGAGCAGCAGGTACTGCTTTCAGTTGAAATTTTAGAATCTTTCTCAGTTTTTGAGGAAAATTTTTTTCAAGTTCAGTAGCTTTTATTGCTCTTTCCAGTATTGATGGGGGTTTCCTTCATAACCTCTTATTTGAACCAGTGAGGAATGTCAACATCTTGATGATGTCATTATTTTCTCTTTGAGTTCAAATCTTGGCTTAACTGTAAAAATCCCCACATGTCCCTATAAACTGTGCCTTTTATTCTATAACCCTCTACCTTGAGTGGCTCTTGAGATTTGTTCTGGGCAAACATTATTGTATCAAAAGAAAAAGTTTTCATCTCCTTCTTTGTCCAGTCTAAATGTTTCTCTTTGTAATGTTCATCGTCTGGTTTATGCTCCCCCCCGCCTGATTTTTTGAAGGGGCGGGTTTATCCCTTGTTTCCTGTTTAGCATTAAATTTCTGGTTCTTTCAACTCTGTACTTCTGACGTCTCCACTTGAAATCTGAAATTTTATTCAGTAATTATTATTTTTTCCCTCTCCCAATAGGAGTAGATAGGTTTGCCTATCTTTCAGTTCACACTCCTTCCCGGTCTTTTGAACAGGAGTAGATGTTCATCCCTTATTTCTTGTTTAGAAATGGGTTTCCAGTTCCTTCTAAAGTCTACTTCAACTGTATACTCCTAATGTTTCCACCTGAACTCTGAAATTTTATTCACTAATTAAATCAAGTCTAGAAGTCTGACTTTCTTGTTATCTTACCCTTTCTTACGCTAATAGAACTCCACACAGTAACACTCTACTTTGATGACCCTTGAGCCTTGTATTGGGTGAACATTAGTAAAAAAAAAAAAAATAAATAAATAAAGAAGAAAATATGGTAAACTGGTTACTTTCATGTTTCTAACCAAAATGCTTAATATTCTGCATCTTTTATTTCTGTTTACATTATTCAATTTATTTTTATAGCTTATAACTATTTTGAATTTTTTTCTCAAATCTCTTTTTCTGTGACATTCTTAAAGACAGTTTTTCCTTGCTTTTATCTTATCAAAATATTTTCAATTTATTTTTTGATGATTTCTGCTCAAGTTTTTTTATGACTTCAAACATTGGGTTCCCATCACTCAATATCTTTAAAGAATCATCTATTTTGAATTCATATCATTCTCACAAACCATGACAATCTTTATATATTTGAAATTTAAAAAAGGATAAATGTCAATATCTGTGCACTTATATATATTTATTTATTTACAACATAGTGAATTACACACAGCTTCTATAATAAAATCTCACACCACCAAATAAGCTATTGTAAATATTACTAATAAAAACAGATATTGTAAGAAGAGAGTATGTAACTGTTATGTAATGTCAGTCTTCTTATATGGTAGTGAATGCTAGACAATCTCCTCACACGTGAAGAAGTGATTGCAACAGAAATACAGAAGGATGCTGAGAATACCATGGATTGAACATGTAAGAAACGGTCAAGTTTTATGAAAAATGGAAACAAAAAAGGACATATACTTAGAATCTGAAAGAGATAATTGAAATTCTGAATGTGAAAAGAGGACTTGGAGAATTTAACACTCACAGGACATGCTGAAGGACAAGAGGAAAATACTGTCTTACATGTAGTTATTAGATAATTTTTCATATGAAATTTTCATTGTATAATTTTTAGTCTATATTATTAATATTTGCCATAGAATTAAATACTTTGCCAAAAAAGGTAATTATGTCAAAAATAAATATTTATTGGATAAAATGAGGGCTTTTTTCCAGCATAAGTCTGTGAACTTCTACTTTTTAAATACCATGTATAATGATGGCACCCTGCAGATTCCTTTTCTCAAAAATCTGTTAATTGGCAACTAGGTTTCACCGTTTTACTGTTGGACTAGATAGATGCAATTTGAAGTTACTTGATGCTACGGAAATGTGCTTTTACAGGGGATGCTGAGAATACTGTGGATTGAACAGGTGAGCAACAACTAAGTTTTTGAGAAAATTTTAAAAAAAAAGAAACACTTATGCTTAACATCAGAAAGAGGGGGTTAAAATTTCTAGGGCATGTAATGAGGAATGAGGACTTGGAAAATTTGATACTCACATGAAGGCAAAAGTGACAGAGAAAAACAATGCATAACATAGCCAGCTTGAGTAAATGGATGATGGGGCAAGTTTTAGGAGAGAGAACAAAAGATAAAATTTATTATAAATTACAGGAAATAGTGGAGAGCCATGATCGCCTCTATCCTCAAAGAACACAGCAAGAAGAAGTAGTAATAGTTTTCATTTTCTTTTCCTCTCAGTAACCCTCAGTCATTTCGCCCCAGGTAAGGCAATAGAGCTTCTAAGCTATAAGGAATTACTGAGTGTGAGAGAATACGAGAAAAAAATAGATACTATTAAAGAGAGAACAATAAAAGAACAGGAATAAAGAAGACAACAATTGACATTGCATTTAAATCTTTGAAGATCAAAGTTGTCTGGGAAGCAAGAAGGTGGAAAAGTATTCCATAAGGGAGAAGAGTGACAGAAGAAACTGTTAGCATAGAATTTAAAGTTACATATAGCCATTTCAACTGTAAAATGATGAAACCTTGCCACCAATCTAGTATTAACATTAATATTATATCTTAATGGCATTATTGTCTAGCTTAGGATGAAATGAATAAAAGTAAAAACTTGCTATGACTGTTTTTTAGAAAAATAGTTTAGTGATTTTCTCCAAGTTTTAATGGATTCATGCCTTTCTCAAGTGTAGAATTTAAACTCATTTTCCATGATTATAACCATTATGCGACCTAGAAATCCAATTTTGATGTAATTGCATATACATTCCCCTCTCACACCTACCTTGATCTATTCTTCTCTCACTCTCGCTCAGTCTTTTTCTGCTAATCTGCATCATATATTCTCCCTGTTTTTTTTTCTTTTCCTCCCACCTTCTCTATTACTTTCTCTATTTTCTCTTTTTGCTTCATTATCTGTTATTTTTCTTTAACCTGTTTTCTTTGTCCCTTCTCGCAATCCTCTCCTTTATGTCTACACGCTTTTC
>OZ038479.1:87270701-87323201 GCA_964036315.1 Acanthosepion esculentum
TCTAGCTGTAGAATTATGAGATCTTACCATTGCTTAAATTCATAAAGTCTAGGTAAAATAGTGAAGAATACATTCGAATAATTACCATGAAAGTTTTTATAGTAAATGCACAGGGAAGCTACATTATGGTGGTAGGAAAGTCACTGAAGCTGAGATGCCAGGTGAGGACCAATAATATAGCTGATTCTTCTTTTGGTTTTATCAAGAATCTCTAAATATATATTGTATTTTTCTATCTATATAATAGAAATGTATTTATATAGATGTACACACACACACACACACACACATATATATATATATATATATATATATATATATATATATATATATATATATATATATATTACATGAATCATTCATACAAAAAGCAGATAGTGAAGTTAATGATATAAATGGCAAGAATCACTCTCACAAACAATTTTTAATAAAATACATTAACCTCGAACCTGTTGATGAATGTTATGATCCCTGTTTATAAATTCCAGTTGTATAAGGTCTTTTTTTACTACAAGCTTCCGATTGTTCATACATATAATGTTATATCATAAACTTCACTATCTTCTTTTTGTATGAATGATTCATGTAATGTAAATTGAACTGCACCACATATTTGATATATATATATATATATATATATATATATATATATATATATATATATATATATATATTTAATTTATTGCTTAAACATTATTTTTAATGGATACCCATATTTGAGTAGATGGTCTGTTTTTATTTATTTATTAAACAGTATATTTATCTATTTCCAAAATATTTATTTATTTGTGAATTGTACCCTCTGGTAGGATTCAAACCTGGAGAAAACCATCATTAGATCTGATGTGTCTTGAACTCTCAGCCATGATGAACCTCCTGGTTAGGCAAAATCCAAATAGTACTTTTGAACACACATTTTTCTGATTCTCGAAACATATATATCTGCTCAGTTTTGTATCCTAACAAACAAAGACAAAGAATGGATTTTTCATTTATTAACAAGATATATTTTTAATTTATTACTTAAACATTCATTGCTTAAAGTTCTTGAATATTCAGGGCTATATAATGTCAGATTAATTAAATTAAAAATCCATTCCTATATATACGCACCCAAAAAACTTAAATTTAGTATCTACACTTTTGGGAGATAAGTGCGAATTTGTAAACAAGGACTAATACTACTAATATTACAAGCTCTTCCCAAATTGAGAACTGTCAGTCATTGCCGTGTTTATTCACAGAATAAGTATGTAAAAATTTGCCTTTCTTTCAACCATGTGCTGATAGCTTAGGGGAAAATCTCCAACTGTTGCTGAATCAGTTGGGTTTCGATCCCAGCTTGACGCAATTAGCTGTCTAGCTACACTGATCAACTGTGGTACAGCAAAACAGTCTGTCTGTAGATGACAATATATATATATATATATATATATATATATATATATATATATATATATATATATATATATATATATATAGGAATGGATATATACTGATTTGTAAAGGTATTAGGCCAACAACATTAAATGATTATTCACCTTTATTTTATTAAGAACTTTAACACTGTGAAACTTGAAGTTCGGAAAATAAGCTATTACATTCTCATAGATGCTGTGTAAAAAGAGATACACCACATTAAGTAGCTTCAATAAAAAAAAGCCAATGCAAAACTATTAGTGCAATGACAGATCTGAGATGATAAAATCATGACAATATCTAAATTCTTAAGTAGGAATTGTTCTATCTTATTTATGTGAGTGTAAGAGAGCTTGGCAAGTTATTCTAGTTGAAAATTGTCATCACTTCCTTGTCACTTTACATACGTAAATATAAAAGAATTATTTTTAAAACATGATTCTCCATTGACCCAGAAAAAAGTAATGGAAAAATTATCATAATTTTGGTTTTGCCATGAGTTTTCATCTACATGTGAGCAAAAGAAACACAAGGAGCTGTGAAGAACCATGATTATCCATATTCTGAAGGAACATGGCACAGTGAGAGATAATTTCCACCTGAATTTCTAAATTTACCATTATTTACCATTATTTACATTATTTATATTTGGACAATAGTTTGAATATAAATAATGTAACTGACAGAGTGAGATATTTTAGTTTAGTTTAATTTAATGCTTAAATAAAATTATTTTAGCACAAAAAATAATGAAGGAATTTTTCTTTAAAAGAAAAAAATTTAGTTTTGGCTTAAATCGAGAAATTATAGTTTTGGTTTGTCTAGAAATTTCTGAGACTCATCTTGAGGAAAGAGAGCCTTGACAATTAAATGCTCACTGAACATCCTATAGGCATGAGAAGTAGAGAGGAACAATGAATTAACTACTTAATGAATCTGGGTGAATGGATAGCAGATCAAGAATACAGAGGAATGGTAAACAGTCTAGGTTAATTAGAGGAACAAAAGACAGGAAGTTGTGAAGAGTCATGAATAGAAATAGCATATAAAAGAAAAATATGAACTTCAAAATATTGAGATGCTGGAAGGTTAATTTTTGTTACAAACGATCTAAAGCAGCTGGCAAAGTTTGGTGACATATGCAGAGACACGTTTTTGAGAAGTTAAAAAAACACACTCATACTTTATACTCGCATACATACATACATATATATATATATATATATATATATATATATATATATATATATATATATATGCATATATGCAAATATATGCAATGAAACATGTCTACATATATGGATACAAAATATACATACACACTATACCTCCCTTTCATGAATACTGACAATGCCAGATGTCATTTGCAAAGATCTAAAGACCAATGTGTTAAAGGTTGACAAGATTCAAATGGCAAATGGCAAGCTAAGAATTTTTCTGCATTCCAGATATATTTATTCCACAGAGAAAAGCACATATTTATTTTAGTTTGCTTTAAAATTGTGGCAAAAGGGATAGTTATAGAAAGAGAAAACGTATACTATAGTTAGTCAATCTGTACAAATTTTCTGGTTGGTGCTCAATAGAGAGTACAAATTGCAGAAGCTCACTTGAGGTGTTTCATGCAAAACTATTTTTTTTTAAATCATATAACCCCATGCAAGGCAGTAAAGTCACTATGACACAAGAGAAAGAGAAATATTATGAAGTAGGGAGAAAAAGAGAAGAATAATCAAGAAGACAGTACAATTGACATCCATTTAAGTTTTTGAAGATCAAAGTTAGCTGGAAAGCATGAAGAGAGTTCTATAAATGAAAAGTGCAAGCAAAAAAAAGAGTGCCAGAGAAAAGCAATATAAACAACAAAAATTGCAATATGAGCTATGGTAAAAAAATGTATGATAACAGTAAAAATTGCAATATGAGCACTGGTAAAAAAAGGTTGCTGAAGACATTAGGTTTATAATACCCAGAAATTCATACACAGATGTCCCTAAGGACACATGGCACAGTGAATAAAGGTGTTAGTTAGATCCAGTGACAGGACCCAAAGAGTGTGAGTTCAATACCTGGAGAGGGGAATTAACAATAATTGATAACTGACATCCATTTCATGGCACATGAAACTAGAACAGTCTTCCCCAGTGAGTGAAATATAGGGTTCAACCACCTGAAGAAGACCAGTGCGTACAGCGGCCGAAACATTGTAATAAATATGGTGACAAAGATTCAGACAATAGTATGAATAATCTAAATAGTGTACATAATACCTCATCTCAGAAATATAGACAGGTACTGAAGAAAAAAACTGTTAATATAGAACTTACAGTTACATGTAGCCATTTCAACAGTAAAATTATGAGATCTTGCTACCAATCTAAATCTTAAATTCATAAAGTCTAGGTATCTATATATATATATATATATATATTATTTATTTATTATAATTTTATCATATAGACAAAACCATTTTACTCACTGCAAAGATGCAACTTGGTTTCAGTGCATTTTAACTGCACATCTACGTAGATGTGCAGTTAAAATGCACTGAAACCAAGTTGCATCTTTGCAGTGAGTAAAATGGTTTTGTCTATATGGTAAAATTATAATAAATAAATAATTATCGCTCTACTACCTGTATCGAGGTCTTTTTTTAATTAACGCTGCGAACGTTGGAATTTATATATTACTTTCGTTCTCATCGCATCGGATATATATATATATATACACACACATTCACACATTAGTACATTACATCACATAATGATTACCTAAAGTTTTTTATTACTCATAAAATGAAAGTTTTATTGACAAAGCAGAACAAGTGGATCAGTAGGTAATCATTATGGCAATAAAACTTTCATTCTATGTGTAATAAAAGAAACACTGTCAGACATTTACTCGTCTAAACTGTGGATAAATTAGATGACAATAGAAAGACTATAGTCAGGTTTCAGTATACAAATTTCTGTTTGCCGAAGTTGCAAAATACAAGCATTTATTTCTGATGTTCAGTAAGGAAATGTTACTCAAAACCAGAATTTGATGTGTAATTCTTAACATGACTTTTTTTTCCAAAAATATGCAAGAGAAATTATTCAATTACCGTTGCAATCCCAAATCAAATGCAACACTTGGATAAAATCTGCATTCAGTGTCATAACATTTTTAATATCAATTATTGGTTTTCTCTTCTTTTTCTCTTCTCTCTCACTTCCATTCTTACTCTTTTTCTTTTTACTGTCATTCTCTTTTCCTCTTAACTTTCTCTTCGTCTCATCCTTTTTCATTCTCCTTTCTGTTTCTTCTCCTTCCATTCTCTTCTCTTTCTCTCTTTTTTTTGTCTTTGTACTTTTTATTTTTCTCTCTCACTTTCATTCTTCTTTTTTTTTTCTTATTCTCTTTTCCTCTTTATTTTCTCTTTGTCTCATCCTTTTTCATTCTCCTTTCTCTTTATTTTTCTTCTCTTCTTTTTCTCTATGTACTTTTTCTTCTCTTTCTTTAACCTCTTCCTCTTCTCTCTCATTTTTATTTTTTTTTATTCTCATTCCCCTGTCCCTGTCATTTTTTCTTATCCTTTTTCATTTTCTTTTCTTTTTTGCTGCTTACTTTTTCTTCTTCTTTTTTACCATCTTCCTCTTCTTTCTATTCTTTATTCTTACTTTTGATTTTATTCACATTCTCTTTTCCTCTTTATTTTTCTTTGCCTCATCCTTTTTCATTTAGCTTTTCTCTTTCTTCCTCTTCCATTTTCTCTTTCTCTCCTTCCCTTTCTCTATGCACTTTTTCTTCTTTTTCTCTAAGCACTTCCTCTTTTTCATTCTCATTAGTACTCTTTCTTCTCATTCCCTTCATAATTTCTTTACACGTTCCTTCTGATAAAGTGCTTGAACTCTTTTTTTGTTGTGTATAACAGCCATTATGTCAAAAAATAGCCTCCATAGTGACCCAGGTACCTTAATTAGGTTAAGACTTTCTATAAAAATTGCAAATCTGATTGCTTCATTTGCACTTTGCCCCCTGTAAGTGGAGAAAGACAAAATGAAATGATTTTTCTTTTGGGCATAAGAAATAAGTTTATACTTTTCTTTTATATACTTCATAGCAGCAAGAAAGTCAATATTGAAAAAAAAATGAAATAAAAGAACACTTTATTGTCTACGAAGAAGTCAAACTGTTTTACTTGTTCAAAAGTCAGTAGCTGTTGGGGATGTCAGCTCTTATATCTGTAAGCTTAATGTGCAATGTTGCAGAAATCTCATTCCTAACCAAAAATCCACTGAATGTAGTAAATTCAGAGTTTAATGATATTGCTCCCGGCAACCACATCCGGTTTATCGGCTCCAGGTTGGAAAACAATGTTTTTTTCCTTGAATAAGAAAAAATACTAAAAAATCTGTGTACATATGTGAGTGTAAATACATAATATATATGTAAATATATAATATATATGTGTACAATTTCCAATGCATCAGAAAAGATAGTGAAAAATTCTCAGGCTGACTAAGAAGGAATTTCAAACAAACACTGATGTTTCGTCATTTATTAAGATTTTTGGAAATTGTTCATGCCAAATTTTCAGCACTCCTTTGCAAATACAATACACAAGGGCACACCAACTAAGTAGGGGATGCTTTTAGGATTGATATGTGCACACTCCTTGCTATTTGTCCTTCTGTGAAACCATTTTCTACAATGTTCCTGATAAAAGGGTGTGTATTAAAAGCACACTCTATACTCTTTCATCTGTATTTGATTTCACATTATTTGTTAGAGTGTTTGGTAGGAAATTTAGTTTAAACTTTACTCCAAGTTTTGTTTCACCACCCTGTAATAATAATGGTAATGGTGGTAGTAGTAACAATTGTAATAACAGTAGTAGTAAATATAGTGGTAATAATAATAGAAGTAGTTACAGTGGTAATAATAATAATAATACCAGTAATAGTGGTAATAACAGTAGTAGCAGTAATAATGGCAATATAATAGTAATAGTAATACAAGTTCAAATTCCAGTCATCCATTACATTCACTTATGTGCTAATACCCTTGGAAAAGGCATGAATCCTCTTCATCTCCCCCCAGCTATGGATAAATAGCAGGACAGACCGGGTTTTATAACCTTGGATGGCAACTGGTCTACTGCAGAAAGAAATGGTAACCTACTGCAGGGAAAAAAATTCTGCCTCGTCAGTCATGTAACAAAAGATACATGATCGCCTAAACGTGTATCACGCATGGCACATAAGTGAGTAATAATGGTAAAAATAATAGTAGCAGCAGTAATGTCTGTAATAATGACAGTAGTAATAGTGGTAATAATAGTAGTATCAGTAATAGTGGTGGCAATAATAATAGTAGCAGTAATAATAGTGGTAATAATAATAATAGTAGTAGTAATAGTAGTAATAATAATAATAATAATAGTAGCAGTAATAATGGTGGTAATAATAATAATAGTAGTAGTAATAGTAGTAATAATAATAATAATAGTAGCAGTAATAATAGTGGTAATAATAATAATAGTAGTAGTAATAGTAGTAATAATAATAATAATAATAATAGTAGCAGTAATAATGGTGGTAATAATAATAATAGTAGTAGTAATAGTAGTAATAATAATAATAATAGTAGCAGTAATAATGGTGGTAATAATAATAATAGTAATAGTAGTAATAATAATAATAATAGTAGCAGTAATAATGGTGGTAATAATAATAATAGTAGTAGTAATAGTAGTAATAATAATAATAATAATAATAATAGTAGCAGTAATAATGGTGGTAATAATAATAATAGTAGTAGTAATAGTAGTAATAATAATAATAATAATAATAGTAGCAGTAATAATGGTGGTAATAATAATAGTAGTAGTAATAGTAGTAATAATAATAATAATAATAATAGTAGCAGTAATATTGGTAGTAAATATAATAACAGTAGTAGCAGTAATATTTATAATATAGTAATAGTGGTAATAATAGTAACAGTAATATTTGTAATAATGATAGTAGTAGTAGTGGTAATCATAATGATAGTAGTAGTAGTAATAATAGTAATAATAACAATGGTAGCAGTAGTAATAGTAATATTAGCAGGAGACAAAAAGAAGAAATTTAAAAGAAAGATTCTCTAACAAGACTAAATACAGAGTAAATAATTTCTTTGGAAATACAAAACTATTTTTAATATCCACAAAACAGTCATTAGGCTTCGTAATCTTTGTAAATCTCTAGAGGTTTCAAACCTAATAAGACTTGGTATTTTCTAGCAAGCTCATTGGGATGTGAGTTTACAAAGCAAATGAGAAACGAAGGGAGAGGGTCATAAAAGCAGAGTGGGGAGCCATGTGTGAGAGAAGTGAGATATTAGATAAATTTGCGCAAGGTAATGAGATAAAAAAAAAGGGTTTTGGTGAGTGATGACAGATCTGGTTGTAACAACAATTTCCAAGTGCAGCTCTTTGGGAATTAGGAGATTTTTTTTTCATCCCCTTTTTCTTGTATTTTTTAGGTTGAAACTAAAATGTAAGAACAAAATAAAAATTAAAAGTTAAAACAAGAAATAACTGCTAAATAATATAGAGTTTTTGTTTTGCTGCATTAGTTGCCCATGATAGCAAACTTAAAAAGAGTTTCTAATTATTCTGAGATTAAGAAACCTTACTTTTTGTATACATCTGGCCAATTTGGAACTGATTAGTCACAGAAAGGATTGAGTATTTGTACTAAATATATATATATACCACATTTTCCAGTATATAAAAAGCATAATTAAAAAAACAAGACTTACGATGTACTGGTTTTATAGTGAGTCATAATACTATAATATATGATATATTTGTCTAATATATTTTGTAGTTTTATAATTTTATAATATGTCACCTGTTAGGTTGTGACATAAATTTATTCATTTTTTATAAGTTATTTTAATACTTATTAATAGTTCTGATGAATCATTCAATAATATATTCCCCTTCATTGTTTATGACCTTGTGCCAACAATCCACTAAATGTCTCAACAATAGAAATCACTAGTTTTTGAATAAGAAAATTCACCAAGCCTCATTTTAAGCTTGACAACATTATTGAATGAAACACCCCTCAAATTGTTAGAAAGTCACCGAAAATGGTGGTAGTTCAAAGGGGCTAAATCAATAGAATATGATGGGTGTGGTAAGACGTCCCAACCAAGCACTTTAATTGCATGTTTGGGCATGTTAGTGAAGTGGAGCCAAACACTGTCTTGTTGAATAATCACACTGTATTGCAGGTAGTTTCAGCTGAATTGCTTCTTTGAACCTGTTTATTTGTTCAACATACACAGCTTAGCATTGACCATTTGGTTGTTTTTAAGCATTTCATCTCTATATACAGCACAAATGTCTCAGGCGTTTTAGATAGTTTTTTTTACCTTGATTCAAAGCAAATAGAAGATTGCTGTTGACTTGTCATTCCAACTCAAAGGGGTATCTAATCTGATATAAAAGTTCAATAATATTAGACAACAGTTTCACAGGATGAATAAAATTATTCAGAAGCAAAAAGAAATGCTATGAAAGATTATTCTTTGAGATCATTGGCAGAACATCAGACTAAAAAACAAATGAATATATGTAACAACTTAATAGCAAAGATGAAAATGCAGTTTGGATAATGTTATATTCTGTGCTAATAGGAATATCACTGGAACAACATGGTGGATAACTAAATAAAGGTTGTAAAACTGCTACTGTTTGGAAGGTCGAATAGTTCTCAAGTAAGTCGGAGTCATACTCAACAGATCCCAGCAAGTCTCACATAGACTGTTGCCTTACGAATACTTATAGGTAGTTACTACCTATAGTGTAGTCACTCATGGGGGTGCCAGGTTATTCCATTAGATCAGATGAGAAGCAGAGATTGACACCCAAATATCAATGATCATTGAAAAACTAACAAATGTGGTCTTAGGCTTACGGCTTTTTCATTGGTAACAAAGAAAAGAATACTGAACTGCAATCAGATATGTCCTCCTTTATGGCAGTGAATGTTAGACAGTCTCCTCAAAGATGAAGAAGAGACTCAAAGCAATGGTTCTACAGAAAGATGCTTAGGATACCATGGACCGAACATGTGAGCAACAATGAGGTTTTGAAGAGGATGCAAACAAGGAGGAAGCTTATACTTAACATCATGAAGAGGCAGATGAAATTTCTGGGATATGTAATGAGAAAGGAGGGCTTAGAGAATCTGATACTCACAAGGCAGATAGAGGAAGAGAGAGACAAGGGAAAACAACGCATGACATACCTCGAGACCTTAAGAAAGTGGATGACAGAACAGGGTCTGGGAGTAATAGTAAAAGGACAAAACATATTGAGAACTACAAGGGATAAGAGGAAGTGGAGAACCATGATCACCTACGTCCTGAAGGGACATGGCACATAAAAGAAGATATTTTGAAGAGACCAGGATAATCATTTTTCTAAAAATATCTATTCTGTATGATAATAAACAGTGTGACTTTTGTTCTGAATTTCTGGGATTAGGAGTTAATGTTATTTGCATTATTTACATTTGAACTAATATCCTCATCTTTATTTCTAAAATCACAACATTTCAGTTGTTGCATCCTCCAGCTTTCTTCAGGTATCAATCTGAGTAACCTTCAGGGAATTTCAAGCTAAACCCTTTATTCAAACTATGAGAATAGATTGTTCTCTTTCTACTGTTTCTGTTTAGGAATATCTCAGAATCAGCAGAAACAAGACTATCAATAATTGAACCAATGAGGAGATATATTCATCTATTGCCTGGTTCACACACCTCCCCCATTTTTTGAACTGGAATAGAGATTTATCCCTTGTTTCTTCTTTAGGATTGGGTTTTCAGTTCTTTCTCCTAAAGTCTTCTCATTCTCTTTTGCTCCCAGTAAACCCTTGCATCTTAGTGGCATTATCACTTCACTTGGAGTGAAATGATTAAAAAAAAAAGACAATATATCCCTAGACATTGAGAACAAAATGAAAACAATCTACTCCTGTAGGTAGAAAAATGTTTACAGTTTCCTGAAGGTTATTCAGATCAACAAGCATCTGAAGAAGTTCTGAGATAGTCGAAAGGCTGAAATGTTGTTACATCAACTGTCTGTTGTATTTGACAAGGAGATTCATCTTGGTTTGGTAGTTTGAATCATGTGATGGCAATGTCTTCAGGCTAATGCTCTTTGGTAACTGGCCAGCCTCTATGCTTAGATTGTTGGTACTGCAGTATGAAGCATTCAGCACCAGGTGAGGCAGTCCGCAACCAGCTGTTCCCAGTTGTTTACATCAGTCTGCATCACTTTCAGGTCCCTCTTGATGCAGTTTTTGTAGCAGAGTCTTTGACCACTTCATCATCACTTCCTGCATTGTAGTTCACCAAACAGGGGGATTTTTAGCAATAAAAGAGTCCTCAAAATGATAGCCATGCCCAGTATATCATAGTCTTGCTAGCAGGGGATTCCTGAAGTGTTTGCTCTCGAAAGGTTTTGATGTTAGGGTCAATGAATTTCCATGAAATATGCATGATGTAGTGCAAATGAAATGTTAAGAGGAAGGCATTAGTCCAACTGTAAATAACAATGTGGCTTTAAATATTTATCGTCATACCCCAATCTCCTGTTATTAGTAATGTGATATTTCATTGATAAAAGTGGGAAAGTATTGCTCACCACTGATAAACAAATATATATCTCATGTTACCATAACAGCTGAATATCTTATTAGTAAATAAAAGAGATTATATCATCAGTATATTGCTTTTTACTTCTTTTATTTTGTATTAGCTTTCTTTGGTTATTTTTTACTTTTAATAACTTAAAAAGAAAACTTCTTTCTTTCATGTGACAACAGATTTGGTTGTATAAATTTTTTCTTCTACTTCATGTGACATCTCCCTTCAGAATGAGGGCGATCATGGCTTTCCACAACTTCCTATCCTTTGTAGCTATTAGCAATCCTTGTTCCCTTACCAATTCTCTTAGTCCCTGTTCTGCCATCATTAAGTCTGTGACTTACTGTTTCTGCTCTTGCCTTCAGTATATCCTGTGAGTATCAAATTCTCAAAACCTTCTTTCCATATTATATGTCCCAGAAGTTTTAACTATTTTTGATTCTAAGTATAAGTGCCATTTTTGTTTCCATTCTCATTAAAATTTTGTCATTACTCGCATTCTTCATCCATTATATCCTTAGAATCGTTCTGCAGAACATCATTTTTGTTAACTCCAGCTTCCTCTTCAACTGCAAGAAAATTTTACAACATTTATTCCTATATAAGAGGATTTATATTACATAGCAGTCCACCACTCTTTTCTTTGTTTCTAATAAAATTTTCCTGTTTCCTAATATTTTAGTGTAGGAAAGCATCTTTTTATATTTCAATACATCTGGATTTTTGCATGACATTTTCCCTTCCTAGACAATTAAATTTCTGTACTTGCATCTTGGACTATCAATCTAGCTAACGACCACCAATTCTGTCCTCTTATAGATGATGCTCTGTACTTATTTTTTGCTTTCTTTATTACATTGTCTAGGAGTTTGAACTGTGATATATATATATATATATATATATATATATATATATATATATATATATATATATATATATATATATATATAATCCTAAAGAACCAGTAACTACCTACCTAGGTTTCACCTAAATAAATGGATCTTCAGGGTAAGCTGGCTGTACTTAGCATATTGAGCACTCTGCGTTTATCTTAGTTACTTGCTTGTTTTTTTTTTCTTTGGACTTAAAAACTTAAGGCACTGGATGATTTTTTTCGCCCTGTTCAGATGTTTCTAGTTCTTTCTCTTTTTGCCAATTTTTTCTTCAGATACTGTGTTCAATCCCTGAGCCAGACTTGGTGAGCAATAACTGAGCGGTATTAAAAATAAGAACTAGACAAGATATCCTTAGACATGGGCAGTGGAATGAGAACAGTCTACCCCTGTAGGTTAAAGGGTTCAGCTCAAAATTCCCTGTAGGTTACCTAGATTGGTATACACCTGATGAAGGCCAGAAGACACAGCAGCCGAAATGCTGTGATAACAACAACAGAGATGAGGCATTAGTCTGGAGGTAAATAGTATAAATAAAGGGTCAAAATGGTAGATAAACTATCCAAATTTTATGTTTTTGTTGTGGTTTTGTGTTAGTACTTAGTCTCAGTTATTTTCAAGAACAAAATGTTGTCACTATCATAGAAAAATGTTTTGTTAACTTCATACTGGAATTTTTTTTTCTGTAATGCTTCATTTCCAGTTTAAATATATATGTATTTTATTTAAATTTATATTTTGGATAGTTTATCTGATTTCCTGGTAGTTGTGAGTTCAATCTCTGGGTCAAGTAGGGTGAAAAAGTCATATACTCTTGTTCAGTGGAAGAATGGGTCATGCAATCCAAAGGCGAATAGACAAAAGAAAATTAGTTATACAAGATATGTGTTAAGCCTGAAGAGTAGAATGAGAAGAGTCTACCCCATGGATTGAATAAAGAGTTGTGTTCTATTTCAGAGAATGTTACTGGGAACAAAGAACACTAGCGGGTACAATGCCCAAAACATTCTGAGTACATCATCTAAAATGAGTGTACTCTTTTCTAGAAAATATAATTGCCATTTGGAATAGCTATCCTTGTGGGATAATTTATTTGCCATAACTTCTTGGAAATAACTGTAGAGTGGTTTCCCATTGCCTTCAGCATGGTTTTGAATTCTGTATTCTCCTTCTCTTGGTTGTCTTCCATCCAAGGCTAAAGAGTCCAGCATATCCTTAAAATAAAGCCACAGCTGTGGGAGTGGAAACAGTAAACAAAGATAGAATACATAATAAATAGACAGGCATAAGATCGGAGAGAGATTATTTTAAAAATGTCATGTACATTAAGAATATAGGCAATCATAGCTCTCCACTGGTTTCTTTTCTATTCTGGGGGAGAAGAGAGCGATGCATGCCTTTACCAACAGCATTAGTGCGAAAGTGAATGTGACAGACTAGGCTGAAATTGGAACTCGGTTCATTGATTTCACTTTCTAGGCTGATATTTATTCTAGCAGCCCATCCAGAGAGGCATATAATAAAAATTAAAACATTGATTGTTCCTCTAGTCAAAGGAGGACTACATTTCTAAGCACTCATCATTGACCAGTAAACACGGTTCCTTTTAAGGGGGCAATATCAGGAGGAAATTTATTTCATGGCAAACCCAAATTTGCAGTTCACTGTATTTGCACTAAATTTAGATTAGGATGTCAGATTAGATTTTAAGTAGTGAGATGCAGCACATAATTAGATCGGGAGAGGAGACAAAGGTCGTCATGAAAAGGCCAAGCCCAAACCCATCCTGTCCAACCTAGTCATGCCAAACACTAAATTGTTATTTGATGAATGGCTTCAGTGCTGCTCAATTGGTCAGTGAGGCCTGTATTATTGCTCATGGACTAGTTTTATGAAGCACTGAGAAGAGCTTCTTGTTAGAGTAATGATAGGGAATTAGTACAAAAGTGGAGTCTTTAAGGTAAGCACTGATTTAGGGATGTCGAGTCTGTCCTAAGATAAAAATTGATGAGATTGATAAAGCAGTGCCTAGAGAAACAATGTTTATCTTGATCAATGCCAAAGCAAATGGCTGAAATATTTTAAGGAATATCTCAGATACTGTGAAGAGAGATTCCTTAATTTTAAGATAAATTGTTATCATCATTTCAAGAGTTGTTCAGACTACTGAATTAATTCTTTTTACTGCTGTTTTTTGTTACTATAGCACTTCATCCATTCTGCAGCCTTTGTCCAGTATAAAAAGGAATATTTTCTGTAGTTTTGTGAAGTATCATTATTATTCGATAATTGTTCAGACAATTGAACTTATTCATTTTGTTGTTATTACAGCATTTCAGCCAATCCATTCTACGGTCTTCTTCAAGTGTACAAAGAGATAATACTAACAGTTAACATGCAGCATTATTTTCAATGTCCAGCTATCTACATCTATAGATGCTTTAGCTCTGATACTGAGCACTCTTCTTCCACAAATATAGCAAATTTTAATTAAACAATATATATATATATATATATATATATATATATATATATATATATATATATATATATATATATGTATATATGTATGCAGGTGTGCAGTAAAATAGGAAAGAACACATTAGGTAGATAATCCGGTGTTCCTTAGTATTTAGCTTTAATTTCATAAAGACAGTGCTCAAAACAAAAACATGAGAACTCTTATGTAGCAAAGGAATCATATTTTCAAAACTAAAAATATTATTATAATATATATATAAATATATATATATATATATATATATATATATATATATATATATATATATATATAAATATATATATATATATATATATATATATATTAAAGAAAAAACAACTATTTTAGTGTGATTAACAGACAACTTACCAAATGACCTAACACCTTAGACAAGAAAATATCTTGAAGAAGGGAAGAAAGAAACAAAATTCAAAAGCAAACACCTATCTACACAGTAAAGTGCTCAATTCCCAGATTACCCAGACAGAGTAAAAAATGCTTCACAACACCAACACATAACAAAGAACAGCTCAAGTCATTACTCAAGTTTCACACTTTTGCAATCTACAGACAACTAGAATGCCACTGAAAGGAGACTGTTGTCTAGTATTATATACCTTGTTGTGGACCATGCGGTGTGTGAATGGAAGAAGAGAAGATGAGTTATCTCTAGGTTAAGGCTTCCGCTGGCCGGTCCAGCTACATAAGAATGTTGGACTTTAATGGAGTCCAAAGAAACGAACAAGACCGATATACATGTATGCGAACAAATATATATTAATAACAAATAGATTAATACACGAATTACAAATACATTGAAGACATGAATAAAATGTTACAGTCTGTAAGGAAAGTTGTGTGTGTGTTGAGTTGAATGTCCGTATTCAATGTCCGTGAATTTTGTTTTATAGTGTTCCCAGAATATGGGAAACGCTGGTTGTGTATAAGAGTTCACATATTGGAAATTTTAAGAGAAAGTTTTATACCTCGCCTCACGCGCGAGGTTGCGGCCCGCGGCCGAAGTCGAGATAGTTGATCGCACGTGCGCGTAAGCAGAGAAAAGAGAGAAAGAGGCGAAAGGTCAGCCAGTATTTATACTCCCTGGAGAGAGAGACCCCTGTTGATGGATTAAGGAAATGAGGAGGAGCTAACTGCGACAACCTATACCATAACATGCCTAAGCTATTGCACCATGGGAAAAGAAATTATATATATATATATATATATATATATATATATACGTAAAATTGTTTATTTGGGCAACAATCCCACTTTTATACAAGTTTGTTTAAAGATGACTGACAATTAAGCTTTTTATTCAATTTCTCTTGTGTTCATATTAGTGATCTCTTTTGTGGTTGTAAATTGTGTAAAAGCTGTCCAAAGTTTCTATATATCCGAGTGCTTCTAGCTATTTCATTAGAAATTTTCATGGATGTTTTTGTATTTAAATTTCTAACTGAATGTGTAGATTTTTCTATATGTAGCTTGAATGATAGGAAAGTTTTTTTTTTCTCCAAACAAGGCCAACACATTGTGGCTGTGTTTATACTTGATGTTATTGAGTGTTGGCTTTTTCTTTTTTTTATAATTAAAGTTTCCATTATTTTTAGCCATTTTTTTTACATGTGGATGAGGCTATTATATTTGTATTTTTCTGCAAGGATGTTGCTAATGAAATTTGGTAGGTTTCCATTTGTGTTTAAATGAGTCCTAATTGTGCGATGCGCAGAGAAATGTAAGGTGAATCTTCCTGATAGACATGTAGTAGTATGTCCAATATAATTATTCATGAATTTGTTTAGATCAGGACATGTGAATTCATAAATGATATTGGTTCTCACTAATTTGGATCTTGCAGGTGAATTGCCCATCCACACACACACACACACACACACACACATATATATATATATATATATATATATATATATATATATATATGGAGATGGACAGTCAATAAGTTTATGTGATATGTGTAATACATGCTTAGGTGATCATATATCTTTTGATACATCACTGACGAGGCAGATTTTTCCAGCAGTAATTTGCCATTTCTTTCTGCAGTAGACCAGTTGCCATCTAAGGCTGTAGAACCCAGTCTTTCCTGCTATTTACCCATAGCTGGTGGGGGAGAAGAAGACCTTTCCCAAGGGTATTAGCATGTAAGTGAATGTAATTGATTGGACTGGAATTCAAAATCAGCTCTCTGATTCCTCAATCCAAGCCACTATCCATTACTCCACCATGCCTCCCATGGAGATGGACACATAGATAATTGATTTTGGTCTTAGGCATTTCACTTTAACCACACTTACCATGGACAATATTCTGATGAGCTATATTCCTACTTCCACCAATTCAGACTTTCACAACTAAGATCTGCGATGAACATGGGTGAACCATCCTCATTCCCTTTGTATTCCTTTGGTAAGGACAATGTTTTATTTCGACATCTTCATCCCAAGATTTCCGGATTTATGGAACACACTCCCAAGATGATGTTACCCTGACCACTTCAATTTTAGCATCTTCAAGTCTAGGGTCAACCATTATGTATACTACATATCTTCTTAATCTACAACTGTTACACCCATAAAACAATCCCATACTTCAGTTGCCTTCTACTTTGAGTGGCTCTTGGACTTTGTTTTGGGTAAACAGTGACATAAAAAATATCCATAATAAGCTATGTTTGTAAAACCAGTCATAAACAATTAGCATAAATTATAAAAATAACATGATAAACTGCCTAATAAAATTAAATATTTTAGATTTTTATTTTGAAATCTCAGCATTGTTCTCTCTTATTTACATATTTAAAGCGTGAAATAACAATTTTTTTGTGAAAAAAAGTACAAGTTAGTTATAATGAAATCATCAAAAACTGGTAATAAATTCTTTGAAAAATATTTCTTTCAAGAGACGTGACTTGCATTGAAATTTTTGTCAGCTTTTTGCCTCTTTAGATGTGAGGCGGAAGTCAAGCATGATTAAGTAATGGGCAAGTGTTAAGTCACATACAAAACACTGAACTTTGATAGTCTTAGATCTTTTGTCTGTTGTCGGAAGATGTAATTGTTTAGGAGTCAAATTGCTGAGGAAAAAGAGAGGCTGGGTGAGATGCGGGGTCATAGATTGTTGGGGTGGCAGAGAGGGAAATTAAAAGATGGTGAAACTGAAAGAAAGGCAATATAGAGAAAAGAGGTGGAGAAATGATGGAGGATACCGAATATGACAGAAAAGAAGAAAAAAAAATGTTTGAATGTAGAAGTGTTTGTAGTTATTTGAGACTTGATTAGGGGATCATTGTTACATTATTTGGAGAGAAAATAAAAATTATAGTGAAAAAAACATCAGAAATTGAAAAGAACTGAACACGCAAGAAATAAGAAAATAAAAAGAAGGTTAAAATAATTATGTTTTGAAATAAGATATACTGGAAAGAAAACAGAAAGAACAAATTTTTAAAAAAAAGATGACTGAAAAGAAGTAAAATTGTTTAAAGAAATAATGAGAAACATTTTGAAAAAATTGGACAAAATGCTTGAAAAAAAAAAAGGAGGCAAAATATGAAAGAAAGAAGAAACAATGAAAAAAGAAATTAAATAATAAAAGAATGTGTTGTGGAAAAAAAAAAGAAAAATATAAGGATGAAGAATTAAAAAAATGGTAAAAATCAAAAAAAAAATTCCTGAAACTCATGAATAGGTAAATGAATTAGATTTAAAGAATTGAGAAGAAAAACAGAACAATTATCAGAAAATGGTACTGGTAATATTAGCTGTTTCCTCCAAGGAAACATTCGGCATTCATTGACCAAGCAGCTATTACTGCTTTTGGTTGAAATTTATAAAAACTTTTTCTTAAAACAATTTTTCAGAAAAATAGGTTTCTCAAGACAGTAGCAGTTATTGCTCTTTCTAGTACTGATTCCTAACTTTTTATTTGAATTATTGTGGAATGTCAACATCATGATTATGTCATTATTTTCTCTTCAAGTTACACGGGCTATTCATTTTAGTTGTTGCTGCTGTTGGTAGTCCTCAAGTGATGTGGTTTCTGTTATTTAGTAAAGTTCTTTTTTGTTTGAAAGTGAAAGTAAAATGTTCAACCAGCATAGAAAAAGAATGAAAAATGGAAATAGAGAAAAAGAAAGAAAAGAAAAATCAATAAAGAGAAGAAAAGAAATATGTAGAATGAACAAGTTGGAATACGGGTTAAAATGAAAATTAAATGAAAAAATGTGTAAAATAAAACAAAGAGAAAAAAAGTAAGAAAAGATAGTCAATGAATTGAAAGAATAATAAAGAGTGTTAGAGAAAAAATTAAACAAGTGATTGAAATAAAAACAGAAGGAAAATTAATTGAAAGATATATTGAAAAAGAATAAAAATTATAGACAAAAATGAAGCCAGTGTGATTAAAGTATAAGAAAATGTGAAATAGAAAATGAAAGAATGAATAAGATTTAAAAATTTTTTTTTTTTTTTTTTTTTTGTTGAAGAGGTAACAAGGTAATTTATTGAATAACACTGAAATACATTATAGTATAAAAAGAAATGGTAAGTTCAATGTAAGGGAAACAATAATTGAAACAAAGCAAGTTCAGTCGGCCAATGTTGACAATTCAAGAACAACGTAACTATAAACAAATTTCCTTTCTATCATCTGCCAGCCGCTATGATGGAGAAAGCATTACCTCGAACCATCGCCAGTAAGACATGCTGCAAGAGCCACTCCGTTTCGCGAGGCTCGTTCCTTAATCGAGACACAATCGCACCAATCCTCCGAAGTAACACCCTCAAACGAGGGCCAATAACCCCTGAAGTCTCCACTGCCACAGGAGTAAAAAAAAATCTATCAGCAAGAGAAGAATATTTAGCTATTTTTTTTTGAAAATTAAAACTAGTAATGATATTGAAGGAGAAAGAAAATGAGAAATGAAAAACACATTGTCAAATAAGTAAAACCAGAGCTGGTGCAAGACTCGCATTACCCCCTCCCTCATTTTAATATATGGCAGGAAGGGGGGGCTCTCCATTCTATTACATGTCAATTTTCATAAGGTGGTATTCATAGAAAATACAAATTTTATTGTAACCTAATTATGTACAATAATAGATCATATGCAATATAGGTGAACAATTCAACTAGAAAAACTGAAAATAAATACAATGTATCTAAATAGAAATTAGAGATGTACCATAGTAGATAATTCTGCTTTATATAAATCAAAAATATTTTACAGCAATTTTAAACATCAACTTGAGATTTTTCTTATTAAAAAGTTGAATAATTTTAACACATTCAACATTATGGATAAAAAATATTGAGTTTTATATTCCGTGTTTTTTCTAGACTTAGCACGAGCAAAACAAATTCACAGATTTGAATGAAAAAAAGAGACAGTTGTGCTTAGTTTAACTTGCAAAGTATATAAATGTAGATAGAAAAAAGCAAAGATAGCAAGGGTCACAAAGTCCCTAGTAAGACTTATAGCAAAGAAAATACAAAAAGTGAATGAAATTGAAGAAAAAAGAAAATGTAAAAATAAAAGAAATTTTATGCTCCCCCTCCACCTCCCGAAAAAGTGAAAGAAAAAAGGGCTGAAAAACAAATTTATAATATTAAAGCATTGGATGAAATAATAAAAAAGCAAGTGTGACTGAATGAGATTTAGAGAGAAAAATTAATTCAGAGCAGTGAAGAAGAATTACAAATGAAAAAAAAGAGTGTCAAAAATCAATACAATTGAAACAAAGAATAAGAGATGAAGAAATGTTTAAATAATAATAATAATAATAATGATAATAATAATAATAATAATAATAATAATAATAATAAAGAATAAGAAAGAGAAAACCTGATAAAAAAAAACAAGAACAAAAGAAATAGATAAAGAAGGAAAAAAATTTAAAAAATAAGTGAAAGGGAAATGGTGAAGTAGTAATAAATGAAATTCATCTGCCATCATTCTGGGCAGGGATTGGTGGCTTGTGTCTGTATTCGTGACGATCTATAGGTAGAATGATAATACATGAACCAAGATGATAACAGCAGATACAGATTTTCTGTGGAAGTAATTTCACAACACTAGTTCAGATGTTTTGCAATACTTGCTTGGTCATTTGAATATAAGCTAAATCTTCCAATTCATAATGAAACAGAATAGCAACTTGCTATATTCGTCAATGGGCAACTCAAAAAGAGAGTTCC
Organism: Acanthosepion esculentum; assembly: GCA_964036315.1. Classification (NCBI taxonomy): domain Eukaryota; kingdom Metazoa; phylum Mollusca; class Cephalopoda; order Sepiida; family Sepiidae; genus Acanthosepion; species Acanthosepion esculentum. The sequence goes on from OZ038479.1 coordinate 87,291,428, forward strand.
ATTATAAGGAGGAGGTCAAGGACAATTAAAGACCACTGCTTTATGAGAAAATATCTACCCTCTGGCAGCCTGTAATGGCGGATTGGCACTTGTCAGTTTTTATTAATGGGCACAGATTTGGCAAATGCAAGGATTTGATGATAAAAAAAAGAACCAATAGATTTTGAAACTTTTTGTTCAGTAAAGATTTACAGATAAATTTTGATAATTTCAGTGTATACATAAAAAATTATATATCCAACATTACATTGCATAAAGAACAAGGATAGACCAAATTATTATTATTATTATTATTATAGTGTGTGTGTATATATATATATATATATATATATATATATGTATATTATAAATTAATTGATTTAAAATATGTTTTTGTTTCGCTACACAGTGATAACCATGTTTCAAAAATGGAAGCTAAAGCCCTTTAATTTAATTCTATTTTATTATTAAACCAAAAACATTAGTTCCATTTTAAATCAATTAATTTATAATATTAATGCTCTGTAAATTTACATTGAGCACTATTGTGTAAAAATAAAAATATCTATAAGAACACCGGATTTTATATCTTACTGTTCTTTCTTTTTATTTATATATACATATATATATGTATATATATATATAAAATGTATTTCAATTATTTATTGAACTCTAAAAGACTGATAGATACTTATCAAAGGTATCTAACTAAAGGGGAGTGGTTAAGAAGTGAGCCTCATACTGTAATTAGTTTGATCTTTACTGGGTTAGTGCACCCAGTCTTAACTTAGTAAAACTTCAAATACCTAACCTAGGAAAAATTGGTAGCAAGCAATGTTCTTGATAAAATCCAAAGAAGGCTCTGCAGTGTAATCGATCTTGACTTGGCATCTCGACATCAGTCACTTTCTTACTGATGTCGTGTGGCTTCCTCCTGTTTTTTCTACAAATATTTTCATGGCAACTGCTCTCACAAGCTTTTTTTTCCTGGGCTCCCAATTTAAGCGTGCTACTAGATTGGCATCTAGGTCCCAACCGTCTACTGTTGAAATAGCTAAATGTAATTTCCACTCCTCCAACAGTTTCTTTTCTTACACTTCCGTTTACTTGCTTCTCTAATAACTACAATCTTCAAAAATTTAAATGCAACATCAATCACCATCTTCTATCTTCTTGAATCCTGTTCATCTGTTGTCCTTTCCTCAATTCTCCCTATACTTAGTCTTTTCTCTCACTGTAACTTCCTTCATCTGAGTGGCTTTCCCACCTTCTTTGGGTGAAACGAGTAAAAAAAAAACTGGCTCATATTTATTGTAGTACAGTCAATCCACATTAAGTGCTCTACACTTGCAGCCCTGGGCCTGACTAAGATCAGCTGAACCAAAATTTATTTGAGCCAAAATTGGAAATTATTGTTGAATCCCACTCAAGGGAATATTAAATGCTGATTTTCATAGCTGATACATCTTTCCTATTTGAAAAATTGGTGCAACACAGTTTTCCTAATTTTTTAATTTAGTCTTGTGTCAGTCTAATTTAATTCTATTCTATCACACTGACCACAGTCAGGATCATAGTGTAATTGTGACATCTATGATCCTCTCATTGGCTGCATTGTATGTGTTTTACCAAGGTTATATACTGTTTTGCATTCAGAGTTTTTAATTCTCCTAGACTGTTTGCCAACCACGGTTAAAGATCCCATTCTTCTTTCTTATTTAACCCATACCTAGTGAGGATAGAAGAAGAGATGGATTCATACCTTTCCTAAAATTATTTGTGCAAAAGTCAATTTAGCAAACTCAACCAGATTAAAACTAGGTTTTCTTGTTCTGAGCCATTGACCATTACACTTCCTGCACATTCTAATGGTGGCTAAGCTAATAATCTTAGTAAATATCAAAAAATATTGTCATGTTATACAATAAAGTTCTTAATACAATGAAAGCTACTGATCTACGGGTGAAGGTTAACAAGCTTTTATTGCAGAATACTGCAGAGATGAGTTCAACCCTCACTGTATAGACTTGTAGACTCATGTCTGGCTGAGCTAATAAGTAAAAAGGAACCTTGTACATACAGTCAACTTGTGAATCCTTTTATTACATTTTATATGTGAATAGTAAACTTTCCACTTGTTTAATCCTCTGGTGACATTTTCTACTAAACAAGCATATGAATTGGTACCTCATAAATCTTGGCCACCATTATGGCCACTCTTCTACAACAGACTGAGGATTTGATACAAAATATAGACTGACAGATGATTGGTTTTCTGACTACATAAGTTTAATAAATCTAAATCTTAGATTGTAAGAGTTATTCCGATTTTCAACAGCAAACAACAAAAATGTGTAGTACATCTAACTAAATGTTAACAGTAACGGTAAATTGATAAGATTGGATAAGGGGTTCATTTTGGAATTCCTTACAGGTTGCCCTGATTCAGGCTGGAGGCCACAGCAGCCGAAATATTGTGGTGATAGCAGCAGGGATAGAGACAGTGGTCAACATGTAAACAATGATAACTCCTATCACAAAGATGTGAGACTATATTTTCTCTCTCAGGTGGGGTGCTTATATGACTTCCTGCCATCCAACTGTCTTGTATGTATGCATCCGAAACTAAGCTGGGTCAACTACCTTTTTACATGTTGTGAACAGCTAACATTCTTTGTAATTCTAAGCATCTACACATCTTGGAAGCAGTATTTTATTATATTGCATCAACTGTCTTCATGCTGACTGGAAGAGATATTTGTTCATTCTCTTTCTCTACTGGGAGGTTTGTGAGTTTATATTTTCCCTTTTAAAGCTCACTGGAACTGTTTATTTTGTTTTGTTCTTTTGCCTCAGACATTTATTTAAATATATATATATATATATATATATATATATATATATATACTAGCTAAATTACCTGTGCCTTGCTGCATGTCACACATTTTTTTGCAAGAAAATGATGATTGAATTTAAATCATTGTTACATAAGGAAAATGATGTATTTCAGTATTAATCAATGAGCTTACTGATGTGACTTCCATCTTCTGGCTTTCTCTTTCTATATTTTGGATAGGAGTCATTCCCTTGTTCAAATTTAAATTTAATGTAAATCAAAGGGGAAAAAAAATTCAGTGGAAAGTTTGTGCCACCTGGGGCCCCCCATAATCAAAATGAAATATACTTATTCAAGTACCCTCGGAGTCACTGCTTGTTCAAATTTAAATTTAATTTATATCAAAGGGGAAAAAAAAATTCTGTATGTGCCCCCCAGGGACCCCTTTGATCAAAATGAAATACACTTATCCAAATAGCCTGGGTAATGTAGTTTCAGAATATATATGCTTATAGGGCCTGTCTCCAAAACCCTAGGAGGAGTTTGATAACAGACAGAGGCTACAACTTTATATATATATAGATATATATTAGATTTTTATTCATATACAAACCAGGTTATATATATATATATACATATATATATATATATATATAAATATAAAAGTGAACATAGAAGTCAACACTTATAGGCAACAGTCTGTTTCATGGTAGATGCAATCGTCGTGGCCTGACGATTGCATCTAGCATGAAACAGACTGTTGCCTCTAAGTTTTGACTTTTATGTTCACTTTTATATTTACACACGCTCTATCTCTGATATTGAGCTCTTTATCCCATAAATATAGCACACTTTAAGTATATTTCTTCATATATATATATATATATATATATATATAAGATTTTTTCTTTTAAGATTTTTTTATATATACAAAACAAATTATAGCTATAAATGTTTAGTCTTCCTAGCTGATTGAATTTGTAGACATTAAAAGTGATGAAGAAATTACACTTTTTACCTCCAGCAAGCAAACTGAATGATTAACCTGTTGGCGTCAGTATACAATGATAGTTAAAAATATCTACATAATTTTGTTAAGTAAACTACTTGAGGTCTATGTGTCTCCTGCATTAAGAACTCAATGCCCATTAAGTTCCCTCAGAGCCAAAATGCATGAATTATTTATTTTGTTGTTATTAATTACTGTTTAGCCATAAAAGAAAATACAAAACAATGTAGTATTTATAAGAGATTTTAAATAACATGTACAGTCACACACAAAATTATTGGACACTTGAAAATAAATTTTTATTTAGCTACAAATCTAAAAATTGAATTGAACAGAGTAAATACTCAGGGTATTATATATCTAACAAAAAATATACAAAGCAAGTGTGAGAAAAGAAACTGTTAGCATAGAACTTATGGTTGCATCTAGCCAATTCAACTTTAAATTGCATTCAACATTTAATAAACTGTATTCAACATTTAAAACAGTGCCATTTCTGTCTGAATTTCTGAGATGAGGTGTTATCATTATTTACATGTGGATGATGGTCCTCATATTTGTTGTTGCTATCACATCCTTTGGCCGTTGTGCCCTCTGGCTTTCATAAGATGCCTGTTGATCTGTGTCAACTTCAAGGAATTTTGAACTGAACCCTTTATTTAATCTATGGGAGGAGATTGTTCACATTCCACTGCCTATGTCTAGGGATATCTCATCTAGTTCTGAGTAGTACTAAAATAACTAAAATAAAAACTAAAATTAAGAAAGATGAACCATATCAAGCGCTAAGAATAATTTAAAGTAAGTTTCTCGCAGAAATTAAATCAAATTCTATTGCACTCCCGTTGACAAATCCCCTTAAGGTTTTTTAAAATCTCTTTACCCCAAGCAAGGGAATAAAGCCACAAAGACACAAGGGGTTGCTGAGTGTGAAAGAATAAAAAAAAAGAGAAATATTATTAAAGAGCAAGAACAATGAAAGAAGAGTAATCAAGAAGACATTTGATAACAACTGACATTGCATAGAACTTATGATTGCATCTAGCCAGTTCAACTGTAAATTTATGAGACCTTGCTGCCATTCTAGTATTGCACTTAAATTTATACGGTCAAGGTACCATAGCTGAAAGTTCATCCAAGCAATTACCATGAAAGTATTTATAGAAAAGGCATAAGGAAGCTACATTACAGTGATGGAAAAGTAACTAAAGCTAAGATGCCTGGTCAGAACAAATAATATTGCTGATTCTTCTTTGGATTTTATCAAGAATCTTTGATTATATAGAAGGAACACTAGAGCATATGTGACAGAAATATTTGAGGCATGGACGAATTATAAACTTATAAATATGTAAGATAGATTCAGGAGAAAAAATTGTCTCACACAACACAGTAAACTAACTTTCTTACCAGCAGACTTAGTGTAGTGCCTTAATAAACATATCAGCAGGCCTGAGGGTATAAAAACAGATGAACCCTTAAATAACTCTCTCTTCTTGTTTTCCCTCCTTTCAAAGTGTATGCCATCAACATTTCACACTGAAGCAAAAAGGGCTGTGGATGCTTCACAAACACACCTACACTGGCAAGTCACACTCAAATACATTCATTAACAATTTTTATTGTGTATTCAATTTATTTCTAAGAAAAGAAACTCTTAAACGTTTGTTATTTTTGTCAAATAAATGTTATCTTGCATTGCAAATCAATCAGTCTCTGATATTTGTGCATTGATTCCTGTAAAAGATTCATGTAGAGACTTTATACGTTAATTAGAGAAGTAGCTAAACTAGCAATTGATTCAATTCGTTCAAATTATTTCAAATTATCTGATCGGCTCTAATTTTAAACTTATTCTATAGGTTTTCTATGGAACTTGTACATTTTTGTTAAATTCCCCAACAAATTTTTTACAGGGAAAAAATCCTCCTTATTTCTGATTTTTTTTTCTACATACAGTGTGTGAAGGCACCTGCGATACCCTGCTGTTTGTTGCCAGCCACCAACCAGGTGTTGTGAACATGGTTTTAATTAACCATGTTTATTTCAGATCTTGATCTAATCTAACTCGATGCTTGTTGAGCTGTGGTCTGGAGAAGACGTGAAGCACTCATCAGGCACTGGCCAGTGATGCCCACCTTCAAAAGGAAGGAAATGACTGACCATCCAAAGAACCCATGGCACCCAACCGTAGCACATAGAATGTCCACCCCTTTTCTATTCATTCGGACTGCAGTGATTTGTAGTGGTTTTTCTTTCGTTTGTGCACCTTTTTTCCCCTTAGGCATCCAAATGCCATCCACCAGGCACCATTCTTGTGGTACAATACTTTGTTTCCATGCCTGCTGGATGACAATATTGAGTTGCTTGAGAACGTTTGTACAATTCTTATACAGCTTATAGGATTCCAGGTTATTTATTCCTACTACTAGCACCGGATTTGCAGATGAATTCATGAACTTTCCTCGCTTTCGTCTGCTGTCATTAAATATGACCTCTGGATCATTGATAGGAGGGATTGAAACATCTTTCCAAGTATCAGAATATGTCATCCTCAGGTGGTCTTAAGTTCCTCCTGTGGTATGTCAGGTTTGCCACTCTTAGTCTCAATAAACAGCTTTATAGCCAAAGCGTAATGATTATTATAAAATGATCTCTGAGAGTGTCAATTTTTCTTATAATGTTTTCTTTGGTTCTCAGCTCTAGAGATCACTAAGATCCTTTCTTTAATATCATTAAGCAGATCCTTAAGGCCTGCTCTCTCATGAATTGGAGTTTCTTTGGGTTGATGCTTATATATATATATATATATATATATATATATATATATATATATAAGCACCAACCCAAAGAAACTCCAATTCATTTAAAAAAACTGTAACATATAATTAAATGGCTTAGACTTCATTCATTTTAAAAAACTGTAACATATAATTAAATGGCTTAGACTGTTTAAACTGAAAAATTTATGAAATCTCAAAGTAAAGAAAAAAAACAACGCCTATTCCAATAGAAGTTAATGACACTTTTTTACAACTTCTTTCTCTTTTTTCTCTCTTTTTCTTTTTTCTTTATATACTGCTTTGTCCATCCCACTTCCTAATCAAGATATAACTTCCGTTAACAGACTTAAAGTGTCAATGTCTAGATTTCAGCGAAAATTTAAATTTGAAACAATAGAAATGTTACATCTAACTCAATGCTGTCTCTCTACCCCCTACACTGCCCCCACTTCATGAGTTTCCTTATTATTGCCCGTCATAAATGTGTAAATTTATTTTCATTTTTTCATTTCATCATTTGGAAATAAATCTGATGATCCACTGTCCTTTAAAAGGGCTGTGGTGAAATAATTTATTATATGGAACCTTAAAGCAATCTGTTTTTATTTAAATTATTAGCTCTGATTTACATTGAGCTCTCTGGATTCTATCCTCATTGGGTCTTCCCATACGGATTACCTAGTTTTTCGTAAACTAAATATATATATATATATATATGTATGTATATGTATATGTATAATACCTTAAGTATTTACTATGTTCAACTTGATTTTTAGGTTTGTAACTACATTAGAAATTATGATTATCTTAAAAAGACAGTTTTAAATTTTTTTGTGTCCTATACTTAAGCATGTGACTGTATAACTTTATATAAGCTAAACTTATAGCTGACCTTTTCTTGCAAGTGATCTCACTTTATTCGTTGTACAGACTGCAAATTGATTCATTAAAATGACTCATCTTTATTTGTCATAAGCTTTTATTTATTAAGTCTCTTCATAATTGGATTACCTATATTAAGAGAAAATATAAGTAATACTGGCAAGAAGTTGACAGAAAATGTGTAAAAAATTACTATTTAATGAATTTACCCTTTACATGGCCATCACATGCTGTCATTTCTCCTGGGCACACGACATGTAAAGGGTCTAATAATAAAATTTGTATTTTTTCAGCTGCATTTTTGACTTATATATCTTAAATCATTTCACCCCAAACAAGGCAATGTAGAGGGTTTCTGAATGAAGTTGTTGTATCAGCATAAGGAGAGAGGTAAGAAATGCAGTTTATTCGCTTATATAGAAAAGATAGCAGTTATCCCCTCACCTGAGGTTAGTTAAGATTATAGTAATTAGAAAAGTATCCTCTTGGGAGTCTGTTCAACAAAGTAGCAATACTTGGGTTGCAGCTTCTTACTATTAGAATAAAAAAAGAATGGAGATGGTTTGTTCCAGTGGGCCTAAGCTGTGAAGGTCATCATTACATTTACCCTGGGAACAGTGATAGAGTAGTGAGTAGTTTGCAATGTTTCCCTTGTGGGAAAGGGGTTTTAGGGTGGAGAATAAATCATTACCCACAAGGCCACACAGATACTTTTGAACTCTATGAAAACTGGAGGACTGGGCAGCTCCATATTTGGTCTGATGTGGCTTTTATAAAGATAGATCATAACAGCACAAGTCAGGTATTTACTGGAGTGGTACACAGAAGTGACCATTTTTCCAGCATCTTTAGTGATAGATCTTATACAAGAATTCCACTTAAGGTCTAAACTTGAGTCCCATCAGGCATCAAGGTGGGGAGCCTACTTGAAAGAACAACCATTCATCATGAGAGATAAAAAATTCAGGGTCTTCTTGGTAATGATGGAATGTTACTAGTTCAGTTTTGAGGTACTAAATATTACAAGCTAGTTATTCTCCATTGAGCTGTTTAGAGTGAGGTCAGAGGAGATATCAGCTGCCAGGTTCTGGACATCTAGATTTTTTGGAGGTGCACCCACACTTTGTTGTTTCATCTGTATACATATTCACTAAAGTTTTTTGTTCAGAAGTGTAAATATTCGCCTCTTTAGATGGAATTTGATTAGAGAAGAAACAGTGCTGCATTCAGTGTTCCACACAAGTCAAATAATGCTTGATTTTACTTCCAAAAATGGATTTGACAGTTGATAATTTATTATGCTTTTGTGCTTTTAATTTGTGATAAGTGAAAATAAGGAAAAATAATACAGTTAATATAAGTTATCAGTAAGCAAAGTGGAACTGGTCGGTTCTATTCACTTTTGCAGTAATGGTCTTCCAACCATTGCTATGAGTTAAATAGTAGGGTAGACTAATCTTTCTAGATTTGGGTGGCAGCCAGTCTATGTGAAGGACTAATTTGAATTCAAAACCATGGAAAAAGGAAGGGGAAACCATGTCACTATTTTTTCAGGAAGTCATAGGAATTCATATATATTAAAAAAAGATAGATTGAATACACATGATTGCCTACCACCCAACTATTTTTAAACAGCAGGCTAAATTGGGCTCTCTAGTCTTGTATGCCAGTCAGTCTAAAAGAAGGGCCATGAATTCAAAACTGTGAAAAATGCACAGAAATCCTTAAAAATCATGGGATTCACCAATACTAAAGTTGATTGGTTTGTTTTTTATGTCTTATTAACTCTTTGAGGGTTAGTCAAAAACAAAACATATTTCGGATTGTAAAAATAATCCTTTTCTTTTAGCAAGTGAATATTGCATTAACATTTTTTGGGGAGATAGCAATGATTTTTTCCCAGATACATATTCTACTATTCAACCCATAGCTGGAGTATTTACATATATGTGAATGCAATGAACTCAACTGGAAGTTGAAATCATCTCTGATTTTTCTTTAGCAAGCCACTACCGATTATGACACTCAAACATATTCCACAGATACTAAAGAAAATCAAATGTGTCATAATCACCCACATCATGAATGAACAAGGCATTCTAGAAAAAATAAAATGATAGCACATTTATATGCTGTTGATTTTATTATGAGATATCTTTCAGGTTTTTTTTTTTTTTTCTGGTGATTTCCTCGTTGGAAATCCTTTAAAAATAACGATAGTCTGCTGATTTGGTGTTGTTTGCTAAAATAGTCAGTTTTATGAAAAGACACCTTCCAGAAAATTTTGTTCCAGTATATTTTGCTGATTGATTATCTGAAGTTGAAAGCACCCACCACGTTGTGTATAATTTTGGCTTTTTAATTTGTGGCTAAAAATAAGAAGTCATTGGAGTTAAAGAATTTTTTTATCTTCTAATGTCAGGACTATGACATATATTGATCAATCTTAGCACATTAAAAATCACTGTAACCAAAATAGTAAGAATATAGATAAAAACTATTAGGTTGGTGCAAAAATAATGTCGTTTTTTGACATGATCTTGAACGTCAAAAAACGACATTATTTTTGCACCAACCTAATATAAGATTACATTATGTTAAATATACAGAGCAGGTGCAAATATATATTATCAAATATTCTTCTTATCAGAGCATCCACTCTTTGGCCTTCAGGTTAGAATCCTTTGACAGCACATTCCATATTCCACTGAAGAGGTAGGGCTGGTGGATACGGACACCAGCATGATGGCAGTTGCAGGGACTTGGCCATACTTGTTCTTGGCCTTATGGACACTGACGGGCACCCCACTTTTAACAATGATCTTGTATCACATCCTGTGACGTTGGGAAGGTAAATCAACACATGCCAGCCGGAAGGCTGGGATCAAAGTATAGTATCTGTTCCCTCTTGCTATTAAGGTTATGAATAAGGCTGATCACAGGGAATCCAACACTACAACAATACCTTTAGTTGGTGGATATCAATGCTCAGATGACAATGGTCATGAAGATTGGGCAGTTTTTGTCTTTAGCCAGCTTATACATTGCCCCACATTAAACTGACCTTGTGTCACATTCTACTAGTGTTAGTGTGTAAGTTGTATGCTAACAGTTTTTTCTATTGCACTTCTGGCTTCTTAGTCAACTTAAATCTTCAAAAATTTAAATCCACTGTCAATAATTATCTATTCTCTTCTTAATTCTTGTTCCTTAATTGTTCTCTCTCCTTAATAGTATTTTTTCTTATATTATCTAACACTCAGTAACCCTCCTTGTGTCTTAGTAGCTTTATTGCCTTGCTTGGGGTAAAATGATTAAAAATATATATATATGTATATATATAATTATTATTATTAAATAAATAAATATATATATATATATATATATATATATATATATATAGCATAATGAGAAGCCACGTATACTTTCTTGATATGTATATAATATGGAGAAAACAACTGAAAAGTTGCAAATTAAAAAAAATTGAATGTTTTTTTTGTGAAAGTATTTATTTATATATATATAAAAATATATATAAATACTTTCACAAAAAAAACATTCAATTTATACAGTTGTTTTCTCCATATTATATATATATATATATATATATATATATTTATATATATATATATATATATATATATATATATATATATATATATATATATATACATTATTTTAAATAAACACACTAATACATACACATGCAATTCACTTTTTTATCTTCGATCTGATGAAGACCAAAATGGGTGGAATGCATTATCAGATATTTTTTCAAAACATACTTTCAGGAAAGTTTTTTTTCCAATTGTCATTAATGTATAACCCTGTCAGAATCATTTAACCAAATGTGTAACATATATATATATATATATTATATATATATATATATATATACATTGTCTGTTGTAACTCAGAGTTTCCAGTCCTTAATCTGAGTAAATCACTTCCCTATAAATATCTTCACCCCAAGTAGTAACACGAAAAAAAAGCTGTTACTTCTTTCCATCGTCAACACTGATATTGTCCACTTAAGAATACTGTCAAAGTCTGTATATTAAGAAACTCTTGCCTACAGGTATGTCTGTGAAGAAATTCTTGAAGGGTTTCTTTGTTATTTACTAATAATGTTGGAAGTTCGTTTCCCTCAGATCAGAGGAATCAATAAACTTCTTTGAATGATGTATTGGAAAGGAAAAGACCTTTATCTGAGTACAAAAGCCAGCTAGTAACGTTTGCTGCATGACTTGGTCTGTTCTCTTGTTGCAAATGTGATAAGGTAAATGATGATGCAGCTGGTACAAGAAATTCTTCTACATTTAGCATATTTTTCAGAACTGTCTGATAGACTATAGCCTCTGAGAAAAATTTAAGAGATTTTTACTCTCAGTAAAAATTCAAGTAGGTAAAGTCCCATCAAAGATCTGAACTAAAGTAATGATTGTATGAAGAAATGAATGTGGTGTGTGGATTGACTGACATGCTGAGGCACATGTAATATAGCTTTAACTTGTTTATACATATTTTGCAGGATTAGGTACTTCCCACTTAATTAAAGTATGTTTAGTCTCTCCTCCAAGACAACTTAGCAAGGACTGGGGGAGCTTCAGCCTCCTCACATTTTTCTAGAAAAAAACAAACTTGGCTTCAATATATGGCATTGAGATGTATTGCTATTAATTTTCAAATTAAATTTCTAAAACTTATCTTATATATCAAGGATGTGGTGCAGTTCAATTTATATTACTTGAATCATTCATACAAAAAGCAGATAGTGAAGTTAATGATATAAATGGCAAGAATACATCTTCGCAAACAAATTTATTAAGATACATTAACCCACGAACCTGTAGATGAATGTTATGATCCCTGTATTTAATAAATTCCACAGACATCATCAGGTAGGGAAATAGATTTATTTTTTACATTCAGGTAATAACGGGACAATGAAAGATTAGATGTGATCTGAAATATGTTTTTTAGAAATGTGATATTGTTAACAGTAAGAAATTTTGGAGCATGCGGTCGCAATGCTGAGGTTGAATTTTTTTTAATTTAAGAGTGTTCATTTTTTTATTAATATGGTAATACGAGAATTCTTTTGTTTTAGTAGTTTTTTACAATCGATGTGGCAATGAGGTTGTATGAACAGATGAAAGTACTTGTATAAAAAGACCTTATCCAACTGGAATTTATTAAAAACAGTGATCATGTTCCTCATAATAAAGCATAAAGATACGATGTATTACTAAACAGACATAATGAACTAATTTTTAAATGCAGACATAAGAACAACCTCAATCTAACAAAATATATTTAGAAGTAACTATATAGGAAGACTAATATTACATGATCTTTATTTTTTTGCTTTTGGAAAGGTTGCTATGCACATATGAATGTGAACACATAACTGTATGTATATAACTATGTAATTGAACTGGAAGATTGATACGTCTTTTGATATGTATATGTATATGCTTTTATATAGAAAGATAGGCATGCAATGTTGAAATTGTGTATTGTGAACACATATTTGGAGGAGGCGGGTATGGATATGAATATGTATGTATATATACTTGTAGGTATATAGGTGGGCTTTTGTTTTTTTTATTTGTAAATATATGTAGTTGTATGTATATATGGGTGTATATATGTATGTGTATGGGTATGTGGGTACATGTATATGTGTGGATGTGTGTTTATATATATATATATGTGTGTGTGTAGGTGTATGTATATATGGGTATATGTGTGTCGTGCCATAGATATGGGATTGCAGGTAATCTGTGTATGTATGTATGCATAAATATATGAATTTGTGAGTTCGTATATATAATATGGGTGAATATGGGTGAAATATAATAATGTAAATACGTTTGAATATTGACATGTTTTTAGCATACACGAACATGTGGGTGTATGTATGTATATATATATATATATATATATATATATATATATGTATATGTATATATGTATATGTATATATGTGTATATGTGGGTAGGTGTGTATATGTATGTGTGTGTGTATATGTGTATATATGTGTATGTATATAGTGTGTATTTGTATGTATGTGTATATATGTGTGTGTGTATATATATATGTGTGTGTGTGTGCATATGTATGTGTATATATATATATGTATGTGCGTGTGTGCGTATGTATGTGTATATATATATATATGTATATGTGTGTATGTATGTACGTGTGTATATCTACATGTGTATGTGTGTATGTATAAGTATATACATTTATATATGTGTGTGTGTGTATATGTGTATGGGTGTGGATATGTGTATGGATATATAGAATATTTTTAAAAAAAGGACCTACAGGTCTGTTATTAATGTTTTACCCCATTTTCTCCCTTAATATTCTCCAATTGGAATTGTGAGTTTAAAATTCTTTACAATATGGAGGAAAATTTTTTAAATTGATAATTTAATTTTGAATTTAAATGTATTGACCTTTAATAATCATTATTGATGATAAAATATTTATATTTTTTGATAATTGAATACTAAAGTCATCACCTAATATTATTTAAAAAAAATTAAAAAAAAATTTTTTTTTAGGGAAATACTAAGTACACACACATATATATATATGTGTAAGTATGCGTAAACATTTAAAAAGATATATGTAGGTACTAATACATGAAATTACCCGTGTATATCGGTACATGTGTACCTGTATGAGTGACTGCACATGTAAAAGAACGTATGCATATGTGAAACTTGCATGGATGTGTATACAATATATGATAGAGCAAGATCTCTAATATTACCTTCAAATATCACTCCATATTAACTTAAAAACTAAACTTTAAGTAAGAGAAATTACCAATCTAAAAATAGTCGCAAATTAAATTCATGAATAAAATTCAAACTGATAGAGATATCACCTTAATAATCAATTACAACTAGAAATAAACTTATATTTTAAAATAAAATTTTAGTATTTAATGTAAATTCTATGAATATTTTTCTAATCGACTATTTCATATTAAATCCCCAAAAATTTTGTAATAAAGTTTTTAAAAAACTTAAATCGCTAACAAACATCAAATTAAATTCCTTCTAGACTGTTTAAACATTCAAATTTATATCAAACATTATAACATTTATGAACTCTCAAAGTAAAGCAAAACAACAGTGTCTATTTTGGGCCTTCCATTCCAAAGAAAGTTAGTGACACTTTCTCTCATGACTTCCTTCTCTCTTTTCTCTTTATGTCTTTTTTCTCCTCTCCCCCCACTATACCAATATATAACTTCCATTAAGTTAACCGATTTAATGTGTCAATGTCTGGATTTCCTCAAACAATTTAAATTTGAGAGAATAGAAATTTTACATCTAACTCAATCATGTCTCTCTCCCCCCTCACTTCCTCACTTCGTTAATTTACATATGCTTAGTACTGCCCGTCAAAAATGTGTAAATTTCTTTTCATTTTTCGTTTCAACCTTTGGAAGTAAAGTCTGATGATCCGCGGTCCTTTAAAAGGGCTGTGGTGAAATAATTTATTACATGGAACCTTAAAGTGGTCTATTTTTATTTATATTTAAATTATATATATATATATATATATATATATATATATATATATATATATATATATATATATATAAATATTTTAACATTGCATTGAATTTAACATTGCAATGGGCACATTTGATTCTGGCAAAGCATGTTAACTTGTCAGGATTGTTATTGTGGCAATGAAGATTTCTATTTGACATTAATAACAGGAATTTACAGAGTTGACAGTGTGACTCTCCTCAGTAAGACAAGTTCAAGAAACATAGATGATTGATATATAATCGTACATACATATATATATATGTGTGTGTGTTTGTATGTGCATAATTATTCACAGACACATGGTTTCTGGTTCCTTTTAAAGTCTTTTCACTCTCTTTCACACCCAGTTGCCCCTTCCATGTTAATATCATTATTGCTTTGCTTGCAGTGAATTGATAAATATATGCATCGACTATCAATTGGAAGCCTGGTATCTATGTATCTGCATCAGGATAAATTTATGGTCTTTTGAAAAAAGCCTTGTTTATTCATTTTATATATATATATATATATATATATATATATATATATATATATATATATATATATATATATGTGTGTTGGTGTCACTGAAAAAATGCGTATGCATATATACATATATAAATATATGTATATATCTATATATACATCTGGGTATAAATATATAGCTAGTTATTTATATATATATATATATATATATATATATATATATATATATATATAATTTTTATTTATACTTACGTGTATCTTTATATGCACACAAACACACATCTCTACACACACATGCACGCACACACTGAAACTTTGCAATTTATTGTTAAATGTTCAAGAATAGGCCAATGCTGACCATCCTTATTTCCTTGCAAAGAACACAAGAAGAATTTAATCACTTTAGCTTTGGCATCTGCAATGTTTGACTGCCCTTTAGATTTTTGCTGGCAGAAAGGTGTGGTAGGCAATATATATCTGCAGAAAACATTTTTGGTTTGGTCATTCCATTTGGATATCTCCTTCCTCCCGTCTTCTTCTCTATTTTTGGCTACACCATTTTTAAGGCTGAATGCCATGGATTTCTCAATTCTCTCATTAAGTCTGTAATGTCAAATCAGTGCAGCTGAGTGGCAAAATGGCCAGGAATTTGCAGTGGCATTCCAAAATCTTCACATCTGCTTTTTGCAGCCTTCTTCAGATGCTGTAGCTCAACACTTCAAAAATTGTTATGATCTTTTGATGATAAACATTTGTTCATTGTCTGATTGATTTATATAAGTCATCTCAAGAAAGTTATCAGCCTTACTCTTAACTGTCATATTCCAAATTTTCAGTTATCATAATATTATCATTGAAGTTGTAATTTTTATATTCTTAAATCTATTATTATTTAATAATCATTATTATTTCATCAATATTATGACTGTCAAAATGATTCCATACTAGGATTATAATCCATTCAATATTATTAAAATATATATTTTCAAAGTTTTATGACTTTTAGATGATCTTTTGTTCTCCTTTTATATTATTGTTATGGTATCAGTTCTTATTACTGATGTTTTTTTTTATTGCTGTTGATATTTTCTTATTGTGTTGTTCTTTAATGCAATATCTCTTCAGGACATTGGTGATAATAGCTCTCCACGGTTTCCTTTTATATATTATGCCTGAATTGACATGACTTATTGGGAAAGATAATGAAGTGTTTTAACCATTGCCTTCTATATAGTTTTAGTTCAGAGTTGTCCTTTGCTGCTACCCAAGGTTATAGGGTCCAGTCTGCCCTGTTGTTTAACCCATAGTTGTGGGGTGTAGTGATTGATGTCTTTTCCCAAGGGTTATGAGTACAAAGCGAATGCAGCAGACTAGGTTGGAATTTGAACTTGGCTTGCCATTTTTAATTTTCATACCAAAAACTAGTACGCTACCGAATATCAACTACATACAGTATTCCCAACAGTATTTGATACAGGTGATTTTTTAAGTTTGGGAGGAATTTAAAAGCTGAACAAATGTTCAAAAACCTCCTTCTCTCATTTAAAACAATGTTCAATCTTGTGAAGTTTTCTGGCGGGAAATCAATTTAAAAAATTGGTATGTAGATTTGAACTTGCAAAGGAAAAAGAAAAAAGAGTTGGTTTTATGAGATACCCTTTTAAAGAGAAACAAGTTTTGAATTTTATAATTTTGATGTTGTTATTACAGTTAACACAGTAATTATTCATGCTACTAATACTACTTATAATTTTTATGGCCACAATACTTTTTGCTGTATTAACACTACAGTAAAATTATTACTGCAAAATTGGCATTATTCTTTTCCTTTTACTATTAAAAGTATTATTTCATAATACATTATCTTACCAATTTTATGATCACACCTCTGACAAAGTATTTCTACAAAGTGTTATCAAAACTTCCCATGTTGTTGAAATATATGATTTCTGTCCCATAATATATATTTACATATAAATTTCATATCCTAAACATAAAAACTATTATAGGACAGAGATAGTATGTTTTTAAAATTATACAATTACATGACACTGAAATGACTATTTGTTCTCTTTTACTATTGCTGCTAGTGTACCCATGCTGTCAAAATTGATGACAAGAAGGAATGTATTATAAGTAATATGCATTACATTTTAAGTAATTTTTGTTTAATCCAAGTATAATTTTTGTAATTTAAAATAGTTTTTAGTTAACATTAGTAATTGAACAGTGTCAATTTATAAACACCTAAGGAAAGATATCTGTTTATTATCCTCGTAAATGTTACATATTTACAACCAAAACTATGTTTATTACGAGAGTTCCCAAAGCACAATATTTTTTGTGTAATCTTTGGAAGGTCTGAGTAATCTTTGACAGTCTGTAGATTCAATCTGTAATTTCAGAGTCTGTTTATTTCTCATCTTACTAAGAGCAACATATCATATGCTAGAGATATAATCATAAGTGTTAAAGCCAACCATAGCTTTCTTTGTGATATTATTTTTTCCAACTGTTTTAATTACAAAATTCAGTCTAATTTTCCTGTCATATGTCATTATTTTATCTATAAAATAAAGAAATATAAGACAAATGATCAGCTGTTTAGGGGGAGAACACTTAGCCTAAAGTATTAATTAAAGCTATTATATGAAGTATTCTTTGTCATTTGTAATAACAGATGTAAGTTGTCTCTTTGTGCCCTTTTAATAAATACTTTTGTCGTAATTGTTTGGATGAGTTCTGATGAGCAGGTCGAGACCCTGGGTCAAGCCTTCTTTCATTGCAGGGTGGTAGTGCTGTTGTGCTCATGGTTTGCATGCTGCAGGGAAAGTTCTTTGTCCTTGAGTTCTGTTCTGTTTGTAGCACTGTGGAACCACAGCTGACAAAGGCTGAACACTATGTGTTCTTTTGCTTGCTAGGTGTTATGAGAGTCGTGATTTGGACGACACGTCAGAAGGGATTCTATGGAGGTGAGAAGTTCACTTCTTCCCTACTGATCTTGTACTTTAAGCATCACCTTAAAGTCAAGATTAGGACAGAAAGGTGGTGGCTGACTTCATCAGAATTTGGCAAAAGGTGGGTGAATCTTGTGCGTTTGTGACATGTGAAAGGGGCTGACCTGGAGTAGCACTTTGTTGCTGGTTAGGCATCAGGATATTGCTCTTCCTGGGTTGAACTTGTGCAACCCATCCCGAAATTAGGCTAATTTAGGTTTGGTTTTTGAATCTTTAGTTTCTTTTTTCAGTTAACTTAGCTTTAGGTATGTATGCTCATTGGCCCCTTTAATTTCTGTCCCTATTTTTTTTCTTTAAGTTTAATTCCCCATCCCCTCCCTCCTTAGCTAGTCAGTGATGACAGTTCACTGGTGGATGCAGGGCATCTTTCGTTTCACGTGTGTGTTTTCGTATTTGTTGTTGTGTCTGAATGAGTGCGTATCAGTGTGAGTGCTTGGGATGAATGAATGTTTTATATTATTATAGTCCCGCCTTGATTTCATCCAGTTAACTGATATTTTGGTCACATTTAGTGATTGTGGTGGTTTTATTACTAACATTATTTTGTTTAGTTTCTTGTAAATAGTTTTGTTTCATATTGTAAATACTCATTGGGGTTAGTTTTTAGAATTGTTGTTTTATCCCCCTCCCTCCATACACAATGAATTGTACATATGGGGACTAGTTATGATATTCATAGAGACAATGAGGTATTATGGTGGATGTAGTAAGAAAGATATGTAAGAATGTGTTGTTTTGGTGTAAGGAATATTGTTTGTATAATTGGGTCAGTGTTTTTGGCTAGCTAAGTTATTAAGACAGAAGAAGACTGTCCTTTTCCCCAATCCCCAATTTGGCCTTGTGCCACATTTCTGTGCATATATCAGAATAAATATCGCTCTTTAGATGAGCAGAGACTTCAGTTCTCTGGTGGATGTGGGGTGCCTTTTGTTTCAGGTGTGATTTTTGTATTTATTGTTGTGTTTGAATGAGTGTGTGTTTGATTGAGTGCTTGGAATGAATGAATGTTTTATATTATTAGAGTCCCACATTGATTCTGTCCAGTTAACTGATGTTTCTGCCACATTTAAGGATTGTGGGGAAGGGTTTATTACTAATATTATTTTGTTTGGTTTTTTGTATTTAATTTTGTTTCACATTTGTAAATATTCATTGGGGTTTAGATTTTTTTAAATTGTTATTTTATCCCCCCCCCCACTGACAATCAATTGTACATATGGGGACTAGTTAGGACTTTCATAGAGACAATGAGGTATTACGGTGGATGTAACAAGTAAGATAAGTAAGAATGCATTGTTTGGGCATTAGGAATATTGTGGTATGTTTGGGTCAGTGTTTGTGGCTAGCAAAGTTTAATGTTAAGACAGAAGAAGACCATCCTTTTCTCCATTCCCCATTTTGGCCTTGTGCCACATTTTGTAACTTTTACAAATAAATAGTACTGTTCACTATGAATTTAAGTGTAATACTAGACTGGCTGTGAGATCTCATCAATTTAGAGTTGAGCTAGTGAGATGTAGCCATAAGTTCTATGCTGACAATTTCTTTTCTCGCACTTCTCATTTGTGGAAATTTCTTCCAGCTCCATGCTTTCCAGCCAACTTTAATTTGCGAAAATTTAAATGCAATATCAATTTCTATCTACTGTCCTCCTGCCTGCTCTTTTCCCTTTCTACTCATTACTAATGTCCCTAATTCCTCCGCACCCTGTAACCCCTTGCGTCTTAGTGGCTGTACTGCCTTGCTTGGGGTGATACCAATTAAAAAAAAAATTAATTGTCTGTTTATTTTAAACTCAGTTTTAATTTTTACATGTTTGCATATGGAATAATTCAATAGTTGGTGAACAGTTAGAACTAAATCTGGGTAATGTTTTAATAATTCCGGTTCCTGGTTTTTCCAGGTCTTATTCTTCAGTTAAGAATGAAAACCTGTTTACATTATATGCACTTCCTGACACATCTTCTCACTTTTATTGCATTGTTTAGGACTTAAGTTTGTATATCTAACAGACTGCTTATCAATTGGTTCACTTCATTAATTATTAGTACAGATCTGAAGAGATGGGCACTGATCAGTTAAAAATTCCATACTGTATTCCGGATGAATCTACTAATAGAAAACAGTGATGGTCCTCAGATTGCTGGTACCCCAGGCAAGATGAACATCAGAATCCTTACAACTATAATTTTTTAAAATTTCCACAAGGAGAAAAACTGAAAATGTACAGTAATGATTTTATTACAATATACAACTCAAAACAAACTGAAGAAAACATTCATTATCCTACCTAAAACATGTCTAGCCTTTAGATCTGCAAATCTTTTTATGGCACTTTCTACACCTATATTCTTTACAAGTTCATTTTCTACTGGCACAACAGCCAAAGAATTTTATCTGTTTTGAGTCATGGCTGACCTCCCAATCACCCCCATCAACATGGAAGTATATTTTTATAAGCTTTAGTTCTGGAAGATCTCAAACATATGACATGGCAGCATGATGGCACCTTGGCAACTGCCCAAGTTGTCAGTACCATGAGCTGGCCCTGAAAACAGTGTTCCTGCTTCCCTCCCAAAGCCAATGTGCTGATGTTGAAGGGGACTTTGCTGCTGACATAGGCATCTACAGCTGGGACAAGAATGATCTTGAAAAAAAATCAGCATCCTCTGCCAGGTATTCCAAAAAGTAGGACTCAAGATCAACCTTTCCAAAACAGAAACTGAACTCTGGAATTGGAATGAAAGCAAACCCTGAATCTGTCATAAAAATTCAGTATGTGGATCAGTTAAATACCAAGCACTTCAGATAACTTTGTGTATGGATCTGTTATAACAAATTTAGTTAAAAAAAGCCATACAAGCCTGAACAAAAATAAATGTATAATTCAAAGCAATTCAAATGTTTGTTCTGTAGCTAAGGAGAGTTGGAGAGAATCATGGTGAAAATGTAATGATATAATCAACAAAGATCTTGTTGAAAAAAAAAATTGAATGTTAAATTATTATATTCTATCACACAGCTTTTCCTTCTCCAAATGTTTAAAAATATTTCAGTTGAATATAAACATGATTCTGATATTTATAGTTACTCAAGCTTAATTTGAGTATGACACCATGTCAAGAAGATACTTATCTCTCCAATATTTGTGAAGTATAGCACAGTGTGGCAAAAGGCTGAGATTAGTTTTCTTGGTATCTGCTAAGCAGAGCACAGAATATTACAAGATCAAAACAATGCTTGTCTCCCTGATAGTTGCTATATAAAGCACATCATTGTACAAGTCCAAAGTGATGCGTGTCGCCTTAATATTTGCTAAGCAGAGGATAGTATGGTACAAAGCCAAGGTGTTGTTGCTCTCCTTGGTATATGCTGAGCAGAACTCAGTCTGGCACCAGGTCAAGGTGATCCTTGTCTCTCCAATATTTACTATGCACTGAAAAGTATAGCACAAGGCTAATGTGATGCTTTTCTCTCTGATATTTGTTAATCAGAGGGTAGCATGGCACAAGGCCAAGGTGATACTGGTACCTTGATATATGCTAAGCAGAACTCAGTGTGGCACCAGGCCAAGGCAAAGTTGTCTCCTCATTATTTGCTAAGTAGAACAGAGTGTAGCACAAGCCAAGGTGATGCTTGTCTCTCTGATGCTTGAGTGTTACACAGTACCTGACAATGTTCAGATGATGCTCATCCTCCTGATATCTGTTAAACAGATTTTAGTGTGGCACAAGGACAAGACAAGGCTTGTCATTGATATTTGTTAACCAGAACACAATATGGCCAATATGACGCATGTCTCCTTAAATTTTAAATTTTATAAATGCTATAATAAAGATTAGATATAAATGTATTCTTCTATGCACCATGTTCCTTCAGGATGTGGACAATCATGACTCTCCACAATTTCTGGTTCTTTTCAGCCATTAGTAAAGTTTATCTCTTTGCTATATTTTCTAATCCCTGTTCTGTCAACCATTTAAGTAAGTTATGTGAAGCTTTCCTCTGTCCCTTTTGCCTTCAATATGTCCTGTGAGTGTCAAATTTTCCAAGTCGTCTTTCCTTATTATGTACATTAGGAATTTAAATTATCTCTTTCTGATGCTGTGTAAGTGTTCTTTTTGTTTTTGTTTTCCCTAAAACTTTGTCGTTGCAAGCATGTTCAGTCCATGGTATTCTCAGCATCCTTCTGTAGAACTACATTTCTGTTGCCTCAAGTCCTGTCTCCATATGAGATGAGATTTTCCAACGTTCACTGTCATATAGGAATACTGATATTACAATTTGGAGATTTGGAGATATTTTGGAGAGCTGACAAAGTAAAGGTAATTTATTTGGATACTAGCAACAAGAATGAAAATCCTTATAAAACCTATAGGATATTGTTTTTATAGGAAAGAATCTTTACTCATATAAAGAAGGAGAAACTCTAGCAAAGTCAGATGTACATTACCTCAGCAAGATAAGTTCTGTTTATTCAGTAAATATGTTGTTTTGCAGGGGGAATAAAACTGAAGTGTAAAAATATTGCTCCCAGGCAAGTTAGACGTTAGCAAGAAAGAAGCAGGATAGTGGATATGATTCAATATTTTCTACTTGTAAATTCTTTCAGGATAAACTTATTGTGTGTTTCAATAACCCACATTGTATTATTTTTCATTTTCTTTAACTTAAAATTTTCTTTCAACAGAAAATTAATTTTTGGCAGTAATTTGAAAAAAAAGTTGGTATGCCAAATATCCACTTAGGTGCTTTGGTTTTTAATATACTTCTTCTTTTTTTTTTAAAAGAGTGGGCTGGACAAAATGGATGCTTATTATATTCTTAATGTGCAAAATCTTTCCCACTAGGCAAAAAATATAGGCTTAACATTTCTCTAGGGAAAACTGAAAAGTAATAAATAAGAAAGAAATAATAATGAAGAAGGAAATAGAATATAATGTATTTTCCTGATATTCGTTTTAAAATAAATAAAGAGATTATCATTTTTCTCTTGCAAAATTAAAGAAAAAAGGTAATAGAAAAGATGAAAATATTGTTGTCATGCAAAGATAATGAAGAAGTTTCATTAATATTGAATCATACAAATGAGATTAAAGCTGAAAAGCCAGCCTAATTTGGATTATGTTTTAATGGTGATGCAATTATGAAAAAAGATAATTTTATCAACTTAGAAGGAGTGTGTCTGTATCTTTGTCTTTTAGATTAATAAAATTTTAGAATGCAATACACCAATACCTTACAAATATGTTTTGAAACAGATGTTAAACAGCACAAATTCTTGAATGATAAAAGCCAAAAAATAAAAGAAAAGAAATACAGGTAAAAAATACAAACATGCAAATAGAGACACATATGTGTGCCTGGAATAGTTCTTTGTGGCCAGGTGGAAAAAATCATATATAATAAAAAAAATGTTTATTTAAACTTGGGCTCTTGTCTTCATCTTTGTTCTTATCACAGCATTTCAGCCTTTTCCAGGTGCTTGCCAATTCAGGTAACCTTTATGGAATTCCAAACTGAACCCTTTATTGAATCTCTGGGGATAAATAGTTCTCATTCCACTATTCTTGTCTTGTATTTTGTTTTTATTTAGTACTGTTCACTTCCCACAGTGTCCTGGGCATGACGATAAGCTACATCCATTTCCTGGGTAAGACGATAAACTACGTCCAACAGCAAGGCCTCAGGAGGTTTTGAAAAGCGTGGAACCACCTCTTAATTGCTGGTGTTCCTAGATCCACCCTGACCTGAGGTGGTAGCACCTGTTAGGGACCAAGCTATGGGGAAATAGTTGACTCCTAAAATGGGGTCGAAACACTATGAAAGTGTAAAAATAGGTTTTAATACCAGAGATACTTTGTAAAAAAAATATTACCAGTAATACACTTTTGAAAAAATATTACCAGAATAAGTTTTTTTGAAGAAAAAAATTATAACAGAAATAGAGTTTTTTGAAGGAAAAAATATTACTAGCAACACATTTTTAGGGAAAAAAAAATTACCAGCAATAAAAATTTATCGGCATTAAATAACCCATTGACGTTGATATGCCGTAAAACAAACCAAACCAAATCACTTCCCACAGAGACTATGTCTGCACTCCGCAGGACAATAGTCTAGTGAATTAAAGTGTTGGTGTGTGAAAGATATTTTTATGAATCCAAAGCAACGATCATGAGTGATTTATATATTTATAGAATTTGCATCTAATGTGATGAACTAAAAAATTCAGTATCCTTAATCCTCTTGGTCTTTATCTCAAACAATATTGACTTTTTGTTGTAGCCATAAAATGTAAATGATTATAAATAATGTAATGGGTAAATTATTTTTTTAATTTATTAACATTTATAATAAGAAAGGTAAAGAGCTACCCTAACATTTAACAGCACAGAAATTTCATCAGCCAACCGAGTTCCATATTTACATTATTCGCATTAGATTTAATAACATCATCTTTGCTGTTATTACAACAATGTTTCAGTTATTGTTCCCTCTAGTCTTCTTCAAATGTCACTCAATCTAGGTAACCTTCAAGGAATTTTGAACTGAACAATTTATTAAATCTACAAGGGTAGATTGTTCTCATTCTGCTGTCCACATCTCCAGATATTTTATCTGGGTTGATTGTCCATTTTGTACTATGCAGTTATTGCTAATCCTGTATTCACTGAGCCTCACAGAAATCTGCACAGAAGGATTAAAGTTTTGGTAAAGTTGGTGATATCGTTATTGTGAATTCAGTTCCTAGTCCTGGTAGTGTGGATGTACTGAGACTCAGTGAAAGCAGGACTAGAAAGAACTGAGCAGGACAAACAGGACAATTAGCTATGAGATATCCTTAGATGAGATATCCTTAGATGAGATACCCTTAGATGAGATATCCTTAGATGAGATATCCTTAGACATGTATATCCTTAGAGACATGGTAAGTGGAATAAAAACAATCAACCCTTGTAAATTGAATAAAGGATTCAGAGTGAAATTCTTTTTTAGTGCTACTCATTTATTACTCATCCCATTTCCACTGAGTCTGAGTCTGTACTAACCAGCCCAGGGATTGAACTTACTATTCTACCAATTTTATAAACAGGTGGTATAGTTATTGTGAGTTCAACACCTGGACCAAATAGTACTGACGCAGACTTGTGGTGTCTCTCATTCTCTAAACCGGATATTGACTCCTCGACAACCCAAGGTAGAATGCAAAAACACATCTCTGCACATCATGGCTTGAAAATCCAAGGCAGAATGAGAAAACACATCTCTGCACATCATGGCTCGACAACCCAAGGTAGAATGCGAAAACACATCTCTGCACATGATGGCTCGAAAATCCAAGGCAGAATGAGAAAACACATCTCTGCACATCATGGCTCGACAACTCAAGACAGAATGCAAAACACATCTCTGCACATCATAGCTCAACGCATGTTTTTGGTATTGAATGAAATAAAATGAACTTTATATATTGGCCAGTAGAAATAATGTCCGCTAAAAGATCTAGACTGTGATTTGAAGCCAATATGATGGATATAAATTCCCTGATTCAATGCCACAAAGGGCAGAGACAGAGAGAGAGAGAGAGAGAGAGAGAGAGAGCTGGCTGAATTGTCAATACACAGTCTGGTTAAGAACGTAGCAGGCACACTGAACGCGATATTATCACTTTCAACTTTCATCCTTTGAAGCCGCCGTCTTCACAAAACATCAGCCGACAGCCACCAACATTGCTTCTCTTTCTCTCTTCCTCTCCCACTCTGTTGCCTTTTACAACAGCAACGAGTAGTGTAATGGCTTTGTATATATATAAATAAATTATACATTTATTTACCCAAAATACAATGTATTACTTTTCCTCGAATTTATTAACCTCTTCAGCAGTAACAACAACAGCAACAAGTTCTGCTTTCCAGGTTACCCATTCTTTGTTTCCGCAACAAACTAAACAGAAACAGAGTGAGCAATAACTGTGCAGTACTATTAGAAAACAAAATGAGATATCTCAAATAATCTATCCCCATAGATTATATAAATTGTTCAGTTTGATTTTCCCTGAAAGTTACCTGGAACAACACACCTTCTGATAATAACAACAATACAGTTGAGAACATTAGTCTGAATGTAAATAATGATAACGTCACATCCCAGATATTAAGTAACGTAACAAACTCAACTATTTCAAACACAGCTCTCTGATTCCTTAATCCAATTTGCTATCTATTACTCTACTGCAAATAAATAATACAAATAATGGTGAATATATAAGAGAATAAAATGTAATTATACTTAATTTTTTTTTAAGAATAAAGGAAATTATTTATGACTCAATCTAAAATGTCCTCCTTTTCAGTTATTAATATTTCTAGAAGAAAATTTTGTTAGAAACAAAGAAAAAAGTACTGAATTGTGATAAGACTAGCAGCATGGCCTGGCATTGCCCGTGCTTGATTCAAAAATCGTACGACTCATACAGCAATCGCTATCACTTGACTTAAAATATTCACCTATATGACAGTGAATGTTGGATAATCTCCTCGTAGATGAAGAAGAGACTGAATGGACTGAACATGTCATCAATAACAAAGTTTTAGAGAAAATGGAATCAAAAAGGACACTTAGAGTTAGCATCAGGAAGAGATAGCTGAAATTTCTAGGGCACATAATGAGAAAAGAGAGCTAGGAAAATTTGTCACTCATAGGACAGATTGAAGGCAACAGGGACAGGGGAAAGCAACACATAACCTATCCAGCAAGCTTGATAAATGGATGGCAGAACAAGGTTTAGGAGAGATAACAACATTTATTAAGAGCTACAAAGGACAGGAAATTGTGGATAGCCATGATCACCAACATGCTGAAGGGACACGGTAAGAAGAAGAAGAAGAAGAAGATGATGATGATGAAGATTTCAGAGATATCACAAAATTATAGTTAAACATTGCTTTCCTGTAATAATAGCTTGTTTCTCTAGAGGGAAGTATTTCTTAATAGTTGGCATTAGAATAGTTGTGTCTTATTTCGCTTCTCAGCAAATATGGTTCAGTTTCTTTGTATCATTTCAAGGTAATTACTTAAATAAATTTGTCTGAATCTGACAGTTTCCTTCAGCTAGAATGAATCAGATCCACTATTTGAATTGTTCCTCCCAGTGGAGAAATTTATGTCTTCTTTGTTACATTCTTCTCTGTTATGGTCTTGGCTGTTTTACGTTTACTACATAACAATTGTTGAACTTGTGTTGAACTTCTAAGAATATAGTTATTGTCATGGCTTCCTTTACTTCATTCCAATAATTGACTGTGTGCTAAGAAATGTGAATGTTTGGATAATTAATTATACTACCTATACAGAGTATCTCAAAAGGCACATACTGTATTTTCTTATGCATAATAAGAAACATTTTGATCAAAAAGTAAAGACAAATATGGGGAGGTCATATTATACACAAGTAGACATTTTCAGAAATATTTACTCAGCTTAAAAAGTCTCTTATTTAAAACAGCAAGATTGCAAATACACTTAACACAATAGATAAAAAACACAATGTGGGCAGGTGTTGATAACAACTGTTTACAAAAGGTATTTGATATGCCAATAATATTTGTTTCTTTTTTTATTCTTAACATTGGCAATACAGTGGAACCTTGGTTCATGAACTTAATTTGTTTCTGAAGGCCATTCATGACCCTAATTGAAATATTCGTAAACCAAAACTATTTCCCCCATAGGAATCAATGTAAAATGGATTAATCCATTCCTGGATCCCAGGTGATTGCTTATTTAAATTTTTACAACAATATGTTGTGCACAAAACCATACACTGTTTATGGGGGGGGGGGGGCATTGATGATATAGAAAAAAGAAACAGAACCAAAAAAGGAGTAAATGACACTTCTCTGAAGAAACTGTGACAATAAATAACTTTGGAAAGATATGGATCTATCTCCTCCTTCCTCCCAGCTATGGGTTAAATAGTAGGTTTTGTATTTGGAAAAATCATTATTCTCAAAATAGTTGGTAATGCAATATTCACTTCTAAAATATGTAATTTTTCTTACAATTCAAAATGTTTTGATTTTAAATAACCCACAAAGAGTTGATTAGCCATAGAAGCCAATCAGTCAGTGTACATTAAATTTGCCTAACACTTCAAGGAGTTCTTTCTGTTGTATCTTATTGGATATCTTTATGTAATCAATGAAATATATGTACAAATCTGTGATTTTTTTTGCTCACTCTGATAGTATACTGACCATGAAAATTGCATTTCTTGTTCTAGTATTTTAAACAAAGCCACACTGTTCTTTTCTAATTCTCTTATTCCTAATTATTAGTTATGTGCCTCATCAAGCTGCTTGTTTAATGGAATTTGCATTCATTTGCACTTGGTTTCATTAACAATGCTAGAAAGAGTGGACAACCGAGGTTCTCTGGTATTTCATCGCTGCCATATTACATTCATACTAATATTGTCTGAAGCTGTCAACATCTTTATTGCAATCTCATTTGGCCTTCTGTTTGTTTTCTCTTTATCTTAGTCAGTGCTGACCTAACTTCCGGTTTTAATATTATGGATTCCTCTCTGCTTTTATGTATTGTAGATTTATCTCCCCTACTGCCATAGAAATGCTCTCTTACATATTTGTGGAAGGTTGAGGAGGTGAAAATTTGGCTTTGTAAAATTATCCACCTCATCCACAAAAGGGAAAGGAAAAGCAGATAACGTGTAAATCCAAAATGTTTATATTCCAGAAATTGTTGAGGTGTTTCACAAAAATTGTTTGTGTTTTTTTTTTATATCCAGTTTTTTCTTATGAAGGCAGTTTTTGTGTAACGGGAAATAGACTAGATTGCAAGAAGATTTCATAATGACTTCACCTTGGACTTTTGCTGCTACTCGTGTTATCCTGTGGACTGCTTGGACTCTGACTGACCACTTGATATATTGTCCTTTTATTTGTGTGTAATAGTAGACACAAAATGCACACAAATATTTAACAGGAAAATGCTTGACTCAATTCTAAAATGTGTTACATGACGAGTATAAAATAATACTAATATAATAACTATACTAATACTATAAATATTATTATATTCATAATTTATAAATATATAATATAATTATATTGCTTATATTCATATAATTATAGAATTTATAATATAATTTATATAATTATATTGCTTATATTATAATTATATTATAATTATATTATAATTATATTATATTTATTGCTATAAATAATACTTATCTATTAACTATACATGTTTAAAAGTTGAAACCATGCAGATTCATAATTTGATCTATATTTTAAATACTGTGTAATTTTTATCTTCATAAGTTATAATTAATTAAATTTTAAGTTGGAATCCACTCTGTAGAGATGTCACATCTTATTAACGTTTAGCACACTGGAGGCGAAAATTGTCGCTGTAGAATTATCTCCCTAAACACATCAAATAAACACTTGTCAACTTGTTAACAGATGACAAATGATTATTTATAATAAGCCTCTCGGGGTGACAGAATGCGCCTACAGCATGCAAGGGGAGAGAATTCTATGGCAACAATTTTTGCATCCTAAGGTTGCTAATTTTAATTCAAATGTTTTTATGTTGTTTGAAACAGATTAATTAATAGCATATGTTCTCATGCCTGAATTTCAATCTAATTTGTTCATTTCAACAAAACTTAATTTATATAGATTTTGGAAGTATTTTTTCACAAATGCTATGTATTCATTCTATTGTTGTACTTTTTCTTTTTGTCTTATTGTTTGTTTCCTCTTTAGATTTTATTCGTTCTACTGAAGAGCATGTTTTATGTCTTACTTTTATTTCAATGTGCTTGCCTTCTGTATCTGTATTCGGCAGGTTTTCCCTCTCTACACATTTCTCATTAAGTCATTTCTCTTTTGAATGTTTTCACTTATTCCTGACGTTTTTGTTTATCCTCAGGTATTCTGTGCCATTTCTTGGCATTATCTACTGTCTCTCTTTCATGAAGTCAAGAATTTCATCAGTCATACCCTTCTTTTAATTTTTTTTTTTTTTAACTTTCTTTGCTCAGGATGACTTATCATTTGTAACTAGGGTTTCACTTAAGGTGTCCTCCTTTGAGTTCTTGACCCATGTATATATTTGACCCATGTTTATATTTGTTCCTACCTACAAATATATGCTTGCAAACAGAATCACTATAGAATTTATCTTATTGCAATCTAGTTATTGCTTTGGGATTTTTTTAAAATTTTGGTGCAAAAACACAGTGAATGTAAATATTAAAGAAAAGATGAAATAACAATCATGACAAAAAAACAAAAATTATAATGTTTGTAACAGGAAGAAAGAAAATAAGTCGTAATTGGTTGTAATAATATTAATAATTTTTAGACATTCCAAATGAAGCTTCCATCATCTACAATTCTAAACGTCTGTGTCAGTGTGTGCATGACATTTTTAACCATCGGCCAACTTCAATATTTACAATTGTCTTTTGTGTGGTTTCAGGGATTGAAGGTTCAAGTCTTTCATTATGCCTTCATCATTCAGAAGAGAGAAAATATGAAGTTTCTTCCACAAATCAATGAAAGACAAAAGTATAGAAACAGTTGGAAAGCTAAGATGCCTTAGGTTACCTTTTATTATTGTACGGGTTGAAATGTGAATCAGAGTCATTCATCTGTTAAGAGTTTATAAGTTTGAGCCAGCAGGTTTTGCATTTACAAATGTAAACAAAAGTTATTTCTTTTCAAAACAATGGTAGGATGTGCTGGAAGCAAAGATAGAAGTGAATTGAATGTATATTCGGTGAAAGAAAAAAAAATCGAAAAATTCCTTATTATTGTGTATTATTGAAACAGAAAGAAGTCAGATTCAATAGTTCTTTGAATTTTTTTTTCTTATCTTTTTTGATGAGAAAGAGAAGCAGTACAGAAGAGAATTTAATGGTTATTTGAAAATGTGTTATTATTATTCCTTATTGAAATGAGGAAAACACAAAAACCCAAAAGAAAATATTTATTTAAGATTTATGAATATAGAAGAAAAAGAAAACAAGATTTTTCTTTTCTTTATTTCACCTTAAGCAATGACTAAGAAGCAAAACAGATATGGAAACATAGCATGCTTCCACAACTTAACTCCACTACATGGACATATGGAATATATATATATATATATATATATATATATATATATATACATATATCAT
>OZ038479.1:87330701-87343201 GCA_964036315.1 Acanthosepion esculentum
GTTAACTCTGAGAAATTTCTCATATATATATATATATATATATATATATATATAAAATATATATATATATATGAGAATTTCTGGTGTCTAACCAAGTATTGTTCGAGGGTGATACGATTATTTTTGTATCTGTGATTTACAAAGTCTCTTCTCCAAACAGGCATTACAAAATAATGCCAGACTGAAAATTGTCATTTTTGGAGAAATTAATTGACTTTTTTTTTTCAAGCTTTTTTTTTTTCCTGCTTTAATGTCATGTTTTAATCTTTTTTTCTGTTTTTTTTTTTTTTTATTATTTTACCAAGAAAACATCTGAGGGCATTCAGTTCAATTTATTAATTGCACAATATTTATCAATTAATATAATAATAAAAATAATAATAATTACAAATACTACTACTATTACTACTATCCACCGTCATCATTCCCGTCTCCCAACCATCCATTTCTGTATCTTTAAAATCACTTTGTCTATTTTGGGGGTAAATTTTTCTCATGGAAAATTAAAAAATTTTGTTTCTTTTATTTTTTATAAATTCGCAATTCTTCTTCCTCGTTTATATACCTTGTCTTTTCAGGACATGTGAGATCATGGCACTCCACAACCTTCTATCCTTTGTAGCTCTAAGCAGTCTCTGTTTATTTAGACAAACTCATTAGGTTGGTTGCTTATTGTTTCTCTCTATCCTTTCTTTCACAATGTCTTTTGAGTAGCGATTTCTCCAAGCAGACATTTTTCATTATTTGTTCCCAAAATTTCAACAATCTCTTTTGAATTTAATTATAAGTGTTCATTTTGTTTCCATTTTCCTTAAAACGTTGTTGCTTACATATTCAATCAATATTCTCAGCATCTTTCTGAGAACCACATCTCTATTACCTCAAGTCTCCTCTTTATATGTGACAAAATTGTTCAGCATTCACTGCCATATAGGAAGATTAATATTACATAGTGGTTCAACATTATTTTCCTTTGTGTCTAACAACATTTTCCTGTTTCTTTATACTTTGTTTAGCTTTTGGATGGCATCTTTTGCTATCCTAATGTGTCTTCAGATTTCTGTTTTTCCATTTTTCCATTTATCTTCCCACATAGTTAAATTTCTGTACTTGCTTGATTTTGACATCTCTAATTTGTAGTACACATCTTGGGCTGCCCTTTTGCTAACACCATTACTCCATGTATTATTTAAATTCTGTCACTTTCCCCTTGAATGCTTACAATGATCCCAGTACCTCTTACATACCTCATTGTCAAAAATGGGGAACAATCTTCACAGACACAATGTACATTCAGGTTTTACAAGAGATTCTCATGGCTGACACTATAATTGATTTCAGTCATGTGCAAGAAGTAATGGAGTGTTCAGCAGCAGTTCTCATGAATTAGCTATCTACATTTTCTAGCATTTTGCAGTGAATTAATTTTAAATGCTCCTAATATTGAACTGGCACTTGGAACATGTCTGCCACCCAAAAATGCATGTTCAATGGAATGGATATTCACTAAAAGCCAAGCAAAGTATTTTAAGTGTTTTGGGAGCAGATCTGCTGAGCTAGACATAAAATCTGATACTGACATGTTGCTTGAATTTGTCAGTTAGGGTAAAGATTGTAGAACTGTTCCAACACAATGTTAGAAAAACTTGCATAATAATTTAACACAAGTAGATAACACAAAGACTATTGGTAGGTTAGTTAATTGCATGTTTGTTTTTTGTTTGTTTTACAATGATGTACACCCTGTACAAGCACCAAGAGTCACTTGAAATAGAGGTTTACAGAGTAAGAGGCACAGCTTTTGCAGATATGTGGAGAAGATAACAGTTAACGCTAGACTTGAACAGGTTAAGATTGTAGTAATCAAGGAAGCATCCTCTTGGGAGTCAGTTCCACAAAGCAGATGTTTGTGAGAAAAAGTTGCTCAAGTGGAACTTTTTCAAAATAATACAAAGGGAATGAGGGTAGTTTGCTACAATGTGAGTGGCATGGTGGGTCCTGGATATGAAGGTCAGGACTGGTGGAACTAAGGAGTGTAGATCATCTGAACATTTTCCATAGAAATAGCTATAGGCCAGCGAGTGGATTGCAACATAGACACATGCACAATTGCTAATTGACTTAATTATTTTTATCACTATTTGATGATACAGGTATATTCTTTTATGTGCCCTGCCCCTTCAGGATGTTGGCGATCATAGCCCTCCACCATTACTTGTCCTTTGTGGCTCTGCACTGCTTTCTCTGTCCCATTTTATGTGTTGTGTCAAATTTTCTAAGCCCTCTTTCCTTATGTGATATAGAAAGTTCAACTATCTTTTCCTGATGTTAAGTATAAGTGTTGTAATTTTATCTCACCCTCGTCGCCAAAGTGTTGTAACCTAGGGAAGGCTACTGAATAGAATAATCCCACGAAGGTTGGTAATGAACGATAATACTTAGGACCTGAACAACGCATATTAGTTTCGCCTGCGGCACATAGAAGAAGTAGTCAACTGCTAGAAGTGAGTCAAGTGAATTCCACAATGAATCTCCAACTGCAGACCAACATACAGTATTTACTACTGTATTTATATGAATGGGAACATACTCATTATTGTTATTGTCTGTAGGTATGCTACAACAATAAGTGTCCTTTTTGATTCCATTTTCTCTAAAACTTTGTCATTGCTCATGTGCTTAGTCCATAGTATTCTCAGAATCTTTCCGTAGAACCAAATTTTTCTTACTTAAAGTCTTTTCGTCATCTAGGAGGAGTTTGTCCGGCATTCACTTCGCTGATATTATGTTTAAAATAGTATAGAAGCAAAAAAAAAAAAAATGGAAATCACATTATTCATAACATTAAATAATGGTTCACATATGAATTTATATCTTCTGAATAACAAATAAAGCACTATTAATTTTCAAGAAACTCAGGAAAGGAAACCTTTCTTATAGAAATATTCCTCCTCTCCTCTGCAGGTTTGCTCAAATCAATGACATTTCTCTTGTGTGTTGGTAAAGACAAAAAGTGTGAGATGTTGTTCTACAGATGGATACTGAGAATACCATGGATAAAACATCTGAACAACAAGGAAGTTTTAAGGATCATGGAAACAAAAAGGATGCTTGTAATAAAAGTTAGAAAGAGACAGTTGAAACTTCTAGAATACATAATGGGATAAACAGGGCTTGGAAAAATTAACACTCACAGGACATGCTGAATACAAGAGGGGACAAAGGGAAACAGTGAATAACGTATCTAACAAGTTTATGCATGTGGATGACACAACAGGGATTGGGAGGGCCGATGAAAAGACAAAGCTTACTAAAAGCTACAAAGGATAGGAAGTTGTGGAGAGCCATGATCGCCCATGTCCTGAAGGTACACAGCACATAAAAGAAGTTCATTGGTTCTGTAAAAGCCAGTATAAAGATGTCAATGCCTCAATATAAGTTGAGTTAAATATATTTCATCATTCTTGAAAATTTAATCTGCGACATTTTATTGCCACTGACATATGTAAGAATTAAGTTTATAACACTGTTTAAGTCGGGAATATTAAGGAAATCCTTTTCGGATAGTACACTGAATATAAGTGGAATATCATCTGTGTTTATGATTTTATTCCCAGTTCAAAACGAGTTTTTTTTCTGCAAATTTAATTGGAAGGAACAAGAAGAAAACTATTAGGTTGGTGCAAAAATAATGTCGTGTTTTGACGTTCAACTTCATGTGATATAACAACATTATTTTTGCACCAACCTAATACAACTACAATAGTTGGCAAAATGAAAAAATAAAATTTTAAAAAATACAATATCTGTCTATATTTCTGAGATATGGTATTATGTACGCTATTTACATTTTTCGGACTATCGCCCTCATCTTTGTTGCCAAATTTATCACAACGTTTCAAGCATTGTACACTCTGGCCTTCTTCAGATAGTTGGAATGTCGAACTGAACCCTTTATTTCGCTCGCTGGGGTAGACTGTTCTAGTTCCACATGCCATGTCTAATGGATGTCAGTTATCAGTTATCTCCTGTTAATTCCCCTCTCCAAGTTCTCCACCACCTTAACCAGGTATTGAACTCACAACTCTTTGGGTCCTGTCACTGGATCTAACCAATGCCTTTATCCACTGTGCCATGTGTCCTGATAACTGATATCCATTAGACATGGTATGTGAAACTAGAACAGTCTACCCCAGTGAGCGAAATAAAGGGTTCAATTCGACATTCCAACCACCTGAAGAAGGCTGGAGCATGCAACGGCCAAAACGTGATCAAAAATACAATAGAATGAGAAAACCAGTTATCAATCCTCATTGGTCAGAACTTGATTTAAAAAATGGGTAATATGAGGAAGAAAATACACATATTATCATGGGTATATCTTCTGAATTTCTGGTATCAGAAGTTATCATTATCTACACTATTTACATTTAGATTATTGTCCTAATCTTTGTCATCACAATGTTTCAAAGGGCACAACAGCTGATACACTGTGATTATAACAACAAAGATGAGGACAATAGTCCAAATGTAAATAATGTAAATAATATGTATATCTATAAACATACCACCCTAAGTCCTAACAATCAAGATTTAACAACAAAGATGAGGACAATAGTCCAAATGTAAATAATGTAAATAATATATATATCTATAAACATACCACCCTAAGTCCTAACAATCAAGATTTAACAACAAAGATGAGGACAATAGTCCAAATGTAAATAATATAAATAATATGTATATCTATAAACATACCACCCTAAGTCCTAACAATCAAGATTTAACAACAAAGATGAGGACAATAGTCCAAATGTAAATAATATAAATAATATGTATATCTATAAACATACCACACTAAGTCCTAACAATCAAGATTTAGTTTGATCTATCGATATATACCCGTGTCAATATATTATTGATATGTGTGTATTTTCTTTCCTTGTTTTTCTAATTTTTTAACCACTGTGCACAATATTTTAATTTCCTCAGTTGAGTGAGGAGCAATAACCACTTGACTCATTCTTTACTTTTTGTATTACCAACTATTTAGTTTGAAGTTTTGCTAGGTCTAATGCTAGAATGTTGGTTCACTGTGTCATGCCAGACAATTTTTTCCACTAGAATCTATTTTGCCCATTTATAAATCAACCATTTATCCATGCATTGAATATTGCTGCCATATATTGGCTGTTCCTGCAATATATCTCAAGATTCTCAACAAAATCCAAAGAAAAGTCTGTAGTGTTATTGGTCATAACAAGGCATCTCAATTTCAGTCACTTTCCCACCACCATAATGTGAGGTCTCTGTGTCTTTTCTATAAATATTTCCATGGTAATTATTCTAATGAGCTCACTTCCTTGGTACCTTGATGACATGAATTTAAACAGACTACTAGACTGACAACTAGGTCACCTCTTGGAACTCTATTTTGGTTTCTTGCTACCTACAATCTCAACTGCTATCTTTTTTCTTTTAATCGGTATCACCCCATGCAAGGCTGTAAAGCCACTAAAATATAGGGTGACCCAAAAAAACGGAAACTTTTTAACAATCCAATAAAACCAAGAGTGATGGAAGAAAAATATTTAATTCATAGTAATTGAAACCTTAAAACATGCCATTTAAGAAAGAACAATGGTATTTTCATTTTTTTAAAATTATGTCCTGTAGATGCCGTCCTTCTGTACGAATGCATTCTTGAAATCTGCTGTTGAGATTTCTCATTGACTGCTGCAACATCTCAGCTGGGATACTGTGAATTTCATTCTCGTTACTAAAATGGCGAAATGTTTACTTGCTCAAGGTCACTGTCTCGCAGTGTTGCCACTTGCTCATGTCTGGCAATACGCACTTCTGAATCTGTGCTGCCTGGCTCAAAGATTGAACTCACAATTACTGTACCACCAAATTGTGATAATAACAACAAACATGGGGGTTTTTGTCAGACTTTAAATAATGTAAATAAAAATAAATGTTTGGTCAACAGGTCAGATTTTTGGAAGCTGGGTAGGCTAAGAACTTTTCAACCCCTTTCTTGTAAATATAGGTAAAGGACCCACTGTACCCTTTATTCAATTTGAAATATTCACCTTTGTAATAATCTTAATCTTTCTCATTATGAATGAAAGAATGAAAGTGAATGTCATTGTTTATTACAGACAAGGAAAATAAAACAAAATAGAAACAGAATCAAATGGAAAAAAGATAAAAAGGAAGCAAATGAAAAATTACAAATCTGTTTAAATGACAAAAAAACAATAAAGGAAAAATCAGATTCACAATTTTATGTCACAGCATGATGCCAATGATGATGGTTTTTTAATGTCTTTTAATCTCATATTGATAAAGATTATGAAATATAATAAAAGTAACTGCATTAAACAAAATTATGATGATTCTTTTTACTATCATTTGTAATAATATTAGCTTCAAAAGAAATTAGCTGCAAATTAAAGACACCATTGATTAAAATAACACTGAAAAATATTATATTAACAAAGAATTCTATCTGAATATTTCCTTTGCTTATTTACATTCAGTTATTTGCAGTAAATAATCTGCAATCAAATTTTAATTTTTATCATAAATCATCTGTAATGTATTTTGAGAGAATTATTGCTACGGAAATGTAAAACTCGAATCTGAGGATGCCAGTCTACTAGGGAAGCTAGCTAATCCCCATTGCAGATACCTGCTCAGTCACATTTGTGTTTGTTCAACACATACAATGCCCACCTGCGGTTCATACTGCAACTGTGCTGATCAGATCTTAGTTACAGTTTCTGGGAGAGAGAGCGTTATCTAGCATGATCAACAGTCTGAACAAGGCTAGCACACTCAAAACATCGGTCACAATGACTTGTGAGTCCATGCTAGCACAGCCACCAACAGCTCCATCTTCCCAATTTCACTCACAAGGCTTGGGTCAACCCGTTGTATGGTTTTCAGCCACTTACCAAAGTTGTCTCACACTGGGATCACCTCCTCTAGACCGATAACATCAAGAAGTCACTTTCCCTAACAAATTGACCATGGTGAGATTTGAACCCAGGTCTCATGGTCAGAAAGCGAAAGTGCACATGATGCTGGAATACACTTTATTTAAACTATATTATTATATCTGTCTATATTTCTGAGATGAGATGTTGTAATTATTTTCACGATCTATATTGTTCAGACTGTTGTCCTCTTCTCTATTATAATATTCCTAACATTTTCTGTCAAGTTGTCATTAACATATTCATGACATTTAGCCTTCTTCAGGTGATATACATTGGAATTTTGAACTAAACCTTTTATTTAGTCCACTGAGGTAGATTGTTCTAGTTCCATGTGCCATACTCAGTGGATAAAAGCACTGGTTAAAGTAATCCAGTGACTTGATCAAAAGAATTGTGAGTTCAATACCTGGTCAAAAACTTTAGGAGTTTAGTTACTAAAGGGAATTAACTGAAACTGAGATATCCAGAAAAGGCATGGCATGTGGAACTGGAACAATCTACCTTAGTGGACTAAATAAAGGGTTTGGTTCAAAATTTAAATGTATCTCACCTGAAGAAGGCTAAATGTCATGAATATGATAATGACAACTTGACAGCAAGTTGTCAATTTCCATATTTAAAAATTCCTCATTAAGAGAATTGCTAAATATATTGAAAACACTTCAATTTGATCCTGATTGTAAGAGTTCTTGTAAAACACTGATGAGCTACTTAGAGTATATGCTTATCTATTTATCTATCTATCTATGTTTTCAACCCTTTATATATCTATCAATCTATTTCAACCTTTTATATATCTATCAGTCTATCTATTTCAACCCTTTATCTATCTATGTTTTCAACCCTCTATATATCTATCAATCTATCTATTTCAACCTTTTATATATCTATCAATCTATCTATTTCAACCCTTTATCTATGTTTTCAACCCTCTATTCTATCTATCAATCTATCTATTTCAACCCTTTATCTATCTATGTTTTCAACTCTCTATCTATCAGAAAGTTGCCATTCTGAAAGAATTCATGAGTAAAAGTATGGATAAATCCATTTTCAATTTGATCCTGATAATCAAGAAGTGATAAAGATGCTAAGATCTATCTATCTATCTATCTATCTATCTATCTATCTATCTATCATTTAATATCTAAGTTCATATTTCTCTATATGACTCTGTCAGTTATATTTTGTTTCTATGTCTATTCATATCTATCTATCAAGATGTCAATTCCCTTGCTAAAAGATTCATCATTAAAAGGACTGATAAATTCATTGAAAGCATTTTTCAGTTTCACTCTGATGAGAAAGGTTATTTTGTCAGAATATGATCAAGTTGCTAACATTGATAAATTATTGCAGACTTCTTCCAATTGATCCTGATTGGAAGAATTATTACTTGTAAAAATGTAGTCAAAGTACTTTGAATATCTATCTATCTATCTATCTATCTATCAGATCTTGTAAAAATGTGGCTGAGCTGATCAGAATCTAATTTCTTTAATAACTTTTTAACCAGTAAATATTATACATAATGATTTTAAGACAGGAGATTAGTTGAATATGTTATATATTCACTATTTTCTTAAGTAATAATTGCTTATGAGACGAGCTAACCTTTGTTGTATGAAGAGGTATTCAGTCAGATTTTACTTACATTAAGATCCTATTATTTTACTGTGTATGAATGAAAGTCTGTATGATCTTGAATTATCTATACTGTTAAATCCAAATTAGCTGATCAAACTCTTACAAAGTTAGTTTCCCACCTGCAAATCTGTGATCACAATTATTCAGCATTCATATATAAAAGTTGAACTGGAACTAAAGAAATAGCTTTTTTAGTAGAAATGTTATTAGGAATGATACACTATTATAATGTGTTGTACTATTATAAAACATTATTATATGCGTCAAAGAGTAATTTATAAATATGCAGAAATATTAGGTTGTTTGGTAATGGAAATATTAGCTGTTTCCTTATAAGGAAACATTCAGCATTCATTGTTCAAGCATCTTTCTGTTTATAAAATCTTTCTTTTAAAACAATTTTTCAGGAAAATGGGTTTCTCATGTCCACCAGCTGCTATCACTTTTTTCAGTAGCGATAAAGATGTCTTTCTTCATGTTTTATTTGAAGTAGTGTGGAATGTTAGCATCATGATGATATCGTTATTTTCTCTTCAAGTTACGTGTGATATGCATTTTAGATATTGTTGTTGAATATCCTCAGGTTTTTTATTATTTGTTAAAGTTATTTATTTGTGATTCTGTAGCACCAGATT
This sequence comes from Acanthosepion esculentum, assembly GCA_964036315.1. Taxonomy (NCBI): domain Eukaryota; kingdom Metazoa; phylum Mollusca; class Cephalopoda; order Sepiida; family Sepiidae; genus Acanthosepion; species Acanthosepion esculentum. The sequence goes on from OZ038479.1 coordinate 87,339,991, forward strand.
TGAGGTTCAAAGAAATGTAGACCTACTGCCTTCACTCGTTTAAAGCCATTTTTAAACCATTGATCTTAGAAAGCAGTTGTATGCAGCAGACTGTTCAGATATTTTTGAACAGGTGCAGTCTATTATATTTTCAATTTCCTATGCTAAATTTTTATAACTTGATAATTTATAAATTATGAAATTATTAAACTGATAAATTTGGTAGAAATGGTTTCTTATCTCAGTCTGACTTTTCGTTAAAGTTTTCCCCAGATTAATTTTACTCTCATTATAGAGTGATTATTGCAAGAATGCAAGTCATGCCTTGATCATGGCTCAGTTGTTTATTCTTATTGTTTGATGCATGAAAAAATGAGTAATGTGTTTTGGTATAAGCCTCATCTGATAATACTGTAGTTCATCTTTACCAAATAAATTATTATTTCCATTTAATTTCGTCCTAGGTATGACGATAAACTACATCCGCGTCCTGGGTATGACGATAAACTATGTCCAGCAGCAAGGCCTCTGATCAGGTGGTTTTGAGGAGCATGGAACCACCTCTTAATTGCTGGTGTTCCCAGGTCCACCCTGACCTGGGGTGGTAGCACCTGTTAGGGGTCCCAGCTATGGGCAAATAGTTAACACCCAAACTTGTGTAAAAATAGGTTTTAATACCAGAAATACTTTGTAATAAAAAAAATTATTACCAGCAATCATTTTTGAAGGAAAAATTTTAAAAAAATTATCAGCAATACTTTAAAAAAAAATACCAGCAATACAAACAGCTATACATTTTTTGAAAAAAATATGACCATCTATAGATTTCTTCAAGGAAAAATATTCCCAGAAATAGATTTTTTAAGAAAAATATATTACCAACAATAAAAATTTTGTTGGCATTAAATAACCCATTGAGGTTGATATGCCGTAAAACAAAATAAACCAAACCAAACCATTATATTTTTTGAAATAAGAATTATTATTATACACAAATCCATTTAGACTGTTATTCACATTTTGACAGTTTTTGTATTCATGACACTTCAGAAGTCGAGGGTCACAGAATAAGAGGTACAGCTTATGCAGATATCTGCAGAAGATAATGGTTAACCCAAGACTTGAACAGGTTAAGATTGTAGGGATTAGGGAAAGCAACTTCTTGGGAGTTGGTTCCACAAGGCAGTGGTTTGTGGGAAGAAGCTGTTTGACTGGAACTTACCTCACCAGAGGAATACAAAGGGAAAGAGGGTGATTCGCTATAATGTTTGTGGCATGGTGGGTCTTAGCCATGAAAGCTGAAACTAGTGAAACTAAGGAGTGTAGTTCATCTGATCTCTCCTCATGGAAATAGCAATAGAGGAGCGAAAGGCTTGCAAGGTCTTATCTGTGAAAAAGGGGTTGTAGACTGGAAAATAATTTGTCACCAGCAAAGATGCGAAGACAATTTTGAACCCTATCATGAGTGGAAAGTGAAGACTGGCAGCTCCCACCCATATATGTCAGCAGTAGTCCATTTTTGGTCTAATCTTGCCCTTGTAAAAGTAGAGGATAGCAGGAGTGAGGTACCTACTGGAGTGGTACAGGGAACTGGCCATTTTTCCAACTTCTTTAGTGATGGATCATATATACAAGTTTCACTTGAGCTTTGGGTTTGGATTAAGTCTCAATTATTGGCAGTCTATTTAATATATTAATTGTGACTATGACTAAATACCAAAATACCACTCTATGAAAATTTCTCGGACATTCAGGCCGGTAAATGTTATTTAATACTGTATATTATAAAACAGAGCATTTGCTTAAATACTTGTATCTATAAAAAGAACGTTAAACATATCATAAATGTCTTTATATATATATATATATATATATATATATATGTGTGTGTATATGTATATATATATATATATATATATATATATATATATATATATATATATATATATATGTGTATATATTCTCTGATTTAGACAGCAAATGTTCTTTAAGGCAAGTAATATTAAAATAATAATATTAAAAATGACAGACATTTTGAGTCAATTTATTTTAATGATTGACTTTTCTAAGTGTGTGTGTATATATATATATATGTATATATATATATACATATATATATATATATATATAAGCACACATCACACGTTGCTTATGATACAACACTCTTTCGTTCTACAACTTTAGATCCCAAAATGCAGAGCACACACTTTCATTACATACTTATTAAAGCTTATTTTAAAAGTAACATTGTTATACCATTTCAACATTTTACTAAACTCACCAATTGTCTCTACCTAACCTAATGATGATTTAAGAAAGCCAAAAGGCTTGACCCATATTTCCTGCACTTTTCTTTTAAAATGAACTTCAGATGATCTCTGATAGAATTTATTCCTTGTCCGAAAAGGATTATTTGTAACTTGGAAAAATCAACCTTTAAAATTAATTGACACAAAATGTCTGTCATTTTTAATAGTCTTCACTATTTATATGTATCGATAAGTTTTGAGCTGAACTATTATTTTTTTTTTAATTTTAAAACACTTTTGGAATTTAGTTTTTAATTTTACTTTTCATTTACTCTTAATTTAATATTTTCATATTCACTTTAATATTTATAGTAATTATAATTTATTTGATAGATTTAACTAGATATTTTAATTTTAATTTCATACATTGAAAAGCAAATAAAACAAAAATTAAGACAAAACATGAGGAGATAACTTTTGTTACCACTGAGATATTTATTCATTGATGCATTAAAATTGAAAATTGAATAAAGGGATTCAGTATGGTAAAAGATTGCTTTTAAATCATAAAAATAGACATTTTATAACATTTTTCTGGGAAGATGGGTTGTATCATTTCCCTTTAGTATGAAATAAGATTATGACGGTAAATTTGACACTGTAAGGAGATGGTGTCAGAAAGGACATGGAGCAGCGAAATATGAATATTTAAAAATAGACTGACTGTGAAGCTAAAAATGGAATATCTGTTATATGATCATTTGAAAAAGGTAAATATATAAATAAATAAATCTTTTTAATCTTTTTCAGGTAACAGTTTCACTTACCAAATCATGAATTATTTTCCATCTTACAACTCCTTTCCTACAGACAAAAAGTTGCTAGCCACTTAGAACTATGTTGCTATTTTCATGGCAAAATCATAAGTTCTCTGCTAACAGTTTCTTTTCTCATACTTCTTGCTTGTGGAACTCTCTTCTGGC
>OZ038479.1:87348201-87605701 GCA_964036315.1 Acanthosepion esculentum
AAAATATGGCAAAAATAGACCGTCTGTCGAGAGCCAGGTACAACTTTAATTGGAATACTGTAAAGTGGTTAAATAACTTAATGTAATTAATTCCAAAATGGAATAAGCCACACCCACTATGCTCATGGCTGATGTGAAGGAAGAGAAAAGCAAGGGAAGGTAAAGTCTGGAAAAAAAAAATGACAAAGCCTATCGTCTAGAATGTTTTATTGAATGTTAATTATCTATTCGGAAACTTTCAATGATGCGATAGCAGAAAATGTTTTTAAGAGTGCCTCATTCATGCTATATCCTTTCATGTTATGCTATTTCTGTTCTCTTTACCAATATATATATATATATATATATATATATATATGTATATATATATATATATATACATATATATATATAAGGTATATATATAAGGTATATTAAGGCAGCAATAATTCTTTCAAACATATTTTGTTGAATAATATCAACAGGCCCTGTCTATCCAATTTTTTATTAACTTTTTAAAATTTCCAAATTAGTTGTTTTATATAATCGGTAAATTTGCCAAAGTTCATTTTTATTTTTGTTATTTTCCCCCCCAAGTAATTTTGAATATTGCTACATGCCAATAATGATAGTGTTGCAAATCTTTTTTTAATTTTCTAGCAAAGTCCATATTTCCTCATATGTGCACTCCACAACTTCTTACCCTTTGTAGCTTGAAGCAACGCTTGTTCTCTGTTGCTGTTGTGCCATACAAGCTCATTAGGTGGCTTATTCAATATTTTCTTCTGTCTCTCTTGCTTTCAGTATGTCCCGTGAGTGTCAGTTTCTTTAAGCTTTCTTTCCTCATTATGTGTTCCAGAAATTTCAGCTGTGTCTTTGTCAGTCTTTTTTGTATCCTCCTCCTTCTTCCCATTTTCCTTAAAACTTCCACATTGCTTACATGCTCCATCCATGAATTCTCAGCATCCTTCTATTGAGATACTGCTCCAAATTTCCACTTTCTTTTGATTTTCCTCCGGAATAGCAGCAGATTTCTTTCTCTATGAAGACAAGATTAAACGTTATCATTATTCGTTAATTAGATTATGTTTCAGTTATTTTAATCATTATCATTTAATTATCATTATTAGAACACAATCTAATAATGAAAAACTAATTTATATTACTTATATTAATTTTTATTTATTTTTCAACATAATCTTCTTTTTTTACAGTGCACTTAATTTCAAGGTGAATATTTATATACATCAATAAGTCTGTAGCCTAATGATAAAAATAGCATTCATATTTCCCAACCAATTTTTATTTTTTAAATTAATGTTCTTGTATTGGCAGTGAAAATTCCCAGAGTTGGTGTTTATTTGAACATATTCCCTCTTAATTTTTTTTTTTAAGAATTCACTTTTTTATATGACGTCACGAGTTCTGTTTCTTTTTGGCACACAATATGTTTCTTCTTAATATTCCTTTTGTTTTTGTGTCCTTTTTATTCCCTTTTCTCCTTAAAACTTCCTCATTGATTACACACACAATATTCTTAATATTAATTTTCTTCCTTGTCAATGCACTTAATTTTGTGGAGAATATAATTTGTATATTCTATATTAAATTTTAATGACATATAAGAATCCTTTCCCTCTCCCACCATAAAAACGGCTTAAAGATATCTCATGGGTTACGTGTGAAATTGTGATATCTGGTTGGTTAATGAAGCCATAAATTGCCAGTATTTGTATATAATATAATTTTGTAATATAATAATATTAGCTGAAAATGTAGATAAGAGCCTTAAATGCCACCAAGTACACTTCTTAGTCCACCTTCATGAATTCCAGATAATACCTAGGCCTTATATTAAAACATTTCAGATGAGAGATTATTATTTAATCCAGTAGACCCACATATCTGTATTTTCAGTTACTTAATCCTGTAAATTTTGTGAAATAACAAGCCAACATATTTTTGCTTACTTGAAGCCTTTTCATTTTTGGTTGAGATATCTCCAAATGGACATATTGAACACGATATTTTTCAACTCAGCCTGATTAAAAATGTACATTCTTCATTAAAAGAAAAAAAATGAGTTATTGAAATTCATATTGAAGAGATTTAGGAAAATAATAAGAGTATAAAAAAGATTTGTAGTGGTTTATGGAAAACAAGGAAACCTTTTATTGGTAATAAGTTTCCAAAGATTCCCATAAACAGTGTTTAGAAATGGAAATTTTCCTCAACTATTCCAGAGATTAACTAGCGATATGTACTTCTGATAATGGCAACATCTATAAATCGAATTAGCATTGTCCAGAATAGCCAATTGGGCATTGGGATAATGAATGCTACTTGAGTCTTTAAAAAGGAAAAGAAAAAAAGAAAACGATTATTTCTTATAACGAACAAACATAAGCTTCTTCCGCCTTTTAAAAGCTCCTATTTTTCCCTTTCCTCCAATCATATCCTAATCTCCATCTGTTCAAAATGTCTCTATTGCCAAGTCATTGCCTGAATTATCATTCCATGTAATTATCAGTGAAAAAAAAACAAACAAAAAACAGAATTCTGCTGGTACCTTACAGCACAAAAGCTCTTGAAAAAAATTCTTCTGTTCAGGAAGCAACGAGGAACTAACCAACTTAGCCATAAGATTCCTTAAGTTTGGTTCTATCCTGCTTACCATTCAATACAGCACTCCACATTTTTGGCGCCATTTTCCCCTGAGGAATACCATTTCTCAAGGACCTTTCTTCAGTGATATCCTGAGGGTATCAATTCTACACTTGTCTTGACCTCATTTCATAATACTTAAGTGCTGATTTTAAATTCTGTTTTAGGAAATTCCACTCTAATAGAGAAGACAATTCCTCTATTAGTTGGATTTTAAGAAAGTAAAATGGCATTTGAGATTGGGTCTCTTTAAGAAAAATGGTCATCCTAAGTATGGAGCAGGAAGAACATCATGTTAATGGTTCAGAAGAACTGATAGTCTAAAAGAGCTCAAAGCATTGTCAATTATTATTAATGTTTGACAAGCAATTCTTTTACCTTATTCCTAGAAAATCCCATAATATCATTCTGTTATTGTTAAGTAAGTGGCATGTATAAAGTATAAGCCTGTGGCAAGATTTGATCTCATATCACTTTTCCTTGGGGAGTTGTGTTACTGTGACAGTGCCTTACAGATTACACCACAAAAGTGAACAAGTAGATATTATTTACTTTTAACTATGAGAGAAAAGGAGATAATGTGCGTGTATATATATATATATATATATATATATATATATATATATGTATATGTATATATATATATATATATATATATATATATATTCATTGCATCCATCATTAATAGCATTTGGTATATATCAATATACACATATATAATTCCATATATATATGTTATAGATTGTACTTGATTATTTTATTATGTGTGAATATAGAATTTCACCTCTGTAAGTATAAGGCTAGATTTAAAATGCATCAGAAATATTGTCTTAACATATAATTAAGTTAACACCATGAGAGCTAAGTTTATTCCATAAGACATTACTTTAGTAATATATTTTAATAAGCACCAACTATTTCTATTACCACTAACAACAGTTTTTATGCAAAAAAATGGGAGTAACCCTCCTTAATACATAGCAGGTTTATGTAAATTCAATTTTTTTTAAAAATAATAAATTAAAAAAAACAACTTTTGTCTTTCAAACTTAAGACTTTGATCAATATAAATTATAAATAATTAATTTAAATATTATAGGCAACAATAATAAAGTGAACAATTCTTAAAACACAATTTTAAATCAACAGCACAAAAATGTGAATTTCATAAGGCTCAGTGGTCTGTGAGTATTCTACACCTGGAGATTGTGTATCTGCATGAAACTCTGAGTCATACTATCGATATGGGATATTATTTATATTCACTCATACTTAATAGCTCTGTTATATAACATTGAGTGAATCTTAATAATATAAAATATGAAAACTGATCCACAAAGAGAGCTCAATGTATTTATTACAGAGCAAATATAAATAAATTACATATAAATGAAACTCAAAGATACCCCATCTGCATGGCCATTTCACCCAGCAAGAAATTAATTTTCAGAGGTTTATCAATGCAAAAGCCTTTGCTGTTGATAAACCTTGGAATAAACCTATATATATATATATATATACACATAAGGGTCATTTTATATATATATATATATATATATATATATATATATATATATATATATATATACATTATATACATACACATAAGGGTCATTTTATATATATATATATATATATATATATACACACACACATAAGGGTCATTTTATATATATATATATATATATATATATATATATATATATATATATATATACATAAGGGTCATTTTATATATATATATATATACATACACACATAAGGGTCATTTTTTATATATATATATATATATATATATATATATATATATATATACACACACATAAGGGTCATTTTATATATATATATATATATATATATATATATATACACACACATAAGGGTCATTTTATATATATATATATATATATATATATATATATATATAAGGGTCATTTTTCATAATTATCAGCTTCTTCAGACGGCTGTAATTTTTATTGTAAAAGGTTGTGCATGACATGTTCCAAAACGTATGTGAATGAAGCCACAGTAGTGGCAAATGCATGAGGATTACAAATTCTCTTTGTATAATGGAGATAAAATTACAATAAATGCAAACTGCATATATATCTATGATGACTACTTGTGTCACTGTCTTGTATTACATGTGATATTTACAAAAATCAATTCTCATTTTTTACATTCTGTAAAAAGTTTGCATTTCATTAATATTAATTTTGTTAATATTAGAGATAATTAGTGATAAGCAGGTCCGAGATTTATTGTTTTGGATTCATAAATTAGTGCACTTTCAGTTAAAACATGAATGTAAATTAAACATATTCAAAGTGGTCAACTAGACGTATCAGAGTAGGAATAATCCATACATTACTGAAAGCAGCAATGATAAAGATATGTTTTATGAACAAGAAAAACATAATTAATAGTCAACCATTCTCAACATCTACTTTTTCTCTGTGCAGGTGATAAGACAATGTTGTGCAGGATATGAAACACCAACCTCATTTAAAGTGAATGAAACATACAACAACATAAATATATGAAAAGTTCAAACAAAACACAAAAGTCTTCATATAAAAACACTTGTATATATATTTTTTATATCTGAAATTCTTAATACAAGGTTAGCAGGTATCTATCTGCAAAAGACTATATACTAAAAACATTATGAATTTTTATACTTATCTGTTTGGTTTGTCACAAGTCTGAAATGCATTCATCCTGTTTCTATAACTTCACAGAACAAAAAGAGAAAGCTTCACTTTCTCACCTAACAAAGTCTTGTACAGGTTTTATCAAGATGACTGTTTTTTTTTATTCTCGTGAATATTTATATTTTATTACTATTTTTGTTTGGTCAAGAGGAGAACTTTTTTGTCACTCGCTACAACAATCTCTTTATTCTTTGAAATTCAAGAAATAGATATTTCTTCATAATGTCAACCCTCTTTTTCCCTCTGGTTTTTGTTTAAAACAAATTAAGTTCTTTGGATAATTTTCAAGTTAAAAAGGAAAAGAAACAAAACTTTCCTTTATTCTATTTTTTTTGTTATTGTTTGATGAAAGTAATATAAATTCAGCCATTGATTGTTTTTAATTCTATACACATATGGCATCTTGATTGTTGATGATAAAGAGCAGAAGAGAAAAAATAATGTGACATATCATGTGGTTTAATTACAACTCTAATTAGAATCTCTGCAAAAATCTAACAATTATATTAAGAAGAGGATGCGAAGGAGGAAGAGGCAGACTTATCATCATTATCATCATCATCTTCTTGCTGATCATTCTAATCCCTTACCCCAGGTCATTACCCAAGGCTAGGGGTCAGGCAAGGTATTAAATATATGCATTATATTTGCATAACTTCTGATGTTAACTGATACTTAAAATGTACAGTGCTCATCTTGTCTTTAAATTGATAATTATAATTAATAATACAATCTTTTTCTTTTTAGTAGTAGTGGTAATAGTATATTTGTTAGCTGAGCTAATAATAATAATAATATGGCTTTTGTTAGAGGTCAAGGGACAGCTAGTCATTTTAAAAGTACAGCACTCTCATCAGTATTCTTGCTGACTTAAATTGATTGATTCATTCATTTTCTATGATTTATCAACCCTTTGAAGGTTATTTAAAGCCAGAAAATATTTTAGTTTGTAAGAATTTTTGGTTTGGCAATAATAATGATTCAGTGATAGAAATCTCACAACTTAACCCATAGCTTAGGGGAGAAGAAGTGTATTCATATATTTCCCAAGAGTATTTGTATGTAAGTGAAAATAACGAACCCAGCTGGAATTGGAACTTGGCTCTCTGATTGACAATTCTGATCCATTATCCATTGCATCATCTGCATGTCCAAAGCTTACAGTACCTGGTTTTCACAAGTGGTCACCATATCGAGGTACTGACTAGGTTCAACATTGCATAACCAGTGATCATGCACAAAACAGTGATATGGCCGTAACCCTTGATTTATATATATATATATATATACATACTTATATATATATATATATATATACATACTTATATATATATATATATATATATATATATATATATATATACACATACTTATATATATATATATATATATATATACATACATATATATATATATACACATACTTATATATATATATATATATATACATACTTATATATATATATATATATATATATATATATATATATATATATATATATATATATATATATATATATATATATATATATATATATATAAAAGGCACAGAGATGCAATTTTTATAGTGGTGTGAAACTGACTGAAGCTGCGATGCTAGGTCAGAACCAATAATATTGCTGATTCTTCTTGGATTTCATCAAGAATCTCTAAATATATAGGAAGAGCACTGGACCTGATATGCAAGATAGATTCTGAAAAGAATGACACAATGAACTGACTTTCTTAGCAACAGACCTAGCAATGTATTCAATATTGTCTTTCCACTTCATATTAGCCAAGAATGTTAGACTGAGAAGGCACAACAAGTCACTTTCCTGGAGGTTTGCATCAGTTTATATATATATATATATATATATATATATATATATATATATATATATATATATGAATAAAAAGCAAGAGAAACTATACTTAGTTTACCCAATGCATTTTGTCATTTTATGGACTTTATCAAAGCAAATTTTCAAACACATTAGTAAATCTATATGTTCATAGCTTGACACAGTTATTAACTAAAATTTGATCTGAAATTTTCATTGTATAATGTTTGATCGATATGATTAATATTCACAAATGAATAAACTGCATTCATGAAGAAGATTATGTTGAAAAATATTAGTTGTGTAAAATGGATATCTTTTTCCTCATTAAGATATGGACTAATTTTTTTAAACACACACACACACACATACATATATATATATATATATATATATATATATATGCACTCACATATGTGGAAAAATGAGACAAACATCACAAAAGCAATAGCAATACAATGTGATATACAAGCTAATAGAGAGAATAACCAAGATCTGCTCAGAATGGGATAATTTCAAATCCAACAGACATTAATGGCTTTAATAAAAAAGAAAAACACATTTTTGTTCTTTCCTTCCAACCAGAAGACGCCAACCTAGCAAACAGACATTATCAGCTTTAATACAAAGATACACAATTTTGTCTTTCATTCTGACCTCAAGGTGCCAACTTAGCACATGAAGGCCAAACTTTTCCACTTCGATGCATTCCTCCACTTTTGTTCAGATTCTATATTCTACTAACACACACACACACACACACACACATATATATATATATATATAGAAAGAGAGACAGACAGAGTAAAGAGAAAGACAGACAACAGAGACATGTGAGAGGAAGGCACATTGAGTGGATTTTAGTTCCTCCTTAATGTAACAGGTTTATCTCAGTTAAACTCTGTATATATATATATATATATATATATATATATATATATATATATATACACGCACACACACAGAATTTGATATGTAAATAGATAAACAAGATAGATTTCATACATAGATTTGTTATAACGATGTAGATAGATTTGATATATAAATGGAGATATATATATTTGATATATAAATGTATGTATATATATAAATAGATATATATATATTTGATATATAAATGTATATATATCTATATATATATATATATATATATATATATATAAATGGATATATATATATATGATATATAAATCTCTCTCTATATATATATAAATGGAGATATATATTTGATATATAAATCTATATATATATATATAAATGGATATATATATTTGATATATAAATATATATATATATTTTATATATGGTATATATTTTATATATGATATATATTGAAATATTTGTTGAAATTATGAAAAACCTTGTTTTCTACATGTAGACATTAGATAAAGTAATAATTTCAACAATATATATATATATATATATATATATATATATATTATATATATACATACATACATACATACATATATATATATATTTATATATATATATATATTTATATATATATATATATATATATATATATGCACATTTGTAGCTTAATATGTTTGTATTTCAATACAGACAACTGAAATCCTCTTAAAAATTTAAAGCAAGGTTTTGTCTGCTGATATGACAACTTGCAGAAAAGAAGAATTTTTTTAAAAATTTATAATTTGTGTTATGGGGCATTTCTGGCTCCAGAGTTTCTCAGAAACAATATAAAAATGTCCTCTATTTTTGTAGCGGTGACATTGTTTCACAATGACAGGAAATATTCCAAAAGTAATTAAAAACCTGATTTTCTTTATTTTATTCTATCTTATGATGTTGATCAACGGACTCCACTATTGCCCTGAAGGCCACTGTTGGTCTATTGCAGTGAGACCAAATGTCACCATACTAGACAAGAATTGGGAACGAGCAGAGAGAAAGGGAAAAAAAAACAAAAACAGGCTAAAAAATAAGTGAAGTGTAGAAGAATTTTAAAGTTTTTTATTTTTTTAAGTGATGTACAAATTTTTTCTCCTTTATTTTATTGAGGAAACAATGTGAAAATGATTCCAAGCCATTTTGCATGAAAAGATAAGCATTAAAAACTAAAACTAAAATTACATTGAAAAATCTAGGATTATTTTCAAAATCAAAATTCAAGTCTTGTTTTATCTAATATGCTGTTGCTACTGTTACAAGGAATGATGGGATATTATATCCCTCACATTTTTTGAAAGAAAAATATTTTATTTTATAAACATGTCTATGTTGACACAGATACAAATAACAAATTATTTTCATAACAGTATTATCACTGGCTTTCATGTTCAATACTTTCAACAGAAGTTTGTCTTCTCAATGACTCATTCTACAACCACAATAAAAATGTATCTGTTTTCAGCTACTTATTATCAAGTTGATAGAATAATGATCATTATTATTCATATTTCCTCATCTCAGCTTAGATTGGCACAACATCTCTTGTGTGAGAACGATAATGAGGATTAAATCCACTACAGTTGTAATAGTCACTTATGCTTGATGGTTAACCATTACTTTAAGATTATTTACAAATCAGATCTTTATCTGGTACAAGGCCTCAAATGTGAGACACACAAGGAAGACAGAATTCACTTCTATCTTCTTTTATACACTCTCTCTCTTAAGGAAATGAGCAACCAACTTCCTTTTATCTGTTGCTCTAAGTACTTTTTTTAACTTATTTTTTTTCAATGATGTTCACCCGGTACAAGGCCCAAGAGCCACTCAATATAGAGGGTTACAGAGTAAGAGGCACCACCATCAAGCAAGATGCAAGGTGCCACTGGAAGTGAAAGTGAAGGAAAAAGCTTTAGAAAAAAACAGGAAACCCAATCCTAAACAGGAAACAAGTGACAAACTTCTACTCCTGTTCAAAAGACTAGGGAGGAGCGTGAACCAGGCTCTTTATCCTTTTTCTGCCATTCAATCACACAACCTTGTTAAGTAAGTTACTCACTGTTTCTCACATCTACAAGATGTGAGCAATCATGGCTCTCCACAACTTTCTGTCTTTTGTTGCTCTAAGTAACTTTTGACACTTTATTGTCACTGTGTATCCTTGTAAATTACCCTCATTTTCCTCATACAAGCAAATTTGTCAACTAAACGAACTTACTAGCCATTGTACCAAGACAGGAACTGATGTATGTATGTCTGTCCATCTCTCTCTCTATTTCTCTATCTGTGTATATATATAAATATATATTTATATATACATATATATATATATAGAGAGAGAGATATAGAATATCTCCACACCTGAAAATTGCATGAAATTCATGAAACTCTGAGCTATTGATGTTGGATATTATGTATATTCACAAATATATATATATATATATATATATATGAAATGGACAAAGTCCGACAATTATTTAAAGACATTTTTATGTTTAACATTCTTTTTATAGATACAAGTATTTAAGTAAATGCTCTGTTTATAATAAACAGTATTATTATTTCTCGGACATTCAGGCCGGTAAATGTTATTTAATACTGTTTAATATATATATATCTGTCTGTGTGTGTGTGTGTATATATATATATATATATATATATATATATATATATATATATATATAGATAGATAGATAGATAGATGGATAGAAGATTTATGTTGGTCAAGAAACAGCATTTATTACTGATAAAGGGCTTTGAAACTTGTCTTCTAGTTTGATGTACAAGGACTAGATGTTAACTTGCTTAGACAATAAACAAGCAAAAGAGACGTGACCTCACTGAAGAGTTCCTTTTATACAAATAGTTCAAGGGAGATAACTGATAATCCACATTGCAGCTCCTTTCATTTAGTACATTTTGTTTCTTCAAAGATGTACCAAGTACTTCTAACAATTTAAGTGTCAAAGCACCTCTTTTTGTCAAGAAATCTACCAATTGTAATTTCCCATTTACCCAAAACACCTTATTTCCTCCTCTAACACCATTTCTCTCAATCATGACCACTCTTAATCTTCTGTTACTAATAATGTTTGTAGTTCCCAAAGCACTAGTCAGTGATCCATTGTATGTATAGCATGCAGTCATACCAAAAGTTTCTTACAATAAAGAAGAGACAGAATGATAATCTACACTACATACCTCATGAATGTCGTTTTCAAAATTCCAAAACTATTTATTCATTGCTTCTTTTCAATCCATATCTTCCTGGCATTACTAAACTGATACCTTCTTTTTTTTTTTCCATTTTTTTCGAAAATGGAAATTTTTCTGCAATATGCTGTAAAAATTTCCAAATTTTCATCTGCAAAAAAAAGGGAACTTTGTGCAAAATAATCACATTGCATGGGAAAAGTAAGCCTAAATCTAAATCAACACCAGGAAGATATCAGTCAGTTATGTGCCATGCCTCATACACACTTAAGTGATAATGTATCTTTCGATACATGACTGATGGGGCAGATTTTTTCCCACAGTAGTTTGCCATTTCTTTCTGCAGTAGACGAGTTGCCATCCAAGTCTATAGAACTTGATCTGTCCTGTTATTTACCTATAGCTGGAGGAAGAAGAACAGGATTCATACCTTTCCCAAGGATATTAGCATGTAAGTGAATGTAATGGATTCGACTGGAATTCAAACTTGGCTCTCCGATTCCTCAATCTAAGCTGCTGTCCATTACTCTACCATACCTCCTTAAGTCCGTTATGTGCCATGCGTGATACACACTTAGGCAATGATGTAACTTTTGATACATGACTGATGAGGCATATTTTTTCCTTCAGTATTTTGCCATTTCTTTCTGCAGTAGACCAGTTGCCATCCAAGGCTATAGAACTTGATCTGTCCTGCTATTTACCCATAGCTGGGAGAAGAAGAACAGGATTCATACCTTTCCCAAGGGTATTAGCATATAAGTGAATGTAATGAATTTGACTGGAATTTGAACTCCAATTCCTCAATCTGAGTCGCTATCCATTACTCCACCATGCCTCCTTCCCCAAGAAGATATCGGTTCACTAATTCTTTTTGTTTTTCAGTTTATTATTGCTTTATTAGTTCAACACTTATATTGATTTTAAACTTTTCAGTCATTAAGTAAGGTCAAAAGAAGGGACTGAGAAGAATTTTATTGGTGACTGTGTTTTTCTTTCTGATCCTACTTAGCACCTGAAGAGTTTTAAAAGAACCTGAGTGTTGTTAGAAGGAGAAAAAAGTATGCTGGTGTTGTTCAGATTGTTGGTCATTCTAGATAACATACTCTCTCCCAGAAACTATAACTAAGATCTGCTCAATTTAGTTGCAGTATAAACCATAGGTTGGCTCTGTGGGTGTTGAACAAACAGAAATGTGCCTAAGCGAGTGTCTGCAATAGGGATTGGCTAGCTGCCCTAGTAGATGGGTATCCTCAAATACAAGTGGTCAGATATTATTATTATATATATATATATATATATATATATATATATATATATATATATATATATACATACATACATACATACATACTAGCAGTATAACCCATCTTCGACCAGGTGTTTCATTACTGGGAATTTTTGCCATTCACTTGGAACAGTTTAAGTTTAAAGTCAGCCCACCTGAAAATCAATATTAGCAACGACAATTAGGTATGAATAAGACACATCCCTAAAGCCTCTTTTTGGATATTAGTAATTTTTTTTTCTTTTTGACTATGAGTGTGTTTTTGTTTTCTATGTCGACAATGTGCTAAATTTCTCAGAATAAATCTGTAGAGAAGACAAATTGAA
Organism: Acanthosepion esculentum; assembly: GCA_964036315.1. NCBI lineage: Eukaryota > Metazoa > Mollusca > Cephalopoda > Sepiida > Sepiidae > Acanthosepion > Acanthosepion esculentum. The sequence continues at coordinate 87,361,124 of OZ038479.1, forward strand.
TAAAATAGACAATCAGAAAAAAGTGCTTAGTCCTTGCCAACATGTTTCATCATTGACTTTATCAAGGCAACTGATGTTAAACAAAAGCAAAATGTGAAGTAGTTACATTAAGGAGTATTAAGGACAAAGCACTATTTTCTGATTGTCTATTTTATTCAGTTTTTCTTCTGTACAAATTTATTATGATAAATTTAATACATACATACACACACACACACACACACACACACACACACATATATATATAAATAATACAATTGACAGAGCATGTGATAATTAATGAAATTCTAAGAGGAATGACAAAGAAATTATTCCGAACAATCTGAAAGAGAGATTTAATATTTTTGGGGTGCATAATGTGGAAAGAAGTCTTGGAGAATTTATTACTTATTTTTGTTTTTGTTTTTATTGTTGTTGTCTTTGTCCTACCACTTGTTTCTTGTTTAGGATTGGGTTTCTGGTTCCTTCTAAAGTCTACTTCAACACTTTACTCCTGATGTCCCCAGCTGAACTCTGAAATTTTATTCACTAACTAAATATTGACCTCTTCAAGTCTAGAATTAGCTGTCGGTCTTTCCTGTTATCTTGCCCTTTCTTACGCTATACAACTCTACACAGTAACCCTCTGCCTTGAGTGACCCTTGAGCCTTGAATTGTAAAAAGTATCTTGTAGGGAGTGCTTGATGGAGAGTAGTGTTTGTGGATGAGTCTAACAAATGTTTTTCTTATGTTTGCTTTACGTTTTTGTTGTATTGAGGGTTAAACCACATGGTCTTTCTTTTTGTATTGGCTTTTTTGGTACTGGATGGTATGCATATGAATTACATATATATACACACACACACATATATGTGTGTGTGTGTATGTGTGTATGTGTCTGTGTATAATAGAATAACCAAAACCAAAGTGGAGATGATGTGACAAAGTGAAAAATCTATAAATGATGTGTTTTGCTAACATCTGTTGATTTAAGCTTCTTTAGGTCAGAATGAAAGACAAACCTATGTAAGGAAAAATGTTGGCTTTTATCCTTATAATCCCTCTTATCTTCAATAATCCCAATACATTTTCTCTTATCCTCAATAATCCCAATACATTTTCTCTTATCCTCAATAATCCCACTACAATTTCATTACACACAGTTCTGACTATTTGGTTCTGAAGAAGCCAAAATCAACAGACATTGGCAAAACATTTTGTTTATACCTTTTCTACTTTGTCTCATCAACTCCATATATATATATATATATATATATATATATATATATTTTTTTTGTCATCCACAGACAGACTGTTTCGCTGTTTCACAGCTCATCAGTGTGGCTAGACGTCCGGTTGCCTCTAGCTACGATCGAAACCCGACTGAATTGGCGTCAGTCGGAACTTCTACCACTAAGCCGTCGGCTCACGGCAGGGATGAAGGTGAATTTTAGCATGTTTATTTTTAGATTTAGATAAACACACAGTGACTGACAGTGACTCAATTCTATATATATATATATATATATATATTTTTGTCATCCACAGACAGACTGTTTCGCTGTTTCACAGCTCATCAGTGTGGCTAGACGTCCGGTTGCCTCTAGCTAGGATCGAAACCCGACTGAATTTGCGTCAGTCCGAACTTCTCCCACTAAGCCATCAGCTTACGGTACGGGATGAAGGTGAATTTTAGCGTGTTTATTTTTTTTTTTAGATTCGGATATATATATATATATATATATATATATATAGAAGTAATGGATTTTTATTTCTTAATCAGAAAGATTTTATTATGTAACTCTTATTTTTAGTGCATACCCATATTTGAGTAGACTCTCCATTATGATTTCTCAAATATTTAGGCCGGTAGATGAAAATAAAATATATTGTTGATTAATAAATAAAAACAACGCATCCACTAAAAATGACATTTATTTAGGAGCAGCAGAGCGTTAAGCCTAAAAGGGAATATAAACTGGAAGTAGAGAGTGGAGACATTTTCCTTGGTGGAAATGTGAATGTCTGGATTTCTTCTCTTCTAAAGTTTATTTTTTCATCTATTGAGTGAGAGTCTGACATGTGGATGAAAACAGATTTGGAGAAATAATTTTATCTCTTCCTTGATGAATTACGAAAACACATATCATTAATGAGAAGAGAGACAGACAGGACTTATATTTTCATTGACAAAAATGAAATAAGAAATTTAAACAAAGAACAAGACTGTTTTGAGGGTCAAATTAATGAAAATAGATCCTGTCATTGTTGAGCAGGTGATCTGGTCTATATTTTCACTAAACAGAGATAATCCCAGGAATGGACATAGATAAGTCCATCAATGGAGAAACAATTTTATCTTTTCCTGGAGGAATCAAGAGAATTAAAATTAATGTCTAGAGTAAAAATACACCCTTTCGCCCACACACTTTAAAAGTTAGATTTGTCACAAGGACAGTTATGCCTGCCCTGGGAGATTTAATACTGAGAAGGAAGGAGGAAGAGGGAGAATTTGGCACCACTTGTGTAGGATGATAGTGTGAGATGTATAGTAAAGCAGGTTGAAGTTTAAAGGGAGGAGCAATCCCTGTAACTACTCCCAAGAAGGTGGATAATTCTCCAAATTTGGAAAGTTGATTAAGAAAGCAGAAATAGGGAACAATGAACCCTTATTGGGATTACTGTGAAAATTGAAGAATCAATGAATCCCAAGAACCCTTCGGCAGTTTGGGGTCAAGGTTCATATAAGCGGATAGCTTTGAGAGCTCGAAGACTTGGGCTGTGAATCCCACATCAAGTGCCTCTGGAATCCATGTCAGCTGCCACCAAATTTCTTGATTTTAAAGAACTTTGAACTCCAAATATTAGGTCACTATAGAGATTGATGCGAGAAGGGTTCATTTTTGTTGTGCCAAGAACTATATAAACCAACTGAAGATTAACCCAGTGAAACTTTCATTTTTATTTTTCATTGTAAAATATAAAATAGCACCAGCCACAGCTTGAACCAGCACTGCGATTACTATGTCATTCAGTCTTGCAGGACTGCGGCACTCTCTGTGGCCGAGGAGTATAAAACACACTGCATCAGACGATGGTTTCTACTATAAAGGAGGATGCAAAATCAAACTATGCCAGAGAGTACATTCTCTGTATTAAATCTCTCAATTATGCAGACCAGTAGATGTAATTTGCACTATTTAGAAAAAAAACAGGGCATCTAGTCAAATATGGATATCTGCAAAATAACATTTAGAGTAGTAGGAAATAATATATATATATATAAAGAAATATAGTCTTAAGATGTGCTATATTTATGGGATAAAGTGCTCAATATCAGAGATAGAGCGTGTGTAAATATAAAAGTGAACATAGAAGTCAAAACTATGTTCACTTTTATATATATATATATATATAAAAAAAAAAAAAGAAAAAAAAATTAAAAAAAAAAAATTAAAAAAAACCATTAATAAAAGATAATATACTACGTTACTTAAAAACCGAAAGCCAAAAAGATATAGTGTAACAAATAAATAACAACAAGTATAATAAATCGATCTAAATACATCCAAATATATAAATAAACTAACAACCGATTACGATAAACTAGCCGTTTAAAAAACAAAACAAAACAAAAACAAATAAAGATAACCAACCTAAATAGATAAATTAAAAACTGTTCCCACCTAAATAATAGTCAGAAAAAACCACAAATTCAACAAACAGATTTAATCAATGACAAATAAACAAATATATAAGATAAAAAATAAAAATGAAAATAAATAAAAACAAGCAAAACAATTTGACCCAAATAAATAAGTGAACAAGCGATTTCCGGTAATGACGGCCATTATAGACTACCAACAATAAGCTATATAAACAAATTTTTACTACGTTAACCAAAAACACCGATCAAAATAAAAGAATAAATAAATAAATATATAAGATAAAAAATAAAAATAAAAATAAAAAAACAAACAAAAAACAAGCAAAACAATTTGACATAAATAAATAAACAAATAAGCCACTTCCGGTAAAAGTAACCGCCAAAATAGACTACCCATAATGCACCACTGACCCTTATATAAATAGCCGAGAAAAATAACAGCACTAGTCGCCTGACGATTGCACTAGCATGAAACAGACTGTCGCCTCTAAGTGCTGACTTCCATGTCCACTTTTATATTTACACACGCTCTATCTCTGATATTGAGCACTTTACCCCATAAATATAGCACACTTTAAGACTATATTTCTGCATATATATATATATATATATATATTATTAATTAAAGAATATCAAACACTTAAAATCCCATAGTTAATAATTTTTTATTTCATGAGGGCTCTAAAAAAGCAGTTCTCAATCTTCAAGACCTACAAACAAAATCACAAATGAAATGGAAAAAATACTTCGGGTTAATTGCTATCTTCTAAAGAGAGTGGCAAAAGACAGAAATTGTTGACTTATTTTGATATACTGACTTCAGATTTAACTTTAGTATATCATTTGAGGAAGGGGGAAGGGTATAATTTTGCTCTGTCTTTTGACATAGAGCTCTCCCTGGATTTATATCCTCTTGGAAATACCATATGGATTACTATATTATATAATTTTGAGAAAAAGAAAAATCCAACACTCGTGGCCTGACAATTGCGTCTAGCATGAAACAGCCTGTCACCTCTGAGTGTTGACTTCAGTATTCACTTTTATATTCATATTTACATACGCTCTATCTCTGATATTGAGCACTTTAAAATATAGCACACTTTAAAACTATATTTCTGTATATATATATATATATATATATATATATATATATATATATTAGAGAGAGAGAGAGAGATTTATAAACATATATACAAAACTAGATATCAAAATATAAAAGTAATTCCTCCTGTTTATTTCTGTGTGCATGTGTACATATATATATATATATATATATATATATATATATATATATATATATATATATATATAGGTAACTATACTCGTGTCGAAAAACCTTCGAACTCTTGATTTAACAATAGCCAAATCAATCACGAAGGAAAAAAAGGTTTTAAAAAAAGAAAGAGCCAGGAACATGAAAGTCTGTCGAAAACAATCGCACAGATACAGGTTCAAGGCCCAAAGAAAAAACCCCGATACGAGTAAACAACTAACTAAAGAGCTCAATACAAGCGTAGAGCAAACCTAGTCAAACCTAATGAGCCAGACACACCTACCAAGGTTTCACTTAGGCAGATCGTCAGGGTCAGCCGACCCTGACGATCTGCCTAAGTGAAACCTTGGTAGGTGTGTCTGGCTCATTAGGTTTGACTATATATATATATATATATATATATATATATATATATATTAGAGAGAGAGAGAGATTTATAAACATATATACAAAACTAGATATCAAAATATAAAAGTAATTCCTCCTGTTTATTTCTGTGTGCATGTGTACATATATATATATATATATATATATATATATATATAGAGAGAGAGAGAGAGACAGAGACAGAGACAGAGAGAGAAAGAAAGAGAAAGAGAGAGTAAAAATAAAACTATAATAGTTAAAGGGTAAAACTGATAGATATATGAAATAGATAGTTGCAACTAATTTTCTAAGAACATCCTTTAAAGAAATCAATATTTGATTAAAGTGAATTTTATTTTTGTTCATATCTCAACAATGCTTGTTGCTATTCTTATGATTTCCAAGAATATCATCTGAGTTTTTCAGAATTACTTCCATCCATCATATTTGGAAAACTTGAATGCGAAAAAACACTTTTCCAGAAAACCCAATTGTTAATCAGTGCATCTATTTATTAATGGCTAATTTATTTAATTAATCAACTTCTGCTTTATTCTTCATTTCCTTTATTTTTATTAACGAGACAAAATTAACTGAGCTGTAATTGGTTTTCCTTCCTTCTCTGTCTATTAAATGAGAAAAGCATTTAAACAAAAATAAGACGTAAATATATAAACATCGTTTTCCTAACATGAAATTACAGCTTGGTGCCATCTTGACTGTTTTCTCACAGCATTATTATTGGCAATAAACTCTGAAAAAGTGCTGTGTCTGAACATTTATTTTAATCATTTCACCCCAAGCAAGGCGGGTATGCCACTAGTACACAGGGGTTTACAAGGAGAGAAAGTGAAAGAGAAGACTCAGAGTAGGGAGGATTGAGGAAAGGGTGAAAGGGGTTCAAGAAAAATGAAGATGGCGATTGATGTTGCATTTACATTTTTGAAGTTTGTACTATTTAACCAAACCTGTCTAAATGAAAAACTCATATATTATTAAAACAGAAGTAAAAACATTCAATACTTATCGAAGATCAATTCAGCGTTTTGTCATTTTTTTTTAATCACTCATCCGGTCTCTCGACAATTATATATAAATATATAACCTTTATGCATAAATTTGTTTTATCATTACCTCTTATTCATAAAAATATACCACTGGGTAGAAAAGGTTTTCAAGAATAGTTACTGTAAATTTCATCAGGATAGACCCTGTAGAATTTTTATTTTTAAACTTTCATTCTCTAATATTGGATACTACTTCATATTTATTCTATAGCTGCCTGGATCATTAAACCAAATGCATTTCAAGAGTCCAAGTTTTGACTAAGAAAACTGACTATTACCATGTTACACTTGAGGTTCAGGTTTTGAAAATGTGTAGTGTGATATTATAAAGCAAAGTCTGAAAGTTTCTGCCGGATACCTTTCTGGAAGACTAAGTTTTACTTTCTGACATGATAATGATCTTACACATGCAAGAGAACTGTATAAAAACTGTCTCAAAGACAAGAACAACATCTTACATTGGGCTGCAATGAGCATGAATTCAACAGAAAATTTCTAACATGAACTTGTCTGATTTCATTCAAGACAACCTTCAAATTTAGTAAAGTTAGAAATAATGGTTTACTTTTAGAGAAAGGAATAGTATATTGAAACTTGTAGTAGATTCCATGAAATATGCTATTTTATAAAATATGAATGAGAATTTTGAAAATTTGAAACTTTACTTTGACAAAATTTATTATATAAATCAATGTTTTGACAATAAAATGTGACCAATGTTATTAAAATTTTCAGGATATACTTATGATGTGTAATATTTTTTTTCCAATTATTTCACCCTAAGCAAGAAGGAAATGCCTCTAGTTTGCAGTTATGGGGTGGTGGGAGTTACAGGGAGTTAAAGTGAAAGAAAAAAATGAGTATACAGAAAATTGAAGAAAGAACGGAATTCAAGAAACAGAAGATGGTAATTGACATTGCATTTAAATTTTTGAAGATTGTATTTATCAAGGAAGCAAGTAAATGGAAGTGAGTCTCACAGGTGGGAAGTGTGAGAAAAGAAACTGTTGGAGTAGAAGGGATGGTTGTATTCAGCTATTTCAACAATAAGAAGGTGGAACCTGGACACCAAACTAATAGCGCGCTTAAATTCATGTATTTGGAGTATCAGAGAAAAAAGCTTGTCAGAGCAGTTGCCGTGAAAGTATTTGTAGAAAAGACAGAGGGAAGCCACATCGCATTGGTGAGAAAGTGACTGAAGCCAAAATGCCTGGTCACGGTTAATTATATTACAGATCCTTCTATAGATTTTGTCAAGAATCTTGAGATTTTATTTTTTGTATTATTTAACTATTTCAACAGTAAAAGGATGGGACTTAGGTGCCAATCTAGTAGTGCACTTAAATTCATGTAAACAGGGTACTAGGGTAAAAAGCTTGCTGGTTTGTAATGTCTATCCTACCATATGGCAATGAATGCAAAATGATTTTATCATGGATGCAGAAAAATCTTCAAGCAACCGAGTTGTCATTGTAAAATTGAATGCCAAAAATACAATTGACAAAGCATGTGATAATTAACAAAATTATAAGAAGAAGAATGGCAAAGAAATGATTCCGAACAATCTGAAAGAGAGATTTAATATTTTTGGGGTGCATAATGTGGAAAGAAGTCTTGGAGAATTTATTACTTATTTTTGTTTTTGTTTTTATTGTTGTTGTCTTTGTCCTACCACTTGTTTCTTGTTTAGAATTGGGTTTCTGGTTCCTTCTAAAGTCTACTTCAACACTTTACTCCTGATGTCCCCAGCTGAACTCTGAAATTTTATTCACTAACTAAATATTGACCTCTTCAAGTCTAGAATTAGCTGTCGGTCTTTCCTGTTATCTTGCCCTTTCTTACGCTAATACAACTCTACACAGCAACCCTCTACCTTGAGTGACCCTTGAGCCTTGAATTAGAAGTCTTAACCATATGCAAATGACCAATCCACATCAATAAAATTTTCTGAAGAATAAAGTAAAATATTTCATAACTTATTGGAGTGACACAAAGAACTGATTATTTTTCCAACTTCTTTAGTGATAGATAATAAATATGAGTTCCACTTGAGGTCTATGGTGGGCTTAAATCACAATAAGCATTCAAAGCAAGGGGCCTCCATGAGAGTGTAGCAGAAAACACAATTTACTCATAGTTAGAAATAACAAATTAAACAAAATTTATACAATTACTTGAAAACATATGCTGGATGTAACAGCAGAATTGTCCGATTGTTAGATTAAGCTTTGAACCATCGTATTTTAGAAAGGATTAAAGATATATTACTGGAATTCTCCCAGGTTTTTATGACACTACTGAACTTTACTTTGAACAGTAATAATGTATTTAGCTTATTTAAGTTGAAATGATTATCCTTCTTGCTGTTGTGACCTCCTGATCCAGTTTTCATCTCTACTGCTCCCTGTTTTTTTAAAACTTTTTCACCATTCTCTTCATGGTTCTTGAATGGACTTTGAAGATGGAAGCCAGAGTATGAATGCTGGAACCATTTCTGAAGGCCGGAATGACCTTTTTCCTCTTACTATTTCTTAATTGAGAAGACAGAGTGGGGCTGACACAAAACAGTTTTAACCTGTTCTCTTTCTCGCTGAATAACTCAAAAGGCTTTTCAGTGATTCTTCCAACAAACGATGTCTAGATGGCTAAAACCTGGAAAAAAGAAACTCAATTAATTTAGTGTTTTTTTTTAGATATTAAACATTTTGTGACATGGACAATTATCCTATGCTGTTAGACAATTTGGACAATTTTGCTGTTACAACCTGTATTTCTAACACACCAGTATTCATCTAGCTAAGTTGCACACACACACCACACTCCACTCAAAATAAATTTTAAAACAAACACAAATATACCCGAGTGCTAGCTATTATCAACACAGCTCTTGCTTGCCACAGATGTCTACAACTACATCCACAAATTTCCCTTATATAGGCTATAAGAGAAGCCAGACAGTAGCACAGAGAGAGAGAGAGAGAGAGAGAGAGAGAGACTTCACACACACATAGGCTAACCATAGAGTCTACCTGAGAACAGTGGCTGACTGCCCATCTGACCATTAGGCTGTGAAAATGACCTCCTGTGAATACAGAAAGAGAATGGATTACATTATCGAAGCAAAAAGCCCAAAATCAATAGCTACCAAGCAGTCAGCTGGTTTAAGGATACTCCTGTTTCGTGCTCTCACTTCACACTTCGTACACTGCACATTCAAATGCAACAGCAACCACTTACCAGAAGACATTTTAATATCTTGTAAATGTAAATAAATCTTTGGTCATTTTTCCAGATCAGTTTCTACTTTGTTTCTCTACTACAAACAACATCCACTGCAGATCAAGAGAACGGCTATATGTTACAATAGATGGTAATTCAGTGATACTAGCAATCAACCATTTTTTCATCATCTTTAACAATGTCTTGTATATATGTGGTCTGGGGTGAGCATAAGTTCCAACAGGCATTCAAGATAAGGAGCCTATCTATTTACTGCGATAGATGGAGATCAAGAGCGGCTCGGTGTTGATAAGAGAGAACACCTGTTCATTGCAATAGATGAAAATTCAGCGATACAGGGATCTAGCCATTTATTCAGCATCTTTAACAATGTACAAAATATATGGGGTGAAATTAAGTCCCAACAGGAGTTCAAGATAATGGTCCTTCTTGAGACAACATCTGTTTATTATGATAAATAGAAATCAATAGCTGCTAGGTATTGATGGAGAGAACATCTGTTTGTTGCAATAGATGGAAATTCAGCAGTACAGGGAACTAACCATTTTTCCAGCATCTTTACCAATGTCTTGTATGCATGAGGTCTGCAGTGAGCATAAATCCCAATAGGTGTTCAAGATAATGGGCCTCCTTGAGAGAAAATTCATTCACTGCGATAGATGGAAATAAGAGAGCTACTCAGTGTTGATGAAATGTTGCAAGTTTAGTTTGTGAGGTACTGAATGTGACCAGCCAGTTTTTCCCTCCATTGTGCTGTTAAAGCTAAATCAGAGGAGAGATCAGCTGCTAAACTCTTCTCACCTTGATTTTTGGAGATGCACCCATATACCATTGCATCAGCTGCATAGACATTCACCAAAGATTGGAGTATGCTCTTAGGCAGATCACTAATATAAAGTAGGATGAGGGGTAGACTGAAAGGCGAACCTTGGGGGACACCTGCATTGAGATCATGTACCTCAGAGGACTGGCCATTAAGGGGCCTACCTGAACTTGAAAACCACCAAAGAAACATAATGCGTCTCTTTAGACACAAGCTTATTAACAAATAGAAATTCTTTAATTATGGCTGAAGAAAACCAAAAATTTTGAGAAGATACTGAACATCTTTTGTTCAAAGTCTAGCCAGAATCTAAGAAAATGGTTGAAACTAAAGAAAAATAAAGAAGAAATCTTTTAAAACTTTCTTTGGTCACCAAACATGCATAAAAGAGAAATTGCTGCTCAAATATACCCAACGTAAGTATATATGTGTATATATAATATATACACAATTTATGTTATATATATATATATATATATATATATAAGCAATGATACAGAATTTATGTTATATATATATATATATATATATATATATATATATCGCTTGACGATTGCACTAGCATGAAACAGACTGTCGCCTCTAAGTGCTGACTTCCATGTTCACTTTTATATTTACACACGCTCTATCTCTGATATTGAGCACTTTATACCATAAATATAGCACACTTTAAGACTATATTTCTTCATATATATATATATATATATATATATATATATATATATGATTCTACATTCAATGATTCTACATTCAACATCATCACTTGATAAGACACCAGAAGTGTTGAAACAAAATGGCTATTTTTGTAGTGATTTTATAACATATTTATGTTATAATATTTAAATAAATAATTATATATATATACACACACACACACACACACACACACACACACACACACACACACACACAAACACCCTTGGATTTCCTTTCTTCCCTCTTCTTCTTCCTTCCTTCAAATTCTCCTCCTCCCTTTCTATTGGACCCAATGCCATACATTTGTTTCTTTATTTTTTAAACTAATATAGCATTCATTATTTTTTTTTAAAAATAAAGTGTTGGGAGGTCAATTGATAAAAATCACCTTAGGATACTGTAAAGTTGAAACCAAGGTAGGAGATTCAACTGATCTCCTAATTTAAAAAATGTTTAATATATACATATTTGCATACAAATACATAGAAATATATACTCTATAGTATAAGAAAAACAGTGCTCAGTGTTAAATAACAGAGCTATTTAATATATAAAGAAATACAAATAATATCTTACATCGATTGCACAACTCAGAGTTTCATACTTTCTGTATTCATCAGATTGCACATGACAAATGCAGAAGGTGTGAAACTACGAGTTGTGCAATCAATATAAGATATTATGTATATTACTTAATACCTACATGTATGTATGTATGTATATATATATATATATATATATATATATATATATACTATTACTGCTTTACACTTTTGACTCCCTTTGCAATATTTATTGTTTTAAAAAGTGATGATTAGAATTTTAATACAACCCAATCATATGAAAGTGAATTTATACATTTTCACTACACGTGAGAATTACACCAAAACATTATTTATTTATTAGATTGAATAAAATGTGTTATCATAGTTATTTATGAAATGGTAAATAATAAATATTGCATTGTAATTGGTTTTAATATATTTTTAATTTTGTAATGTTTATAACATTTTTGAATAAAAAGATTAATTTATTTCTGTATAAAATGGTAAATAATAAATTTTTGTAAAAGATTAATAATAAATGTGCATTGTACTTGGTACACATATTTTCATAATCTTGTAAATAAACATTGTCAAAGCAGTCAAAAGTGTATACAGTAATAACAGTGTCAAGGGAATAACTATCATTTTGACACCAATTTTTTGCAGCCATTTTGTCAGAGATGCTCAAATGCAAAACAAAAAACTCAATGATTATCAAAAATGTTGCTTAAAATTTTTATTTTTAGAGAAATATCATTTGTAGTGTATTTTTGCTTCATGTTTAAAATCTCAAAAATCATAGTTTTAAAATTTATCAAATAAATGCAATTGAAAAACTTTTCAGCTATTACTGAATAAAAGTGTGCTTTTCCAAATCTCATTCAGTCAAAGCTTTAGTTGAAATGAAACAAAACAAACAGCACTCATGATTAAAAAGTATGTGTTTTGAAAAGTTCAGTGCATTTTTTTGACTGTTCCAGTAAATTTTTTTTGTTTTTCTGAAACCATATCTTTTACATTGACAAATTCTGCAACCAACCATTATGATTGCATTTTGGGATCTTTTAATAAAATGAATGCCGTTTTATGCGAAGATCTGTTTATTTTGTGCTTTGATCAAATTTGAATTTGAAAAGCTCATAACTATCAATGACTTTCAAATTTTAGAATAGCCTTTATTTGAGAAAGTAATGATTCAAAGAGTTTGGGAAGGTCTGTTTTAACTCCAGATAATTTAGAGAGGTAATTTTCATTCTTTGTTATGAGCGACTGTAAAGCTTTCTTGATATAAAACAAACCTCAAAATACTCTAAAGCTTAATCAGTATGGATCATTAAAAATCCAACAATACCTAACTAACCGAAAATGTTTAATTTAACATCGTTTAAATGCGTGTGTGACGAGTATGTGAACAATGGCGAAACTTTTTTTTCAGGTGTAAGGGAGGTAACTCGATATTTTAACATTCAAGAATGACGGTGGAAATATCCGCGTCTTGAAAAATCGCACGGTAATAAAAGACTGGAATTTTTTTCTTTTATTACTTTTAAATACAGAAATATTAATTGTGATGAATAATCATATAGTGATTATATATGGAATAATGATGTATTTTTAATGAAATCGATCTAATAAATGATGGTCAACTCAAAAGTGGCCACTTTATGTTAACATATATTGATAATGTGCCAAGAATTACATTAGATAGCATCATGAAGAAGAAGAATAATAGCAAGGATAAGAATATACAAATATAGAAGATTAGAATAACAGGAATAATAAGAATTAAAATAAATGTGAGAATGAGAATAATGTTAAGAATCAGACGAAGGAAAAAGAGAATAAGAATTAGAAGATTAGAATAACAAGATTAAGTGTTGTCAGAATGAGAATTAAAAGAATAATAATGAAGAAAATGAAAAAGAAATAAAAATATAAGAATTATAAAACTGGAATAACAAGAACATGAATATAAGAATATAGATAATAATAACAATATGAAAGTAAAAGAGAATAAGAATGCAAGTAAGAATGCTAATTTTTTAGAATAACAAGAATGAGACTATAAGAATAAAAAAATCATAAAAAATAAGGTTTAAAAAGAGGAATTGCAATAATATAAGAATTAGAAACTTAAGAGTAAGAAAAACAATATACAAGAAATTAAAATGGGGAGATGATAAATGAATTCTTTTAAAAAAATAAATTAATAGATAAAACATAAGGAAAGCCAGAGAATGAATCAACTGCAGTGTAATAAACAAAACAACAAAGATAAAGATACTAAAAATAATGTTTTTAACAAGTTGACCACCTTCAGTAACGAGGAAAGTTTTGAAAAAATTTACTTGTAAGCAAGACAATCTTCACATTCTTTTTGTCACAAGTCGCTCCATGAATATAGTATCGTGACAAAACTATTTCTTCTATGATATAACAAATTTTAAAAAAATTAATTGAAAAATACAATAAAAACGTAAACGCCAATGGAAGGGAGATAATTCAAAATTTTGAACTAGCAAGATGTGGTACATTTATAGAGTGGTCAACTCGTAAAAAGACACTAGGGAATTTTTTTCAAGGAATAATTTTTACAGCTTAGTATTTATAAGAGTTTCTTCAAGACATGACAGTTTTCATAATCAAAACATATTGATTTTTTTTTTAGCGATTTAGAAGGGAGTTCCGTCCATAAAATTGGTATTGTGTAAAATCGGTCCCGATCTTTTTACAGAGTTATCTAGAGTCAATTGTTATTTCCAAATGTCAAATGGCATTGATATCTGCATATTTTTAAAAAATTTTCTTGAATGAAAAAAAAAATGGGGGGAGGGGATTTTTGGAAGTATAGGCACAAACATTGTGGGATAATTATTAATTTATTATTTATCTTAATTTTAAATGAAGAATAAACGGATAAATACTTTTATTAATTTATGTAATGTCTTGTGACGAACAACAACGGAATGAATTTGAATCGCATTGAAAATTACAAGTATTTTTTTTAAAAGATTTTTATTTTAAGTGTAGTTTTTTTCTGTGCAATCAGAAAGAAAATAACGTGTTTTATTAAATTATGCAAGTGCTAATTCTCAAAAAAATTCGTTTTCGAGTTTATTGAATTATTTTTGGTAAGATACGGGACGAGTTTCTTGATATTTGCATAATTTTTTTACTGAAATAATATCTTCAGGATTTTTTCTTTAACTAAAAAAAGTTGAAAAACTACCCATCAAAATTAAAATATTACACGGGAGATATCGAAGTGGAGATAAAAAGCATACGACCAAAGATTTTTTAATAAAATAACGTATTCACTAAAAGCTTAATTCATTAATGAATAAGTACTGAACATTTTGCTGAAATCTGATAATTCTCTGGTTTTTGGCAATTTTTTTAAAACAGTAGGATACGAGAAAAAAAAGCATCCATTTTAGTTGTGCCTCGTCTCGGCACATGTAAGTTATCTCCCCTTCCTCAAAATAAGCGAATGTAAAAAAGTTACCTAAACTTGGAGACAAAAATGAATTAGCTTGGAACGAAAATACATTATTGACATACAATAATTCTATCTATCTATCAAATTGATTTTGCGAGCATTTTTTCATAAAATGAATTAAGACGATAAATTCCCAAGCTATGATAATGTAGGTGTTTTTCATATATTTTCATGTTCATATTTTTACTTTTATTTTGAATGTTTGTTTTTGTGATAAGGTTCTCCGGAAATAATTTCAATAATACATACTTAATGCAAAGAAAAATAATAATAAGCTAAAAATTGAAGGCGGAATTTACTCCATCACCTGTAATAATTGTCACAAGGAATATATAAGAGAAACCTATAAAACTAGGAATTTAAATAAAAGATTATATGAACACAAAAGGAATCTTTTACAAAACAACACAGTCAATGCATTTAGTTGCTCATTGTAATGAGTCTGACTATAATTTCAATTTAAAAAAGTTTTGTGATGCCAATAAACACTCGTTGTCACTTTTGTAATGCTTGTTGTAGTAGAGACTTTGTAATAGCAGATACGACCTATATAATGCCGTTTAACAATGCTGGTGTCAGACGCCTTCAAATAGCACTCACACTAATAATACTCGCTCAAATAGTAATCTGTATAGAGAAATAGTATATTGAATAGAGTAGAGAATAGCGGTCCATATAGTAAAAGAGTTGAAATAACAATCAATCTAGATGTCTCGCGACTTCGTATATATGTGTTTCCTCTATGGTCACGTGATCCACTTGATTCAATAATGGGATCGCCTGTGTTTGCTCACTGGCGATCTATGTTCAAACTCAAGTGTCAGCAGTGACACTTTATTCCTATATAACAAAAAGACTCCTTTAATTAAAAGAGAAAGCAATTTACTAAGATAAAAGTGTACAGAAAGTACTAGATCATCAACAATAAATATGCACCCATGTTCTCATAAGATTTCAGATTTTTTTGACAGGTCTTCTACTATTACAGTTTGGGAAAGAATAACAGAAGTGATAAAAACCTAAAAACAAAGAAATTGGCTAGACTATACACCCAAACTAATTAGTATTTTTTTTACATGTGGATGAGCCGACTATATTTGTAGTTTCTACTAGTATGTTGCAGACTATAACACAAACTCCAGCTTTCATTACCATGATGACTATATATCACATGGAACTAGAAGTAATGTAGACATTAAAAAAAATCAATTGTCATTGTGAAAACCAATTTAAAAAAATGGTACTCATTTTTATCAATTCTCTCTCACACACACACACACACATATATATATAAACATATACATACAGACATATTCACATATTCACACAAATACTTATATGGACATATCTATATATAGGAATATATATGGTTAAATAGATTATAACTGATCTACTATTACCATTTCCTCATTATGAATCTACCATTATTCATATCATTAGTATGATTCCTATTATTATTACTATTATTATTATTTTTACTATGATCGTTATTATTATCATTATTCCTCACATAGGTAATTCTGTATTAGGACTATTATTATTATTATTATTACAATTATTATATTTCTTTTTTATCATTATTACAATATTAAAAATAATACTATATTTACTTTTAAATCTTATTTCATTTCGAAATACTTTTCAATTTCATTTATTTATTTTTTTTTTAAATTCAAAATTTAAAATTTGAAACTTTACATTTTAATTAAAATCTTTTTACCCCTTAATTGTTATTCATAATTTTAATAATATTAATAATAGTAATATTGTTTATTTATATTATATTTACACTATTTATTTCCTAGCTTATTTTGTTGAAAAATTTTAAATGCTTAAATTAATGTCAAACGGTTACAGCCAAAAATATAAATCTCAAATTAACTGCAATATTCCCATATATGTTAATTTACCCTTCCTCTTCCTTTATTCTTTACAAACTCTCTATTTCCCTTTCTTTCTCAAACCCCTACTTCCACTTCTGCTTTCTTATATCTTTCTTTCTCTTTATCTTGTTTCCTGTGAGATGACTTATTAAATAGGTCAATGTCTGGACCTAACCCCACTCCCTTACTCTTAAATGTCTTAATAAAAATAGATTTAAAATTATTCCTATCTCTCCAATTCCCTCTCTAATTTTGACCATGTCTATCATACTCCTCCTCCCCCTATCTCTCTATATCACCTTACATCAACTTAAAACTACCCCTCAAAAGTGTATAACAACTATATGTAAATTTAAAACATTTTTTTCACCCTTGGAAGTGCGGTCATAATGAACCAGGTAAAAACATACACCTGGGGAAATAAATTATAACCAATGAACCCTTAAGGTTGTCTGTTTTCTATTTAAATTGAATTAATAATTGCTCTGATTTGACATTGAGCTCTCTGGATTACATCCTCCTTGGGATTATCTATACAGATTACCAAACTTTTCATTACTTATATATGTTTTTATACATAGATACACATGCACATATTAACACAAACATAAACACTTATTCATACACTTATTTATATGGATAAACTTGCTCACATTCCTACACACTCATAAATATACATATTTATACATATAGATAAACATGTAATCATTTATAGAAATATTTATACACATGCAAACACAAACAGGCCGGTGTCCATTTTCTGAGGAGATTGACATTAGAAACAATAATGTATCAGGTAAATCAACAGGTTTAATATTCACCATTAGATTAAGTGCATTGACCAGGAAAGAGTTGGTATTGTAAAATTGTTATATACTGTACCTATGAACACTAATGGGTATGTCCCAATCCTCATAAATACGTTGGACACTATTGTTAGTTGGGGTAATATGCTGTCTATGTAGTCTACCACTTGCAGTGGTTTACCTACTTCATGCCGCTAGTGAGTATTGTATTTTGTTGATGTTATAAATTTCATTTCCAACCTCCGTTTTGGTTATTCCTCATTCAGTAACCTTTTCTAGGTTACAACAAAAATAAATGTTTTTTTTTTCTTTGTAAGACTGCAGACTTACTCATATGCCAATCTATATTGGTAATTTTGATTCCAATACCTGGGCAGAATTTTATGAAATTACATTTTGTCTTGATACTTGCTCACCTTTTCTCTCTTGACTAATTCAGCATTTCCACATGTCTCTGACAAAGACTATTATTTATAAAATAATTAAACTACTTTTTATTGTGGAATTAATTTCTATGTAGAGTATTTTCTTAGAATTACACTCAAAAAAGGTCAGTGAATTATTAATATAGATTTCAGTAATGAGAAACAGGAGTGTTTGCAATTATCTCTGTGTTCAGACATGTGCAGATTGCTAATAATTTTACATCTCCCTCTAATTAAAATATAACAATGTAATCAATAATAATAAAAAAACAACAAAAAACAGAATGCACTTTATTCCAGCTAATCAACTGTATTCAGTAGACTATATGAAAGGAAATTGATTTTAGAAATTCATTTCAATAAATTGAGTTATGAATTAATTGATTTTTTCTCTCTTAAAAACTGATTTCTTATTTCAATGGAAATTCAAAATGGCAAAATATAATAGTTTTAAGTTATCGGAATTTCATAGATGAATTGTTTTCCTGATTAATTTCTGACTAGTTTCTCTTTCATATTATTTTTTGTGCTTTATTGGAACTGAATAGTAATAATGTTGTCTAAATTTCTTAGATGAAGCCTTGTTAGTTACTATAAATTTTTGTCAAGTTTCTCTTTCATATTATTTTTTTTATTGTTAATTGACACAGAATAGTAATAATGTTGTTTAAATTTCTTAGATGAAGCCTTGTCAATTATTATTTTTACATTCTAAAACTCTTATGCTAGCAACTTTGATCAGAAATAAAAATTGATTGATTTGTTTTTTATAGCTTACCACACCTTGTGGATTATTCAAAACCAAAACAGATTTCGGACTGTAAAAATAATTCTTTTTTTTGGTGAGTGAATATTTCTTGAAGAATTTTTTTAGAACAATGAATTTCCAAGATACAAGTTCAACTATTTAACCCATAGCTGGTAGGAGGAGATGGATTCATGCCTTTCTCAAAGATATTTGCATCTAAGTGAAGGTAACAAAACCAACTGGAATAGGAAATCAGCTATCTGACTTTTCCACACATCCAGAAAAATTTTCAATAAAATTAAGAAAATTTTAAACAACAGACACACACACACACACACACACACACACATATATATATATATATATATATATATATATATATATATATATATATAAATATATATATATATAAATATATATCTATATATATATATATATATATATAAATATATATATATATGTGTGTGTGTGTCTTTCAAGAAAATATGAATGGGTGAACATGCTTTAAAGCAACTGTGAAGCTCTCTGTAACCAAGCAGCCAAAGCATGCTGGATCAGACAGTGATTCCTCCTGCAAAGGGTGATACAGGTTTGAATCCTGCTGGAGGACACATTTTCTTTATTAAATTTTCTCAAGTATGCAGGTTGGTAGATGAAATAAACAAGGTTTAAAAAAAGTACAGGTATCCACTAAAAATAACATCTGAAGTAATATATATATATATATATATATATATATATATATATATATATATATATATATATATATATATATATATATTAACATGATTTAAATGCAAAATATAGTCCTGGGTATGACAATAAAAATATATATATATATATATATATATATATATATATATATATATATATATATATATATATTAACATGATTTAAATGTAAAACATAGTCCTGGGTATGACAATAAACTACATCTGGCAGCAATGCCTCTGATTGAGAGTTTGGAGGTTTTGAGGAATGTGAAATCACCTCTTAATTGCTACTATTCCCAGCTCCACCATGACCCAAGTTAGTAGGACCTGTTAGGGTTCCAGTTATGGGAGAATAGTGTTTTGATTTTTGTTTGGTGATTCGCTAAGAAAGTATAAAAATACGTTATGCTAAAAATACCAGAACAAAAATCACAAATGTACCAGTAGTAATATATTTTTATAGCAAAATTACAATCAATACAGCCCTAAAGTATAAAAATAAATTTTTATAGTAAAATTACCAGCAATACATTTTATTATCTACAAGCTATATATTGAAAAAACATGTTTGCCCTGAAAGTATAAAATTATTACAAAATATCTGTAATTGA
The DNA here is from genome assembly GCA_964036315.1 of Acanthosepion esculentum. NCBI lineage: Eukaryota > Metazoa > Mollusca > Cephalopoda > Sepiida > Sepiidae > Acanthosepion > Acanthosepion esculentum. The sequence goes on from OZ038479.1 coordinate 87,381,469, forward strand.
AGCCATAAAATTACATACAAAATATTTAGATTTTGGCATTAAATAACCCATGAGGTTGATATGCCACGAAACAAAAACAACACAAATCAAAATGTAAGAATAGTTGCTTGCTCACTACTATAGTTTTATCAATTTGATTCATCAAGCAGTCAGATGAGCCAAATTAGAAACACTATAATGAGTAAGCAACTGTTTTAATATCTTAAATTAGATTTTACCTTGCTCTGTTCTTCATTGAGTATTTTGTGTTGCTGCTAGTGTTTTCAGGGCAGTAAGATTTATACCTACCACTTTCACTGAATATTATTATTGCGTAGTTATTTACAAAATTGTTATTATTTTATTGTATATCTGGTATAACAACAAAATTGTCCAAATCATGTAACAGCATAATTGGCCATCACACAAAATGTTTAATATCTAACAAAAAAACACTAAACTAATTGAGTTTCTTTTTTCCAGGTTTTCAGATAAGACATTTAGCCACCTTGACACAATTTGTCATAAGAATCACTGAAAGAGAACACATTAAATTCATTTTGTGTCAGCACCATTCTCTTCCCAAATGAGCAATGTTGAGAGGAAAAATATCATTCAAGCCTTCAGTAATGGTAGCAATATTCATACTCTGGCTTCTAAAAAATCCATTCAAGAACCATTAAGAGAATTTAAGAAAGAGGGAACAGTAGAGAGGGAAACTGGATCAGGAGGTCACAACAGGAAGAGGCATCATCATTTCGACTTAGAGCTAAAGAGATCAGTTAGAAAAGATCCAACTCGGTTCATAAGATGTTTGGTATGTGAAAGAGAAGTTTCAGCTATAACAGTCCAAAGAGCAGTAAAGAAAGACTTGAAAATGAAATTGTACATGAAACATGTGAGGTACCTTGTTACTCCAGGACAGAAGGTTAGAATATTAGAGAAGGTGAATATCATCTTGAATAATTTGGAAAATGATCCTGGAATAGTATATATATATATATATATATATATATATATATATGAACTTCTTCAATCCTTTATGAGCTTCTCGTCCTTAGCTATGGTTAATCAATGATGAACATGTCATTTTCATTTATGATTGATTTCATCATGATTCTTTTGTTAAGCTTGGAGAGTAATTATACATCCCTATTGCTCAAAGTAGAGTCTATTAGTATTATAAAAAAAACTTGTAGAATTCCAGTAAAATATCTTTAATCATTTCTAAGATACAATGGTTCAAAGCTTAATCTAACAAATTGACAATTTTGCTTTTACACAATTTGGACAATTTTGCTGTTACACCTGGTAGGTGCTTATAGAAGAGAAGCCAGAAAAAAAAAGCCTTTTTCTTAAAATAATCAGCCTTCAGCAGAACAATAACTAAATAATTGAGATGGTGGACAGGCTTCTGAAGTTTTGGCAACATTTCAGATAAGTTTTTCAATTTTTGAACAATGGATGAATATAGGTTTAATTCAGAATATTGTTTGAATCAGTAAAAACTGACTACTGACATATATTTTTTGTTTCTTGGCAGGATTAACAAAAAAAGATCAACATCCTCTACTAAGTCTTTCAAGAAACAGGATAAACATTTCCAAAGCAGAAACTATGACTGCATGTACCCTGTATCTACCATTAAAATTTAGGATGCATGCTATTAGATTGGTAACTAGGTTTCACCATTTTACTGCTGACCTAGCTAAATAAAACCATCTCTTCTAATCTACAGTTTCTTTTTTTGCACTTCTCACCTGTGAAACACCTTTCCAATTTCTTGCTTCTTTTTAAATGCAATGCCAATTAACAACTTCTGTCTTCCTGAAAACTGTTCCTCTATTGTACTTTTCTCACTCCTCCTCACTAAATTCTTCTCATTCTCTTTCACTCCCTGTAACCCCATGTAGCATTATTATTTTGCTTTAGGTGAAATTATTTTTTGAAAAATGTAGAATTAGTAAATACTAAACACTTCAAATATCTTGGTGTATAGATCAGTTATAATAAATTTAGTATTGGAGATAAGGAAATTGAATATAGAATAGGCTGGCTAGAGATAGTTTTGTTCGACACCGTAGCTGCTCCAAAATCAAAACATCAACCTAAGAACTTGAGTCATGTTGAGTCAGATTGAGACTTTCATATGGATGCCATAGCACCAGACTATCTAAACTATCAGTTGTATATAACCACTTTCTCAAATCAATGCTTAAAAATGGCAATTAGCAAGTGAAACCTGTAAGTTTCAGAAAGGACCATCCTTATTCAAACCTCATGGACTGGCATTAGATGAATTTCAACAACAGCAACAACTAACATGGATAACACATGTAACTCCAAGTGAGAATAATGGCATCATGAAGTTGTTAATGTTTCATATTACCTCAAACAAAAGGCAAGGAAGGAACATGAAATGGAAATACTATATTAAAACCACTGCTAATTCTGCTGCTAAAAAAGTAGGTTCATTGTGTCATCCTAGACAGTTTTTCTCTACAGAATCTATCTTACATATCAAAAGTTAGTAAGCAAGCTCGATCTCCCAAACTCATAAGCATGCACTTTCATGCCAGAAGCTAATTTGCCACACTGCCATTGACATGCAATCTGTAATAGGGCAATAAATTAATTGGTGCCAAATTTCAACTTTTGTTACCATCTCATGAACATCCTTTTAAAAGTTTTGCTCATATTTAATATTGTAAAGATGTAAATTATATGGTGATTTTCAAAGCATAGCTTAGATGTGACACAAGGCCGAAAGTATGGAGCACTCAGTGAGGATCGAACTCACTACTCATTCATAACTTTTCATCTATGTTTTGAATATTGCTCCCACAATTGGTTCATTGCTCCTGCTATATATTTAGAGATTCTTGATGAAACCCAAAGAAGAATTAGCAATATTATTGGTCTTAACATGGCTTCTCAGCTTCAGTCACTTTCCCATTGCCATAATGTAGCTTCCCTGTACCTTTTCTATAAATACTTTCATGGTAATTGTTCTGATGAACTTTCTGATATGGTAATAAGGATTTAAATGTTGTAGTAGATTGGTGACAAGGTTTCATCAATTTGCAAGTGAACTGGCAAGATGAAACCATAAATTCTATTCTAACAGTTTCTTTTCTCACACTTCACACTTGTGGAACTCTCTTCCAGTCTCATGCTTTCAAGTCAACTTTGGTCTTCAAAAATTTAAATGCAATGTCAATCATTATCTGCTGTCTTCTTGATTACTCTTTTATTGTTCTTGTTCCTTAATGTTACTCTTTTTTTATTTTCTTCTTTTCAACCCCTTGTCTTTAAGTGGCTTTACTGATTGCATGGGGTTTAATGATTAAAAAAAACAACAGTACTGGAAAAAGTGATAACATCCATTATACTTGAGAAACCTACTTTAATGAAAATAAGATAAGATTCAACACAAAGTAGCACTAGCTGTTAGGTCAATAAATGCCAAATGCTTCCTTATAAGGAAATGGCTAATATTACCATCACCACAGAGGAAGTAATTTGGGGAATTGGTCATTCAGATTCTCTTGAGTAGCATAGGAAATATCAGTTCTGAACAAATATATGTCCATTCTTTTGGCAGATATTCTCCTGTTATTCACTGTCTGTTGTTTGGACAAAAACAGCTTTTTATAAAGAACACAGCTCAATCTCAAACAATAAAAACGTTTCAAGAATGGCAGGTCCAAAAAGCTATTAAGTGACTTTTATAGACAACTCAGTCTCTTGACGTAAATCCTATTGAAGATTTCTGGACCATTTTGGAAGCGGAAACAAGGAAAATGTCCGGAGAATTTTCTACAAAAAATTTCCTTTGTGTTTCTAATGCAGACTGGTTAGATTTCCCACAAGAATTTTTTTTTTTTATATTTATACTTTAATATTCATCTGTTCTTCCTCTGAATAATGCACTGAAAGTTTTGTATATAAACATCAAAATATCAGCAAAATCTTGACTTTTGCTTTTTAATAATTTGCTATAAAAATGCATTGTAGATGATTTACTATATAAATGCATCTTAGATTATTTCACTCAGAAAATGCATTGCAAAAGTTGTTACTATGACAATGCATTGCAGATGATTTTACTATGAAAATGCATCGGAAATGATTTTAGAATGAAAATATATTGGAAATGATTTTAGTATGAAAAAGCATTGGAAATGATTTTAGTATGAAAAAGCATTGGAAATGATTTTAGTATGAAAATGCATTGGAAATGATTTTAGTATGAAAAAGCATTGGAAATGATTTTAGTATGAAAAAGCATTGGAAATGATTTTAGTATGAAAAAGCATTGGAAATGATTTTAGTATGAAAAATCATTGGAAATGATTTTAGTATAAAAATCATTGGAAATGATTTTAGTATGAAAAAGCATTGGAAATGATTTTAGTATGAAAAAGCATTAGAAATGATTTTAGTATGAAAAAGCATTGGAAATGATTTTAGTATGAAAAAGCATTGGAAATGATTTTAGTATGAAAAAGCATTGGAAATGATTTTAGTATGAAAAAGCATTGGAAATGATTTTAGGATTAAAATGCATTGCAAATGATTTTACTATGAAAATGCACTGTAAATGATAATCTTCAAAAGTTGATGAAAATCATTTATAAAATATTATAAGAGATATTTACAAATCTTTGTCTCATCTGAAAAAAGGCCACAAGATCAAAAGTTAGTAAGCAAGCTTGATCTCCCAAACTCATAAGCATGCACTTTCATGCCAGAAGCTAATTTGCCACACTGCCATTGACATGCAATCTGTAATAGGGCAATAAATTAATTGGTGCCAAATTTCAACTTTTGCTACCATCTCATGAACATCCTTTTAAAAGTTTTGCTCATATTTAATATTGTAAAGATGTAAATTATATGGTGATTTTCAAAGCATAGTTTAGATGTGACACAAGGCCGAAAGTATGGAGCACTCAGTGAGCATCTAACTCAGTATGGAGCACCCAGTGAGGATCAAACTCACTACTCATTCATAATTGTTCTAGCAAGACAAGCTTGCTAACCATTACATCATGTCAAGATACCCAAGATGTAACGTATATGTGGTGTAACTTTTACATTTATATGTAGGTAAATAATGCAATTAATTGGTTTCCCCCTGTGTATATAAATATGCAAATAATGCCAAATCTATATACCTGCAATTAGTTAATTGAGATCAATCATTAACTGACATCAACCAATTGATTAATCAAACTGTTACACAATAAAAACTAAATTATGGACACCTGTCTCTTGACTTTTAGTCTCTTGCATTTTAGTCTCTTGCATTTTAGTCTCTTGACTTTTAGTCTCTTGACTTTTAGTCTCTTGCATTTTAGTGTAAGTTTGTTGATGTGTAATTATGTGTATTTATGATCCAATAACTGGGCATATCTTTTTCCTGCATTGTTATTTGTATCATTTTATCTATATGTACGTGTGCAAGTTCTTTGTGTGTGTGTGTGTGTGTGTGCATGTGTGTGCATGTATATATATCTATATATATATATATACATATTATATTAGTTTATATATATATATATATATTATATTAAATATATTATATTTATATTATTTTATATATATATTATATTAAATATATTATATATTATTTTATATATATATTATATGTATATATTATATATATGTTTATATATATTATATTTATATATATTATATATATATATATATATATATATATATATATATATATATATATATATATATATATTATATATATTTATTATATATGAGGGTCATTCAATAAATAAGGTGAATTTTTCGGTATAAGGACTTCTAATACAGATAGAAGCTTACTTTTTTTTTATTTTTCAATGTAGTCTCCCAGCATTGTCACACACTTTTCCGATCTGTGCACAAGCTTCCGTATTCCCTCAGCGTAAAAATCTTTGGACTGATGTCTCAGCCACTGATGTGGCTCACAACACTTTTGACTTCACTTTTAAACTTTGTGCCTCTCGTGAACGCTTTCAAGGGCCAAACAGGTGAAAGTCTGAAGGGGCAAGGTTTGGGCTGTAAGGGGGATGAGGGAGCAGTTCCCAGCCCAGCTCGTTGATGGTCTGCACCATTTGGGCTGCTGTGTGAGACCTTGCATTGTCATGATGCAAGATGACTCCTTCTGACTGATGACCCCTGCGTTTACTCTTTATGTGTTTCAAAGTCCTTGCAATGTCATCCACTGTCACCCTTCTGTCAGACTGAATGAGGTTATTGACTGATTCGATCACCTCAGGAGACCTCACTTCTGTAGGCCTCCCAGGCCTGTCTTCATCCTCAACACTGCTCTGTCCTTCTTTAAACAATTTAGCCCACTTGTAGACATTTTTTTGGCTGAAACATGTGGCACCATACACAGTTGACATTCTCCTATGAATTTCAACTGGTTTGCACCCTTCAGCAACCAAAAACTTGATAATTGACCGCTGTTCAATCCTGGAGCATGCTTCTTGGTCGGCCATCTTTGTTAATCGCCAAAACTCTCAAAGTTTTTTTTTAATCTGCAACAGAAATTAAATCCATGTGAAAAAGAAGTAAAACAAAAAAAAATAAATAAAAAAGAGTAAGCTTCTATCTGTATTAGAAATCCTTATACCAAAAAATTCACCTTATTTATTGAATGACCCTCGTATATTATATATATATATATACATATTATATATTCTTAATAAATTACAACTGCTAAATAACATTTATTTTAAAATAAAAACCTTTGTATGCTACGACTTATCCTAAAAATAAACAAATATGTATAAAAGATTTTAAGAATATGTATATTAAATATTTCGATACACAAAATTTGTAAATTTTTCAACCTTGTGTGGGAAAAGGGAGAACTGCCACAGCAGTATAAGGATGCTTTAATTGTCCATTTGTATAAGTGCAAAGGGAACAGGTGAGTGTGACAATCATAGAGGAATATCTCTTCTTTCAGTTGCTGGCAAAATCCTTGCTCGTATCATCCTGAATAGGCTTAATGAATTTGTCTCAGAATCGGCATTACCAGAGACTCAATGCAGTTTTCGATCCGGTAGAGGAGCTGTGGATATGAACTTTTGTCTCCTGCAGGCTCAGGAAAAGGCACAAGGATCTATTTGTTGTTTTTGTAGACTTCACAAAGGCTTTCGATACTGTATCTCAAACTGCACTTTGGAAAGTTTTGTCAAAATTAGGTGTTCCAGAAAGAATGTTCCATATTATTATCTCCTTACATGAAGGAATGAAAACTTTTGTAAGTTTGGGACATGAGCAATCAGATGCCTTTTTCATCAACAGTACAAAGCAAGGTTGCGTTCTTGCTCCTCTTCTCTTTTCACTTTTCTTTTCTGCTATGCTTGAGAAAGCATTCTCTGACTTAAGTGAAGGAGTTAATGTTGAATTCAGAACAAGTGGAGGTCTATACAATCAGCAATATTTTAAAGCACAATCAAAACTTGGCCTGCAGCTGGTACACGATCTTCTCCTTGCAGAGGATGCTACCCTATTAGCACACAGTCTAGGACACATTCAAACTATCCTTGATAAATTCTCTGAAACAGCAAAAGCATTTGGACTCACTATCAACATAAAGAAGACTAAGCTAATGTAACAGGCAATCCATCTCTCACAAATCCTTCTGTATTCATTGATGGTGCGTCATTAAAAAACTTTGAGGCATTCACATATCTTGGATCAACAGTCCCTTCTAATGGAAAAATGAACAGAGAAATCCAATCCAGAATAGCTAATGCCAGCACAGCATTTAGTAATCTTAAACATAAGTTATGAAACATCAAAGATGTGTCTCTCAGAGTAAAGATCGACATATACAGATCAGTCGTTCTCTCAGCCCTTCTCTATGGTGCTGAAACTTGGACCCTGTACTGCAAGCACATAAATCAACTTTACACCTTTGACATGTGCTGTCTTTGTGCCATATGTGATATAAAATGGGATGACAGGGTCAAGAATAGTGCAATACTGAAGAAATGTAACAACAACACAGGCATTGAAACCATTCTAGCAAAGGTACAACTGAGGTGAGCTGGTCATGTTGTGAGAATGGATGAGCATAAGCTTCCAAAAAAGGTGCTGTATGGACAACTACCAAACACCAAGCATTCAGTTGTACATCCGCCCTTATGCTACAAAGACAAACTGAAAGACAACTTGAAACGTCTCAACTTTGATCAGAAAACCTGGGAAGCCCAAGCATCCAACTAAAAGGAGTGGTGTAAGATATTTTTCATTAAGTTAAAGGGTTTTGAAGACAGTAGAATAAACCACTATCATCAACTTCATCATGCTCTGAAGTAGAAATGTCATCAAAATCTTGCTTTAACAAATTTCATCTGTCACCCACAGCAAGGCTGGGCTAGTATCGCACTTAAGGTAGCACAAATGAAATATGTCTTTCCCTTATCTGATTTTTTCCACATCTCCTGCTAGCAATCATAAGTGTAAAACGAAAGGCACCATCCACTGCTGACCCTCATTTACCATTCATGATAGGAGAGTCCACCATATATTATATATATATATATATAAAATGTAATATATATATATATATATATATATAAATTATAAAAAATCTAATACACCGTGCAGAAACTAATTCATCCACAAAACAGATTTTTTACAGTGAACTAAAGAATATAAAACAAACACTTGTTAATAATAGTTTTCCAAACTATATAATTGATGAACAAATAAGATGCTTTCTTAGAAATCTCAATACTAAGCAAATAGTACATAATACTGCTTCTACTAATCTCAAACATATTAATCTCCTATATCGTAATCAAATGCATACTAATTATAAACAAGATGAAAATATACTAAAAAAATTAGTAAATACTAACATATCCACAACAGATCCTAGCAAAAGAATTAAGTTAATTATATACTACACTAAATCTAAAATATCCAACTCAATTATTCGAAATGATTCTTCTCCCCCGGTTAGCGATTTGAAAAAAACCAACATAGTTTACAAATTCAGGTGCCCTTTGGGAGATTGTATCTCCAACGAACTAAATAATATCTATGTTGGTCACACCACAAACTCGCTTTCACGACGCTTGACACTACATTTGAATGATAACTCTAACATTTTTAGACATTTAAAACAACATGCCTGGCCGCATACACAATTCCGGAAAATCCTCGTCGAAAACACAACTATACTTAAACATGAAAACAATAAACAAAAACTAAAAATTCTTGAAGCTATATACATAAAACAGTTGAAACCTAACCTGAACAAAATAAACTATGAAATCTCCAAAAATATCCTTAAATGCCTATAATTAGTAACAGAAGTCATTGGTTCATACCAACGGCTTTCCATACTCAATACTCATCGGATTCACTCTCGCGTGGTCATGTGTGACGTCATGAGCTGTCGTGCGATTTTCGCTTTCAGCGTTTTATATGCACGTGTTTATCGTTGCTTGGAAATCATCCATGTAAACAAATAATACTATCATCAATTTCTTGTTCGTGTATTGCATAAATATATTGTGTAATTGTCATCTTTGATAATGGCTTATGTAAGCCGAAAGCTCAGATTGGATTAAATAAAAAAAAAAAGTATGTATCAATATTGTGATTTTCTTTCATTATTTAATGATAATGTTATTAAGATTATCAGACTATATGAAAAAAACTTACATAAAATATATAGACAACGCTTATCTATATTATTTAATGAGACATGTATTAATATATATATATATATATATATATAAAATATATATATATATATAAAATATATATATATATATAAAATATAATATATATATATATATATATATATAAAATATAATATATATATATATATATATATATAAAATATAATATATATATATATATATGTATATATATATAAAATATAATATATATAAACATATATATATATATATATATATACATATATATATATATATATATAATTTATTTGAAAATTATAACATAAATATGTTATAAAATCACTACAACACTTCTGGTGTCTTATCGAGTGATGGTGTTGAATGTAGAATAAAGTGTTTTGAAAGGTACAAATCAATCAAACACCCCTTGCTAGGGGAAACACTGTTACATAAGCTGCAATGATCAGTCAAAATACAAGTATATGAGAAGTAAAAAAAAAACTTGACAACGAACCTTGGTTGTAATAATTAATGCCTTAATGTTAGGGTTAGACCAAAATAGAAATCATTCTAAATGATTAATATTAAATTTTACTATAAAATTGAAAATTAAAAATTACCAATTTTAAATTTAATCTGTATTAAGTTTAAAATATTATAAAATTATTTAACGAAGAAACTGAGGAAAAAAATATATTTTGATATTTATTTTGTTATAATTGAAAGGCCAAAAGATTCAGTTAGAATAAACGTTAATCTAATGTGGATGTAAAACTTTGTTACAACTTAGATACATTTGAAGTGGTGATATGAGCCGGGGAGGATGGAATCTTGCAAAAGACAATACATACGCAATCAGATTATAATACACAAACACGTAGACATATTTAGATATATAAACACGCAAAAACATGAACAGGAAATAGATGTCCACAACCCTTAAAAAAAAAACAGACAACATATACATACAATGAAAGGCATATATAAGCAATCATACACACACATATTAATAAAGACACACACATATACACACCCACAAGTATTAAAATTTGAAAGTGTTAGTAAACAAATTCAGACTATTAAAATATTATTTACATAGATATTTAGATAAAAATAGTTCAATAGATAAAATTTAAGAGAGGTAGAATATAAAAAACATATTCGTCAATGAACAATGCAAAGAAAAAAGACACTAAAATATATAGAAATGGATAAAAAAACACACATACACACACATAAAAAACATCAAACTCAAATGTCCAGGCAAAATGTAACACCTAAAATAAAATAAAACCAGTTAATATATAAAAAAGAAAACACATAAACACACAAATATATATATGAATATCTCATATATACTTACATACATATGAGTACACATACACGAGTGTAAATATATAACAATATATATAAAAATACTTACGTATGTATGTGTACACACATCCATCACAACAAATAGAAACATACATAAATATACATACACATATATATACATATATATATATACCTATATACACACATATGCATACACATACATACATATACAAACACACACACACACATGCATACACATACATATATACACACACATGCATACACATACATACATATATATATACACACACACGCATACACATACATACATATACACACACACACGCATACACATACATACATGCACGCACACGTACATACATATACACACACACACGTACATACATACACACACACGTACATATATATATAAACACACACACACATACACATACATACATATATACACTCACACACATACATATATATACACATACATACATATATACACACTCACACACATATACATATATACACACACATACATACACACACACACACATATATATACACACACACATATATACACACACATATATATATATACACACATACACACACACACACACACACACACATATATATATATATATATATATATATATATATATATATATATATATATATACAATCCATCCTAACAATAGAATATCTCACAATAACCAAAAAAAATATAACCTGGTTTAACCCTCTTTATAATAATATAATAAAAACAAAAATAGTAAAAATATTCCTTAAATTAATGGAAAAACACTAAAAATAGTAAACTATTAAAAATCATTAACAAAAATACAATAGAAATCAGTTATAGGTGTATGAGTAATATGGAGAAAATAATAAATAAACATAATAAAAAATATTAAATAAAAACACTAGCAATTATAAGAACACACATCCACAAAATAGCAATAATAGCAATAATAGTAATTGTTGTAATAAAAATAACTGTCCACTTAATAATAAATGTTTAATTAATAATATAATGTATAAAGCAATAGTATCAAATAATAGCAACACAGAATAAAAAGATTTACATAGGAGCAACTGAAACCACTTTTAAAGAAAGATTTAATAATCATATGATGTCATTTAAAATAGATAAATATGCAAATAGTGTCATGTCACAAGGGGTGCACATATTGAACATTTGTGAAGCTTTGTTAAATTGGTTTCCACAATCTATATCCATTTAAATATCTTATTCAATTATGATAAATAAACCTCTTATTGTTAAAAATGAAGCTTATTTTATTTCGTTTGCCTGAGAAATGTAATTACTGAGATATTCACATTTTAAATGATGTTAATTTATATATATATATATATATATATATATATATATATATAATTCTTGCCTTTTTGGTAGACACAAGTTTAAGTGAAGTACTAGATTGACAAGTAGGTCTTGTCTTTTTACTGTTGCACTAACTAGATGTAACCATAAATTTTATTCAAATATATACATCCCCAGGCCAATTTAATCAAGAAATCACCTCCTTGACAAATCGGTCATGGTGATCTTCGAACTTGGGTCTCATGGCCAGAAAGCAAACATTCTGACTATGTGACACCTTTGGAAAGTGCCTGAAAACCATACCAGGTGTTAACCTAAGCCTTGTAAGTGAAATTGTGTAGATGAAACCATTCAGAAAGTTTCGATGGTTGAACTAGCATGAAATCACAAGTCATTTGGACTGAGAGTTTGAGCAGACTGGCCATGTTAAAAAAGAATGGATCCTGCCAGATTACGTGCTCACTCCATGCACTCTTCCCTAGAAATTGTAACTAAGGCCTGCTCAGCATAGGTGCTGTATAAACAGTAGTGGACCCTGTTAGGTGAGCAGGCATCTTTAATATGGATTTGCTAGCCACCCTAGCAAATGGGTATACTCAGAAAGGAGTAGCTAACTACTGTATATATATCATTTTTAATTTATTATATATTCATATGTTTAAATGTTTGTTTTTTCCTATGTGTAATGCATTTGTGAATGCATGTTTGCTTTTCCATCTATTAATCAATCAATGAAAAACATGAGATACTTTACCATATTTCTTCAGGTTCAAACTTATGAGTTGAACTGTTTATGGTCATTTTGCTCTTAATCTCTTCATAAAGACAAAGAAAGGAAATTAACCAGAAAAATATTTATTGTTGACATTTGCAAAACACAGCATAGTTGACCGGTAATCTGTTGTTAACTGGGGCAAAGAATGGCTTGTTAATTTTAATGCATCCAAAACAAAACTGACTTTTTTTTCAATCATCAGAGAGAACCCTTTTTGCCTTCCAACAGCACGGCTGATGATAACCTCCAGTGCAGTGCCCTATTACGCATTCTCAGGCTAACATTTTCCACTGAAACAAAGTGGAATGATTATATTGAATCAATTGCTAAGTCTGTTGCTAGGAAAGTTTGTTCACTGTTTCATGCTAAACTACTTTTCTTGCTAGGATCTATTTAACATATTTATAATATTGCTGCCACATCTAGTCTGGTGCTCTTGCTATATATTTAGGGATTCTTGATAAAATCCAAAGAAGAATCTGCAATATTATTGGTCCTGACCTAGCTTCTCGGCTTCAGTCACTTTCCTACCACTGTAACATAGCTTCACTGTGCTGTTTCTATAAATCCTTTCATAGTAATTGTTCTGATGAACTTTCTTCTATTGTTCCTAGACCTTATTTATTTAAGCACAGTGCTAGATTGGCAACAAGGTCTCATTATTTTACAGGTGAAATGGCTAGATGTAACTGTAAGTTCTATGCTAACATATTTTTCTTGCACCTCTTGCCTATGGAACTCTCTTCCAACTTCTTGCTTTCCAGTCAACTTTGATCTTCAAAGATTTAAATGCAATGTCAATTGTTGTCTTCTTTGTTCCTGTTCTTTTATTGTTCTCTCCCCTTAATAGTATATTTTAGTTCTCATATTCTCTAACGCTCATCAACCCCTTGTGTCTTAGTGACATTATTGCTTTGCTGGGGTGATATGATTAAAAAAATAGTTTAGTGCAAATCTATGAATGTGGGATACCCAATAAGGATTGAATCTAGTACACAGTCTGTGAGAAAAGCTTTCTAATCATTGTGTTATATGGATAAATTCCATCTTGTTACAAATTCAACATAATATGCAGAGAACTATATTTTGACACACCGAACAAGATGTAACTTGACTCTATTAGAGTATTGGTCAATAAGAAGTGCAATTATTGTGACAATAGTGAAGTGTTCTGTGATTGGTACAATTGCTACTACATTATTGGTCTAAGAGAGTTGCAATTATTGCTACAATAATTATATACTTTACAAGAGGTGTAATTGTTTTTACATTCCTGAATTGTTCTACGAGAGGCTCAATTTTGCTAGATTTAATAAATGATCCACAAAAGGTGCAATTATTGTTACAAGTGATTTGGGAGAACTACATTTGCTAGTACTTTTTCTATGTGCTTCAGCACATAGGCAACCATGGCTCCCTATAATTTCCTGTCTTTTGTAGCTCTTAATAAATTCTATCTTTTTGTTATCTCCCCTAAACCCTGTTCTGCCATTTCTTTTTACTAAAGAACACTAGGTAGGTTATGTGTTGTTTCCCTCTATCCCTCATGCCTTCAATCTGTCTTGTGAGTATCAACTTTTACAAGCCATCTTTCCTCTCGAAATTTAAATTATCTCTTCATGATATTAAGTATGAGTGTCATTTTAGTTCTCATTTTCTCCACAGCTTTCTTGTTGTTCACATGTTTGATCCATAGTATCCTCAGCATCCTTCTGTAGAACCACATTTCTTTTGCTTCAAATCTTTTCTTCATCTGAGAGAGGATTGTCCTGCATTCACTGCCATATAGGAGGACTGATATTACGTAACAGTTCAGTACTTTTTTCTTTGTTTCTAACAAAATTTACCTGTTTCTTAATACTTTGCTTAGCATCTAGAAGGTACCTTTCATTATCCCAATGAAACAGTTCAGTACTTTTTTCTTTGTTTCTAACAAAATTTTCCTGTTTCTTAATACTTTGCTTAGCATCTAGAAGGTACCTTTCATTATCCCAATGAAACAGTTCAGTACTTTTTTCTTTGTTTCTAACAAAATTTTCCTGTTTCTTAATACTTTGCTTAGCATCTAGAAGGTACCTTTCATTATCCCAATGAAACAGTTCAGTACTTTTTTCTTTGTTTCTAACAAAATTTTCCTGTTTTTTAATACTTTGCAATTATTGCTACATCAGTGAATTGTTCTACAAGAGGTGTAATTTTGCCTGATTTGATAAGTGGCCAACAAGAGGTACAGTTATTTCTATGCAAGTTACAAATTGGAGATATCAACATCAAGCAGTTGCAGAAGTTTAAATATCTGTGAAGTGTCTTAACAGAGGATGGAGAATGTGACATCAAAATCCAAACATGTATTGGTCTAGCAAAAGAAAGTTGCCTTCCAAAAGCTAAGCAAAGTGCTGAGAAACTGTTGTAGAGTTATTTCCTCAGTGGAAACTGTATTTGGACTAAATTCGTCCTAAATAGGTTCAACGTACAAAAACGTTAGGAACTTGTAATAATCAGTATTACGCAGAGTAATCGAGTTGTGGTCGCTGACTACTTTTTCGTATTCGACTCCTACTGACTCCTACTTATGATAGATGGGAGAGTCTATTATCTATAGACTAGGTGTCTTTCACCATAACAGAAACAGAAAATTCTGTTAGAAACAAAGAAAAGAGTGGCTGGATTGCTATGTGTTATAAATTCTCTTATATGGCAGTGAATGTTGGACAATCTCCCCATATATAGAGAGGAAACTGGGGGCAACAAAAATGTAGTACTACAGAAGGATACTGAGAAATTCATGGAAGGAGTAAGTAAGTAATGAGGAAGTCTTAAAGAAAATTATATGATTTTATATGACTGATGATAGCATAAACTTTTTTAACATTCTGAAACAAATGTCATTGTGGAATGCTCTTCCTCATGCTTCCCTGATAACTACAATCTTCAAAAATTTAAATGCAACGTCAACCACCATCTGTTGTTGACTTTAATCACGGTCATCTTTTATCCTTTCCTCAATCTTCCCTATACCTAGAGTTTGCTCTCACTTTCACTCTCTGTAAACCCCTGAGAGCTAGTGGCACTCCCGCCTTGCTTTGGGTGAAATGCTTAAAAAAATAAATAAATAAAAATAAAAATAAATAAAACCTAACAATTGATTCAATATAATTAACCCACTTAATGTCATTGGGGAATCGGAGAGCCGAGTTCAAATTCCAGTCAAATCCATTACATTCACTTACGTGCTAATACCCTTGAGAAAGGTATGAATCCTCTTCTTCTCCCCCGCCCCCCCCCAGCCATGGGTAAATAGCAGGACAGACTGTATTTGTATTTGTATTTTATAAGAATACTACCTTATGAAAATTGAGATGTAGTAGTGAGGGGCTCCGTATCATATATTCGGTAGGAGCCCACGAGACCCTTGTACCAGCCATGTGCGTCAGTATATGCGTTTTAAATGTATTGTCTGCCAGAGGATTGTCTATTTACAAATGTTAACTACCAAGATTTTGATGGAATCATCCATATTTACTACTCACCCCCGAATTAAAATACACTCTTCTACCAAACCAGTTTTGGCCAATCAGCACTTCACGTTTTAAATCTCGACTTTTCATTGGTTGAGACAACACAAAAAGTGTAGGAATTGTCTAAAATCTTTTTTCCCGCCTAACGCTCTGGAGCCGATTTTACACCCAATAAATAAATAAATAAATAGGATCGTTCGATCCAGTTCAAGCAGTCAACCGCACAACCTCCAAGAGATGCTAAACGAATCCATGCGTGTCATTACACTGACCTAAAGAACTTTTTGCGCGTCAACTTGCTGACTCAGTAATCATCATTTCTCTCAAACTCTATCTACAAATTTCTAAGAAAAGTGATAATATACACTACCAAAATAGAAATTATAATCAGCAACCAGATAAATTCAAACCAGTCAAGGGTGAACAACTCCTGAAGACTTAAGACATTTATTTCCTATTTTAATCACGCACACAAACTAACATTTATTTCTACATAAGTGACACTTTTCATTCTACACAATTTAATCTGTTTGAATACATGAACAATCTTGAACTGTGAATTATTAAGACATCAAATCAATACATGGTCATACTTTGCATTATTCAATCACAAGTTCACTATATGTATATAAATTGTATATAAATGTCTATTATTATTATTGAAACCTAAAATACCGTTGTTTCTTATTGAATTACCTTGCAATTGATTCGTTTTGAATGCTCACCTTTTTATATTTGTTGTGGATTAATATTGTTGAACACACCCATTACCTAGCCTTCTTACCATTTTAAACTTCTGATGAATCAAACTCATAACAATCCCCAACAAAATTGATGACCCCGACGTTTACAGCAACAAAATTGGAAACCAACGACGTTTAAACCAACTACACAAAATTGATAAACCCGATGTTCAAATTACCAACTAAATTGGTAACCAGCAATAACAAATTGATTACCACGCTGCTCCAAACATCTCAATCGACATGGCAGAACCCGTACCACCAACTCGCCAAATTTCCTCTGTCATGCCATCAGACGACCCGACTCCGGATATTAATCAACAACTACAATTTTTGACGTCAGAACTAAGGAAGCTTTCCTTACGCCTCGACGAAATGCAGAGTGTACCCAGAAGAAGTCGCAGCAGTTCGACTAACCGGCACAACACTAATCGACGACGATGAACGTCACGACAAACTCGTCACCGCCAGAGAGGTTATTGCTGGTATCACGAAGTGTTCGGCGCGCGCGCTAAGGAATGCTAGTCACCATGTGCTTACGAAAACGCGGGAAACGACCAGCTTGGTACCCATTAAAGGCGTTGGCTGCCAGGGATGATAATGAAAATCGCCTATTTTACATATTTGACTGCAACAGCAAATTGAAATTTTTAGTCGATACAGGCGCTCAGATCAGCGTTATACCGCTGAGCTACTGTAACAAGTTACAAGTAACACCTAAACAAAACTGACTGAAATTACAGGCTGCAAACGGCACGTCCATTAGTATGGCGAGCGTGTTATGTCTCTCAACATTGGCTTACGAAGAGAATTCACTTGGACCTTCACGATAGCCGATGTTGAGACACCCACTCTAGGGGCAGACTTCCTAGCACACTTCGATTTATCCGTCGAATTATCGTCTCGTGCACTTAGTGATATGCGCACAGATATACGACGCCGTGGAGTATTATCCAGACTTTCCACAATTTGGTCTAACTGCGTTTATACCCGGAGAAAACGGTTGTGAAGGCTTACTCAAGCAATACAGATCACTATTATCACCTTTCACACATGCGGAACCTGTAAAACACAATACAACACACACAATCAAGACAACTGGATCTCCAGTCCACGCATCACCTCGCCGTTTACACCCAACCAAGCTGCGGGTAGCTAAGGACGAATTTGAAAATATGCTCAAGCTGGGCATAATAAGACCATCTTCTAGTCCTTACGCTACTCCGCTCCATATGGTCCCGAAGAATGATGGTAATAGTTGGCGACCGTGTGTAGACTACAGACTCCTAAACGATCAGACCGTGCTGGACAAATATCCGATCCCCACATTAAGGACTTCGCTTTGTCCTTGGAAGGTGCTACTATCTTCACTAAACTGGACCTGCGAAAAGCCTTTTATAAAATACCAATTGAACCGTCCGATATTCACAAGATAGCTATAACAACACCATTCGGTTTGTACGAGTTCACCCGAATGCCTTTTGGACTCCGTAACGCAGCACAATCTTTCCAGCGTCTTATAGATGAAGTCCTTCGTGGTCTACCGTATGCTTATGCATATAGATGACGTCCTAATAGCTAGCAAAACTCCGGAGGAACATCATGACCATCTCCAGTCAGTGTTTAAGCGATTGCAACACTACGGACTGAAATTAAATATTGATAAGTGCTTATTCGCTGTTCCTAAATTGACGTTTCTCGGCTATGTTAATTGATAAAAACGGATTAACTCCCCTGGACGAGAAGGTCAAGGCTATTAGTAATTTTCCACCACCATCAACCTTGCAACAACTACGACGATTTTTAGGAATGATAAACTACTATCGTCAGTTTATAAACAACTGTGCTGTCATACTCCTCCCACTAACAAACCTCCTATCCAAACACAAACGGAAGAACCCGAAAATTACATTGTCCGTGGATGAACTGGATTCTTTTCATCAAGCTAAACAAGCATTGCAAAACTGTGTCAAACTGTCATACGTAACATCTTCGCCCGACGCAAAGCTGACATTAACCACTGATGCGTCGTCGAATACAACGGTGCAGTGCTTCACCAAGTCGTTAACGGTGTGGAAAAACCGTTATCATTATTCTCTGTCAAAACTTAATACAACCCAAAGGAAATATAGTACCTTCTCCCGTGAACTGTTGGCAATTTATCTGGCCATCAGACATTACCGGCATATTATGGAAGGACGTGACTTTTCCATCTTCACTGACTATAAGCCACTAACGTACGCCCTGCATACGAAATCCGAGAAACACAATCCGCGCGATATCCGTTACATGGATTATATAGCGCAGTTCTCTTCTGATATTCGTTACGTTAGTGGAACCAACAACACTGTGGCCGACGCAACACTCAGCGCAATTCAAAATACAACACTAAGTTTTGACAACCTAGCAGACGAACAGATGAAGGATGAAACTTTACGAGCTGCCCAGTCAGATATTTCTTTGAACATCGAAAAACGACCGCTTCCATTTACGAGCAGGTCGGTCTACTACGACACCAGTACGGGTAACCCGCGTCCATACATACCACCGACTATGCGCCGTCTGATTTTCGATCATTTTCACTCGCAAGCACAATCAGGCGGCATGGCAACGTTGCGGACCATATCAGACAGATTTATCTGGCCTGGTATGGCAGCTGATATTAAACAGTGGTCCCGCACGTGTCTACGTTGCCAAGCTACCAAAGTCGGAAGACATACAAGAGCACCTGCATCAACATTTGCGAACCCAGACGGACGTTTTACCCACCTGGACGCGGATTTAGTGGGTCCACTTGAACGGATTCGAACACATTCTAACGATAATCGACCGTTTTACGCGCTGGCCAATCGCTATTCCTCTAGAATCAACCACGGCTGAATCAGTAGCTAATGCTATTTTCACTCACTGGATAACTATTTTTGGATGCCCATCAGTAATCACTAACGATAGAAATTCAAAATTTCAATCAACGTTATTCAACGAATTTGTAGTGGACCATGCGGTGTGTGAATGGAAGAAGAGAAGATGAGTTATCTCTAGGTTATGGCTTCCGCTGGCCGGTCCAGCTACATAAAAATGTTGGACTTTAATGTAGTCCAATGAAAGCAAAAGAAAACAAACGAGACCGATATATATGTACAAAACAAATATATATTAATACGTGAATTACAAATAGATTAAAACACGAGTTACAATACATTGAAGACATGAATAAAACGTTACAGTGTCTGTATGGAAAGTTGTGTATGTGTTGTTTTTAGTTGAATGTCCGTACGGGGTGAATTTTGTTTAAGGCTTCCGCTGGCCGGTCCAGCTACATAAGAATGTTGGACTTTAATGGAGTCCAAAGAAACAAACAAGACCGATATACATGTATGCGAACAAATATATATTAATAACAAATAGATTAATACACGAATTACAAATACATTGAAGACATGAATAAAATGTTACAGTCTGTAAGGAAAGTTGTGTGTGTGTTGAGTTGAATGTCCGTACGGGGTGAATTTTGTTTTAGCGTGTTCCCAGAATATGGGAAACGCTGGTTGTGTATAAGAGTTCACATATTGGAAATTTTAAGAGAAAGTTTTATATACCTCGCCTCGATCGGCGAGGTTGCGGCCCGCGGCCTGATTTGCTGTAGTTGCTCGCACTTGCGCGTAAGCAGAGAAAAGAGAGAAAGAGGCAAAAGGCCAGCCAGTATTTATACTCCCGGGAGAGAGAGACCCCTGTTGACGGGTTAAGGAAATGAGGAGGAGCTAACTGCAACAGTATTATTATTGAAGCCTAAAATACCGTTGTTTCTTATTGAATTACCTTGCAATTGATTCGTTTTGAATGCTCACCTTTTTATATTTGTTGTGGATTGATATTGTTGAACACACCCATTACCTAGCCTTCTTACCATTTTAACCTTCTGATTAATCAAACCCATAACAATCCCCAACAGTTAACTAAAAACATTTACGATAAAAAAAAAGTATGCTGACATCTTGTAAAGACTATTATTATCACAGTTAATTGAAATGTCAATATTTACTCCTATGATATGATTTGCAAAACCTTTGCGTCATCAGAAAAAAAAAGAATTATATTACACGGGAACAAAACCCATATTGCAGAGAGAGAACGTAGGAAGATACTGAAAGCTTGATATTTACTTAAAGTACTTAAAGTGTATCATAAAACCCAATCCACCTGTGTCAAGCGGCCACCGTCCAGTCGCCAGCCTGGGCGAAGGAGCTGCGCCTCAGAGGCCAAAAGCTTTACCTGTGGGTGGAGGAACTTCTTAGAAGAGGGACAGGGCAAGCTCAACATGGAACCGGCAAGCCATTGCATTATTTTGCCTTGAATGTCACCATGAATCACAATTACAATAGTGGGAAGTGGTGACTACAGCGGCGCAACAGAATAAATGATGATGATGTCTCATTAGAAATTAGAATTAGATTATACAGTGTAACCCGGATATAAGAGAGTTGTCGGGACCGGAGAATAAGTCTCTTATACCCGGGTTTCTCTTATATCCGGGTTTGGTCTATTATATATACATTATCACAGGCTCTAATTTGGGACCAGAGAAAATCTCTCTTATATCCGGGTTTCTCATATATCCGGGTCTCTTATATCCGGGTTACACTGTATAACTAATTTCATCTAATTTTTTTCTATTGTAAATATCTTACATTGTTTCAGTAATAATTTAATAAGATCGGGGGATAAACTGAAATAGTCCGATTGTATATTAATAATCATAGGGAATTCATGGATCATAGCACTTTAAAATGGCAAACTCCAAGTCGGAATTATGATCACAAAGGTTTCTGTGTTATATAACTGCATTGACTCTTGTTACATTTGAAGTGCCTTTTATATCTTCTTTTCTTTAAATTTAAGAATGTCCTTCCATTGTATTTGGGGTGAGAGCATTGTTTACTTTCTATCTGGTAAACTATCGTTCAGAAATGTCGAAACTGTCCTCTGTATACAACCGTTTTCTCAGATCAATGATAAAAACGGCTTCAAACAAACAATCACTTTGTTGTGGATTCCGGGAATGGAATCCTGCACAAATAAATAAACAACGCCAGCAATTGAGATAGAAAAATAAGTGTAATAAACGTAAGAACTGTATTCTTACGTTTATTACACTTATTTTTCTTGAAGTGAAGATTAGTAGTCCAGGAATGCGGGTTAGTAGAAAGTATATGTACAAGTCTCTGTAAGTGAAGCCTTCATTCACTCTCTCTCTCTCTCTCTCTCTCTCTCTCTCTCTCTGCTCTCGTATAACTCTCTGTGAACACCGTGTGTCTGTCTCCGTATCTCACACCCTGACTCAACGTATCTCAACCTGCAGGTATTCTCTCTGTCAGTATAAGTATACTTTGGACGATTCCATCTTGTATAAAAGGGGTCTGCCCCACAACAGTCTTAAAGAAGCTAACCCTTCATTATACCCAATAGAGTGGCGCTGCCAAATAACAAAAACCACATCACTTAAAAACTTCCAACAGCAACAACTAAAATGTGTAGCACTTGTAACTAGAAGGGAAAATAATCATATAATCCAGCCGAATGTTTCCTTATAAGGAAACGGCTAGTTTTCACCATTGCCCGCTTTTGATGTTAAATTAACTGTTTTGTAACGATTAAATTTTAAGCTATTTTTGAAGTGTTTGTGATAAATTGTACATTAAAATTAGTCAAATCCCTTTCAAGTTCATTGCTTATCATCAGCAAAACATGTCAGGGTATTTTTTTCAAATTTAAATTATATATTTTCTTTTTCGTTAGATTCTTATCCTACTTTACTCATACTCCCGTCAATTGAAAAATGTATAGTATGTATAGTGTGACTCTATAAGACATGATACACCCAAGACTTTCTGTGAATAGTTGTAAGGATGTCATAAAAATGAAATCAATGTAACTGGTGATATGGAAACAGTTGTCTTCAACGATGTTTTAACATATCTTCTCAGTTCTTGTATACTGAATAAAAAAAAAAAAACTATATAGAAACTATTCATCATTTCTGTGACCCCTAATATAAAAGAATACATATTCAGGTTTAGGTAAACAGATAAATAGACATTAATCTGCCAGTCTATATATATGTGTGTTATTGTTCGTGGACAGCTTTAATGCACTCAACGAGAGAAATGATTTGAATGAAGAAATAACGCAGACAGGATACGTAACTCCAAGTGCTGTTTATAACAATGACGCGCGTGCGCCCCCCCCACACACACAGACATATATATATATATATAAATATAATAGTGAACATAGAAGTCAACACTTAGAGGCGACAGTCCGTTTCATGCTAGATGCAATCGTCAGGCCACGAGTGCTGTTATTTTTCTCGGCTATTTATATATACGGGTCAGTGGTGCATTGTGGGTGGTCTATTTTGGCGGTTATTTTACCGGAAGTCGTTTATTTGTTTATTTATTTATTTGGGTCAAATTATTTTGCTTGTTTTTATTTATTTTTATTTTTATTTTTTATCTTATATATTTATTATTTTTATTTTGATCGGTGTTTTTATTAACGTAATAAAAATTTGTTTACATAGCTTATTTAATAGTTTTGTTTTTGTTTGGGAAGATTAAAGCTATTTGTTCAATTTTGGGGTTGATTGTTGTGATTTGTTCTAACTATTATTTTGGCGGGAACAGTTTGTTAATTTATTTATTTGGATTGATTATCTTTATTTTTTTTCTAAACGGCTAGTTTATCGGTTGTTAGTTTATTTATATATTTGGATGTATTTAGATCAATTTATTTTACTTGTTATTTATTTGTTACACTGTATATTTTCTCTTTCTGGTTTTCGATTTTTAAGTAACGCAGTATATTATTTTTTATTCATTTTTTTATCGTTATATAACAGTTATAGCTATTTTTCGACCGATTTTTTGTTTTGATTTTTATAGTCTAATATTTTGGTCATAATAGTTTGCTAATTTGTTTATTATTTACTTTACTTATTGATTTTGTTTCTTATTTCTTACACACGCTCTATCTCTGATATTAAGCACTTTACCCCATAAATATAGCACAATTTAAGACTATATTTCTTCATATATATATATATATGTGTATGTGTGTGTGTGTGTGTTTCATTGAATAATACAGACATATTGTGTCCATTTATTTTTATAGTGATTCTTTCCAGTTCTCTAATCAGTTTATTGATGTTAAGATAAAATTTATCAAGGAAGGTGCCGTAGTTTTTTCCAGCCCAAGTATTTTCGATCTTTTCTAAGATCATCTGCGAGGGTAAATTACAAAGACAAACGTATTGTAACTGCGATAAAATCTTCATTCTGTTGTAATGGTGATTAAAAAAAAAAAAGAAAAAAAGCGCGAACGCGCTCTGTTATATTTATTTAAAAAAATTGAATTTTTCCGTTGTAGTTATGGAATCTTTTGCAAAACAAGCGTTTCAATATAAGGGATCTGACCGGAAATTGGTAGAAATGCAAAATAGCATTTAATGATTAGAGAACTGGAAAGGATCAGTATAAAAATAAATAGACACAATATGTCTATATTATTCAGTGAGACATGCTATATATATATGTTGCAAATGTTATATATATATATATATATATATATATATATATATATATATATATATATATATATATATATAAAACATCTGCAACCTTTGTCAACAAGAAAAATTAGCTATAAAAACATTTCCAGACCCAAAAAATACTTTTGTACCAGAGATCGAAAATTATGACCCGTTGTATACATACTAAAAAGTTCCTTTTGTGCTGAAATGTGATGAACGAACTTATGTATATTCATTTAATCCTCCGCCAATACATTTCCAATACACTTGATTTTCCCCTCCTCTTACTCCTCACCTTCTACCACACCTCACGTCGTACACACATATTGCAAATTTATAAAAATAAGTCAAGACCAACTTTTCAATCTCCAGCCCTCCATCCTAGGGGTTGGCAAAAAAAATCGATAAAACTGAAGGTGGGCACGACTTTTTTTCAAAAACCAAGGCAAAGTTAATGAGAACAAAATTTTTACTGGATGAGTTGATGTTCTTTTCACTTAATGCATAACTTAGCTGTTGTTACGAGGTTTATGTAGAATGCTTGATAGTTTTCCTGCAACGTTGGCTTCACACACAAAAAAAAATGTAAAAAAACCCTGAAAAAATCAGTTTTTTCGTACAACTTAATATAAAAACTTAAATAACTTGCTCATTTTTTATCCGATTTTCTTCAAACATTTCGCAAAAACTTTACCATCATGTAAGAAATGAGGCACTGTGGAGTTAGTTCTGCTCACTTCCCCGCGTATAATGAAAAACCACGAAAAACTGTTCCAAAAGCCCGTTTTCCGGCCATAAACCCTGGTTTTTTTATTCGATGCTTTCCAAATTTGCCATGTAAATTCCTTTTGACACACAAATTGTCTCGCGAGAATGTTTGGTTTAGATTTTTTCAGTTAAGTGGACGAAATCTGCGGCAAACTAGGTTCAAAATCGACTTTTGCCATTTAGTCAATAATTTCTTCATATGATTCCATCCTAAATTGGCATTCGAACAACTTTTGATGCAAAGATTGCTTCAGAAGGATTATTAAGCGTTAAAATGGAAAAATTCACGAAGAACCTCTTATTAACCCCAGCTTTTCAGTAAACATGTGAAGAAGGAGAGAGCTTTCATGCATTTGCACTTGCAGTTGAATCAAGCTCTGACACATCATCCCTGTTTTTGTTCGATTATTAGATTTGTGAACAATGCCATGCTATTTGAAAGTTATTACGGCCATAGGAAATTTACTGAATATCTAAAACATTGAAACAATTTAACCCCGTGTAACGACTACACAAGAACGGTTTATCAATTGAATTCCTTTATTAAGAACATTTACGAAGGGCATACCGTAAAATCAAACACTTACGAAGGACATACCGTAAAAAAGATGTGGGAGGAGTAGCTTAGTATACCAACGGATGATGCATGCGAGCGGAGATGCAGGTAGACATTTCTAGACAGTGGGGTGTGGATATATAATTGCAGCCATGTACATCCGGGCAACGCCGGGTGCCTCGGCTAATACATACACACACGCGCGCGCGCACGCGTGTGTATTTATGTGTAGTAATGCCATCTTAAATATCCAGGTTCCCCGGTTCTATAAAGACAGGTGATCTTTAGGAACCTATTCTGCTTATTTTCTTTTCAGTCTGAGAATGGAAGCAAATCACTTTATAGCATTAAAATAGAATTAAACCATTTTGATAATTTAATAGAAAACATTTATTTATAAAGATATATCCAGATGGAAATTCTGTTCCTATCATATTTCTGTTCAGAAGCATGATGCTTTTCTACTGTAGTGCAATCACCTGTGTTATGGTTTCTTAGCCACATTCGAACTGAATCGCTGCCGTACAAAACATCCAAAGGAAGACTTATCAAATTGATGACTAGAAGATTTGCCACATTTTTAACTTCAAAAGGATTTCTTTTGTCAGAATAAATTATGTTCATCATAGAAAACCCCAATTTCAGTCTCCGCAGAACTTACAGCAATGGTATTAATTATATTTTTAGCTCTTTATAAAGTTTGGGTACAACATGTTTATGATAATTTCTTGTTACGTTTTCAACGTAATCACGGAACTCATTATTGTTGTAGTAGGAGGCGTGAGTCTATTAGAGTTACACTGGGCGAGCTCAACTTACATTTTACCTAGATCATCGGCTATTAATATATAAGATTATTTTCGGATAATTCAAAAACCAGTTCGCTAAGCTTTTATGGTTTTAAGAATCAGTTTGCATGAACCGGTAGGATGCCACATGTGTGTATGTGTATTTTCATAGTAAATGTTTGTATACACAAAGTTAATTTAAAATTCTTCAGTCTCGTTGAAAAGAAGGGTTCTTTTTTGGAGTTTATAATGTAGGTCCAAGAGAGATCTTTTTGTCTATGTATAAGAAGTGGTAGTGTGAATGACTTACTGGTTTTTGAAGTTAGCCTGTTTGGTATTGTCTGACATTTACACTAGAGTTAGATCGTGACCGCTGTGGAAAGAGAAGGGGGATTTTCCTTCTGATCTTCGGCAATTTATAATATTTTGAGATATAAAACCGGTTTTCCAAATTATTGAGTATATAGTATGTTCATTGGTTAAGAAATTAGATTTCACGTCATATGTCTTTTTTTCTACTACATCTGATCTAAAGAGAGAACGAAGCGCTAAATTTAAGTGCTTTCGATGAAGTTAGCGTGCTTACAGTAAAATATTTGTAAAATACAGGAAAAAATACCTTTTTTTCCTGACGAAGCTTCAATCACTAAGCTTGATGCACAAGAAAAACTGCAATTGTTTCGTAATTAAAAATAAAAAGTCAGTAATAACAGGCCTTTCATATAAATGGAAAAAACAGTAAGAAATGAATATATTTCAGACTTCTCCATTGTTTCAGTCCTGCACACGAAACGACACGAGTGGAATTTGTCTATCATGTGTAGTTATGCATGTCCATCGTACGATATTAACTCTTGTCATAGAACTGGTCAGATTTATCTTACTTTGTGGAGGCCTACGTGGGGGTTATGTGTTGACAGGTTGTTATCTTAGGATAACGTCCTTAATCCAAATATACACCAATTTTTAGACCTTTAAAATGCATGCAAAGATAATTAGTACAAAAAAATATTTTGCATGTACTGATAAAACTTTATATCTTTCAAAATAAAATATACAATAATTTAAGAGTTCAAAAGTTCATGTCAGAAAGCTCTCATGTTGAACGTCTAAGTTTTAGCATATAATAGAGAGAAAAGAGTCTTTGCATGTGTGTATATATGTATCTCTTGATAGTAGTAAACATTTCGACTCTCTGTGGTATTTTTAGGTGTCTAAAAATATAGGCATAGGCGAACGGACGAAATAATTTCATCAACTCTCTGGGCCCTTTGCCTGTGTTGGGATTGCTATGAATTAGTGTGAAATCAGAAGGGTTTTTGGTTTGTGATAATAAACGTGAAAAGCATGTTCTTCATATTAATCACAACAATTTTAGCGTAGACATACAAATTGAATAAATCTCAAAGGCAATATTGAACAAAGAAACAAAGGTAGTCGTGAATTCAATTAGAAACAAACATTGAATATTTATATACAAATAAATTATAATTTGGAAAAAGTGTTGTTTCAGTCGAATATTTGATTGTTTGAAGAAAAGTTGTATTAAGTATTTTATGAACTCAAAGTTCAGGAAATGTTCCTTTGTTTAGCAAAAGTGTTCACATAAAAATTTAAGGAAAATTTATCGAGAGATAAATTTTAAAGTAATGTAGTTGCGAGATTTTTTTGCTGAATTTTGTATGTTCTTGTTTTGGCAGAGTTATTCACCTTGGACTGTATTTTTTATGTAAATGCTTAAATAGCTGTTTCTGTTTAGTAGTGTAGGTAACACTTTTTTAGAAATGTACAAAGATTTCAGAGAGAGAGAGAGAGAGAGAGAGAGAGAGAGAAAGAGGTTGAAGGTTGAGTCAGGTGTTAACGCGCGAAAAATCCTTTAAGTCAAGATGTAGACACGCGTGGATCTCTGTAGAAATCTCTGTGAGGGTGAATTGCTGACTGGTGAATTGGACTGAGATTCGTCCTTTTATTTACTCTGAGAAGTTTGGACCGGCTCCCAGGGCTTTGGCGGCAAAAATATCCTGGGGGCGTCTCGACCAATAATAAGCCGAGTTTCGCAATGTGTGGTGTTGATTGGTCGAAACTAGTTCTTATGGAATATTCCACCTTTAAACGGGGCGAGTGGAAAAATACGGACGATTCTACACCTGGTCGTCTCTGTGTGTTTTTAAACTTTTCCGAGACAAAGGAATTCCTTTTA
Organism: Acanthosepion esculentum; assembly: GCA_964036315.1. Classification (NCBI taxonomy): domain Eukaryota; kingdom Metazoa; phylum Mollusca; class Cephalopoda; order Sepiida; family Sepiidae; genus Acanthosepion; species Acanthosepion esculentum. The sequence goes on from OZ038479.1 coordinate 87,410,723, forward strand.
GAATTGTTTCTTGATTTTTGATTGCTTCATAGACGTGACTCATTTGACCATCTCTTTCTCTTCACCTTTACATTTAGGAATCCAGTCGAATCCATTATATTCACTTACGTGCTAATACTCTTGGAAAAGGTATGAATCCTCTTCTTCTCCTTCCAGATATGGGTAAATAGCAGGACAGACCGGGTTCTATAGCCTTGGATGACAACTGGTCTCCCGCAGAAAGAAATAGCAACTTACTGCCGGAAAAAAATCTGCCTCGTCAGCGTACATCACGCATGGCACATAACTGACATTTAGGAATGATGACCTTTTGACCTCTTTTATTTATTTCCTTTTTTCTTAACTTTTAGTTTTCTATTTTTATTTTTTTATTTATTTACTTTTTTTTTTTTGAAATAGTTAACATTTTATTTTTCTATCACGACAACTTCATCCCACCACCCTTTATATTTTCACTGTTAAAAATCTTTTCATTTCAGTGGAGTTTCTTTTTTCATATTAGTAAGACATAAACTTAAATTGATGTTAGCATTGTTCAAACGAAAGAAATACAATATTTGTGTTTCAAATTATTTGTTTTATACATTATCGCGTAAATTTTCGGCAGGCCACTCCCGATTCATGTGTCATGTAGGCGAGGGCAAAGTCCTGCTGTAAACACATACGGCGACCCCCCGATCTAGGGTTCGATTACCGTGTTCAGCATTTTGATGTATTGATTTTGAGACCATACAGGAATAAGTCGGGTGGTATAAGATAACAAAAATCTCGCTGGCTACGACCATCACGACGTAAATTTCGTGCGCATTATCGCTGTGGGATCTGCGTACAACCACTTGACATTTCTCCTGTTCAACTGGATAGTTTCAAGAAGGTGACTATTTCCGAGTCATTGTGGTTGGTGGCGTGCTTTGGCATTTCGTGTGTTAGATTGAAAGCGGATTTCTTAACACTCTCTGTAATATTAATGGTAGTATTTAGTCGTTTCCTTATGATGACACATTAGGTCGTCATTGATCGAGCAACCAGTGCTAATTTCGTCTGCAATTTATAAAATCTTAAGTAAAGTAGGTTTTCTAGTCCACTGTTATTACTTCCCAGTATTGATGAAGGCTCTCTTTGGAACTTTACTTTGAAGTGGTGTGAGACATTAAAATCTTGATTATGTAATTATTTTCTCTTCAAGTTAAATGTTTAGCTGTTTCTGCTGTTGGAAGTCTTCAAGTGATGTGGTTACTCTTATAATATTTGATACAGTTTTTTGTTTGTGATTCTGTAGCAACATTCCACAAGGTCCGAAGAATGAAACCATTTTTAACCATTGATTTCAAATAGCGGTTGTATATGCCTCACAGTTTAGATATTTCTGAAGGAGTTTGGTGTCATGCATGTGTCGGAGTTAGCTCCTCCTCAGTTTCCTTAATCCTTCAACAGGGGTCTCTCCCCCCTGACTATAAATACTGGCTGACCCTTCGCCTCTCTCTCTTTTTCGACTCAGGCCTTGGGCCGCTACCTCGCGCGGAGGTGGGGTAAAATCTCAATCTTTTTCACTTAGGCCAATATGTGACCTCTCACAGATACAGCGTTTCCCAAATTCTGGGAACGCGCTAAGAACAATACACGTACGTACGAACACTTACAACACACACACATAATTTCTCCATACAAACACTATGTAACTTTTCATGTCTTTGTGTATTAATATATATTTGTTTACCCATATATATCGGTCTTGTTTTTTTTCTTTGTCTTCCTTGGACTTAATCCGAGTCCGACATTCTTATGTAGCTAAACCCGCCAGCAGGAAAGTTTAACCTTCTGATATCTCTTCACATCTTCACCCCCACGGCCCGCTACACATGGATGGCATTCGTACGAAAGCCTCGATCTGACAAGGCGATTAAAGAACATGGCTCAAGTTTTGAGGATAATGTTTTGGTTTTGTAACAACTTGTGTTGTTAGGCAAAACTATATCTAGCTCAGCTAGAAATAAGAATGTTAAAAATTGGCGCATACCGCATGAAATTACGTTAGGTCATCTTCCAATTATGGCCCCTTAAAAAAAAAACGGAAACAAACATACACGCACACATATGCATTGAAAATATGGAAAAAGGAAATGTCAGTGGTCAGGAAGTAAGCAAAACATTAATGAATTGGCTGTGGTGTTCTTAAATACCGAAAATCCCCTGTAAATTCTGTTTTTATAATTAAGCTGAAGACTTATTAAGAACTGTATAAAAAACTAAATCAAAGCACCTTTTCTGTTGTTTTCAATGAAATGTGCATATATATATATATATATATATATATATATATATATATATATATATATATAATTAAGTAATTCATCGAGTCCGAAACCTCAACAGAATGCAGAAAGCACTGGACGGCCGTTTCGTCCTAATTTTGGGGCTCATCAGTAGTGCGCATCCACTACCGAGAATTGAAACCCTAACATTTAGGTTATCAAGCAAACGTCATGCCAACTGTTCCAACGGGCCTCGGTGGCGAAGAGGTGGCAAATCAGACTCAATATATTATTACTTAATTATAATTATCAAATCCTCCTAATAATTTCTATATATATTTATATATATATATATATATATATATATATATATATATATATATATATATATATATATATAAATAAAAGTGACTGTAAGCACGGATATAGTGTAAATACTAATGGCTAGTGTTACCGAAAATGAATTTTAACACACGTGAATAATGACAATAATGACTTTTCTTTGGTATTCATTTATTTCACAGATTTACGGCCATATCATGTTGAAACAACGCGCAATCACCGAAGTTAAGCTCGCCATTACCTAGATGGGCGACTGTTTGGGAATATCAAAAGCTGTAAAATTGTATGTGCGGGTTGTGTAATGGATAATGGCTCGGAATTGAAAATCGAAGAGTCGTATTCTAATTCCAGTCGGGTTCGTTATATTACGTGCAAATACTCCTGGGAAAGTTATAAATCCACCTCTTCTCTCCCAGCTATGGGTTAATTAGTAGAACTTGTATCAGTAAATCATTATTATCTCCGAAAAATCTTGCAATCTAAAAATATTTTCTGCCTTTAATTAACTAGTCAGAAACAGGTTGGTAATCTGTAAAAAAACAAATCAAATAATCATTTGTTTAACCTTGATAAAAATGTTGAGTGAATTTTTCTACTTTATTTCACTAAGCAGATAAACACACTATCAATAATAAGGAACTGCGAAATTACTTTGATGCTATGTTCCTTCAGGATCATGGCTCTCCACGGGTTCTATTTCTTTATTATCTATGAATTGCCACCACATCGGTAATATGGTAGAATGGTTTGTTTCCTGATACTTTAACAACGGTTTTGAATTCAAAGTTGTTTTTCTCCTATACTAGCTGTCAACAAAGGCTAGAGGAATCTGTTTTGCCTGCTATTTAACCCACAGCTGTAGGAGAAGTATAAGAAATGAATTTGTGTCTTTATCAAGGGCATCAGGAAGAAGTGAACGCAACAGGCTAAGCCAGAACTTAAATTCAATTAGCCGATTCCATTTGCTTTTATTATAACCAGTTTTGATCACTATCCGGTGAAGCCTTTAATAATAATAATAATAAAAACAACAACAACAACAACAACAACAACAATAATAATAATAATAATAATAATGATATCCCAAGATAGTATCATTATCTGTTATATGATGCTCTAGGAATTATATCAAAAGGAAGAAAGAAATATGGGGACCAGATTTGTGGTTCTTAACAAGGTTGTGGCTTTTGTGTTTATTTTTAGGCGCCTGTTCAATATGGGAACAAAGGAGATAGAAGAAGCAAACAAAATGTGTTGCTGCTACGACCGTTTATTCTTTTTATGTTGACTGTATTGAAATAAAGTTAAACGGTCTCTTGAGTATGGCCATTTTTGTTTTTGATTATGAAATGATTTATGGGAAGTAAGGATAGAAATGGGTAAAATAGTCGAGCTCAAGTCAGCCTCGCGCTGAGTTGGGAAGACCAAGTATCTCTATTTTTCTGTTTAGTTCTGAAATAATTCATGAGAACTGATGATACGAACTGGTAAGGCTGATCGAACTCGTCAGCTTTGCGCTGAGTTGGAAAGACCGAACCTGTACTTCACGAGTAGGACTGCTAAAACACGTCCGACGATTTCGTTGAAAAATGGAAAGAGTTCAGTCGTCAGGGAACCGGGGAAATTAATATTTCCCAGTGGGGGCGCTATTAACGCATGGTTGACATCTTGATGCCAAAAGGAGAAAGAGAAAGATTCTGTCCTTTCCGGAAATGGGGACATAAAATTGCACATGTGACCAGAAACACTTTTCAGTTTCTTTATATATTGCATCATGGGAAAATGAATTTATTTTTAGTTTTTTTTTGTCTCCGCTATTATTGTTTTATTTATTGGTTTTATTTCATTTTCCCCATAAATTTCAGGCAGCCGTAAAATTTGTGAATTGCAAAACATCATACTTATGGTTTACTTATATCTTGCGTAGATTTCAATCTGATGCACTGACAACAATTACATTTTATCTTCTGGTTACATAGTACCTAATTTTTTAGCACCTTCAGATACAAAGAACTTGTCTCTTGAATTCTCTGATTGAGATTTTGGGGCAATTCCTACTAAATAATACAAAAGCAGAACACAGCAATATTATTATTATTAATAATAATAATCATAATCATTTTTTTTTTACCAGTCATTAACCTAAATCGGATTTTTACACACGATCTAATTCTGTTTTTTTTTTTGTTTCCACAGATAAAGTGACTTCATGAGACAAGACTACATCCTGCATTTTATTTTGCTATCAACATGTTAGTTCAGGTGTGTATGCTGTTACTGTTATTTGCATTGCACACCTATCATTGTATCGACCTTACTTACTATGTAGAAGAGGGACGGAGTCCTGATACATACCTGGGTAACATTGCTGAAGACTCCCGAATCATGGACAATATTCTACCAGAAAACAAAAATCTTGTACGATTCAGTCAATTACAACAAGAGGTACCAATCAGTTCCCAACTCTTCCGAGTTTCCAAGAAGACTGGGAAACTGTACGTCGCCCAAACCCTTGATGCTGAATCTCTTTGTGCCTATAATATCGAATGCTTCAAGGTGATTAAAGTTGCAGTCCGCCGTGTGAAATCCTTTTTGAAGATCATTAAAATAAAAATCATCATCAAAGACCTAAATGACCATGAGCCGATATTCCCTAAGAAGCATATAAACCTGCAATTCGCAGAGGACGTCAGCAAAGGGTCACGAAAGTCGATTCCAAATGCCATCGATCGGGATGTCGGGGTTCTGAATTCACAGATCACCTACACCCTCAAAAAGAACACTAGTGATCCTTTTTCGCTGTCTATTCACAGTGCCCCGTACGGCATTTCAGAATTGAGCATCACTGTGACAGAAAAGCTGGATCGCGAGGAGCAAGACTCTTACAAGATACAGGTGATTGCACGAGACGGTGGGACCCCTCCCAGGGAGAACATTTTGGACGTTTACATCTCAGTAACTGATATCAATGACAATCCGCCGGTTTTCTCACAGAGTGTCTACAATGTCTCAATTCAAAGTAATGATTACCAGGATTCACCAATTTTGGCAGTTACTGCCACAGATTTGGATTCAGGGTCAAACGGTCAGGTATCATATCATTTCAGTCCTCAGACATCTGATGAGACTAAGAAACATTTTGAGCTGAATGAAGTGTCGGGGGAGATTAAATTAAACAGAAAATTTGCCTCAACCCTTAAAGTAATCAATACTTTATTTGTGAAAGCAGTCGATGGGGGAGAGTCACCATTTAGTGCCTTGGCCGTTGTCTTGGTCAAAGTCATCAATACACAGAATATGGCCCCACATATATTTGTAACGTTTGTGTCAGCATCAGCGGAAAACACGGCGGCTATTTCAGAAGATATTGAAGTTGGCAGTTTCATTGCATATGTGAAAGTGGCCGACCATGACCTGGGACAGAATGGGGTGGTCACCTGCTATTTAAAGCATGAAAAATTCCAGTTGCAAAAATTGAGTCCCAAAGAGTACAAAGTGACAATGAAGAACCCTGTGGATCGAGAGATTGAAGAGAACTACAATATCACGATCCATTGCCAGGACAGGGGTTCCCCGCCTTTAGACAGCGAGAGTTTGTTTATGATTAGAGTGATGGACGTCAACGATGTGCGACCGGAATTCTCAAAGAACACATTCAAGTTTTGCATCTACGAAAACGAGAAACCAAATTTTCCAATAGGATTTATAAATGCCACTGACCCAGATCAGGGACCTGGCGGCAGGCTGACTTATTCTTTGATGACGAATAATAAACAATTCCAAATCACAGAAAATGGATTGATTTTGGCGATGAACTCACTGGACTATGAAATCCAGGATGTTTACAAATTCCAGGTTTTAGTACAAGATCACGGAAAACCTCAGTTAAACAATACGGTGAACGTTATTATTGAAGTACGGGACAAAAATGATAATACACCGTATTTTACATTTCCTAGTATTAACCCTTATACAATGAACGTTCTCTATTACCCATACCGTACGAATAACATTACTGTAATTAAAGCTTCTGATAGCGACAGTCGGGAAAACGCTTTCCTTAAATTTGAAATTATCAGTGGCAACGAAAAACAGTTATTTCGTATCAACCAGTATACGGGTTTGCTAGCTTTCAACCGTGTGGTCAGTCAGCATGATGCCCGGTCTTACGAGCTTGAACTAATCGTCAAGGACAGCGGTATCCCTGCTTTGACTGCAACAACAACATTGTTCATGACGCTGACCGTTAGTAACAAGACTTCTGAAATGTTAAATGCTGCTCCTATTCAAACAGGAGACAAAATACATTTGTACCTCGTGATTTCAATTATCTTGGTAGCCGTAATAATATCTGTTGCCATAACGGTTTCCATGTCAATATGCATTATTCGGTGTAATGACTCGAGAAACGCCCCGCTCCGGGGTGGACCGAACACAGCAAATCGTTGTATGAGTGTCCAGAAATACTTTAAGTGTCCCACACATCAATCGGCTTCAGAGTCGGACGTTACAAGATCATCTTCAAATCTTAGCAAAAACTCACAATTTCGGAATAAACAAAAATACGCAGGATCAGGTCACAAGCATCACTCTGGTTCAGACGACATTTATGAGGTAAGTTGAAGGAAACATTTGGAGTTTTACGTAAAATGCAGCTCTCTATTGAATAACCATTTCTTTTTTCTTTTTTTTTCTTCAAAATTTGTTTTCATTCCTATCGAATAAACAATCCATATCATTTTTTTTCTCTTGAATTTTCTAAATTTTAAGAGCAGAGTTCAGTTTATTACGCCCCCCTCTAAACATATGCTCATTACGTGAGTTATTCTTACCGAAAAACAAAAAAACAAAAACAGTTTATTAATTAATTATTTACTTTTTTCTGTGTTATATACAAAATTTTGAATAATTTCAAAACAGCCGCGGAATATGAACGTAAAGCATATTCTAACTTAGATTTTCCTTTTAAATTATTGTTAATGTTTCTATTAGTTATTTAAATTTTGTGCGTGTGTGTGTTTGGCGGTTTGCATGGGGACGGTTATAAATTTACAATAAATTAACCTAGCAAAAGGATCTCCGTCTTAAAACTTACGAAATTGCAAAAAAAAGTTTGAATATTCGTGATAGGGGTAGCATAATCGATAGGAGTATAAAAAAAATGTAAAATTGCCTTCATAAAAATGTTTATGGCCTTTATAAAAAATGTTTATGGTCCTTATAAAAATATTTAGGACCTTTATAAAAATGTTTATGGTTTTGTGCCAAAACTAAACTAAACTAAACTAAGGAAATAACACCAGTAAGAATAGATTCTTAAGTAATCAACTTCTCCAAGGAATTATGAGGTGGGGACTGAAAAGTATTTAACCTAATCCATTTCTTGAAATCAGACAATATGTCAAAATTTTGAGGGAAGGAATCACTTGGTCAGACCATGATCTTTTCAGTGAAACTGCCTGACAATAAGAGAAGAGAACATTCCACTTAAAAATATTCAAAATCTTATAAAACAATAGAAGCACATTTTTATTTTGTTGTGTTTAATCATTTCACCTCAAGCAAGGTGGGAATGCCATTAGGAGGCTACAGAGAGTGAAGGTGAGAGAAAAGACTGGGTATAGGGGGATCGAGGAAAGGATAAATGCTGAATGGAGTTCAAGAAGATAGAAGATGGTGATTGACATTGCATTTAAATTTTTGAAGATTGTCGTTATCAGGGAAACAAGTAAAGTACCACAGACAGGAAGTGTGAGAAAAGAAACTGTTGGTGTAGAAGTGGTAGATACATTTAACTAATTCAATAGTAAAGGGGCGGGACCTAGATGCCAATCTAGTAGCACACTTAAACTCATGTAGTCTGGGCACAATGGAAAAAAGATTGTCAGAGCAGTAGCCATAAAAATATTTTTGTTCAGAGTATGAAGAAGAATTGTCACCTTGTTCTTTTTTACAAAGTAATTTTTTATCTTAAAAAGAATTCTAACAATAACCAACAGACATCAAAAACCCATAACAATAGTCAACATTTTGGTTAACTACTTGAATAACTAAGTTTCTATACTAACCAACAAATAATGGAATAAAAATTTACTAACCAACAAATAATGGAATAATAAAAATTTACTAACCAACAAATGATGGAATGATAAAACAAATAAACTCATTATGTATTAAATACTGGCTCTTTATCTAAACTTCCATTTATTCCTTAATCACATTGGATCAGGATGTTACTGTGTAATTTCATACCACTAAAATAGATTATGAAATATTTTAGGATAATCCTTGCTTTAAATATTTTTCTCAACTCCTTAGAATTGTCTTGCATCACAATCTGATGCATTAGCAGAGAAAGAAGACTCAGGACTGAAAATTTATCATAAGATATATTAATCACTTGTATGTAGTTGACTATATATATATATATATATATATATATATATATATATATATGTATATATATATATATATATATATATATATATATATATATATATAATATCAAATCTGTAAGTGGAAAGGATAATGCAAGTGGTTCTTTTTAATATAAAATATTAAAAAGATAAATCCATAAAGAGAGCTCAATGTATAGAATACAGAGCAATAGGCTATACATCAATGAAAAGCTTAACACATCTCGAAAACATGAGTAATAAATGTATTATAGTTATGACTACTTAATTATCTGGACCCCCATGTCTACCTTTTCCAGTTTCGCCATTTTGATTATTGCCGTTCCAATGAATCTTTCTTAAGTGTTGGACAAAAAAGGTCCCTTTTAAAAGAACGTGTTCTGTCATTTTCAAAGCCATACTAGATTCTGTGGTGCAAAATTTTTGTTTGAATATATATATATATATATATATATATATATATATATATATATATATATATAAATATCGTAAAAACAAAAAAAAACAGAAATTGAAGCACTAGTTTCATCCCATCAAAACAAGGTTAAATCTTAGATTGAACCAAAAAGTTTTTTCTTTTCCTTTTCAGCTGTATTTCATGATTCCAATGCTTGTAAAGGAATAACAAACAGAATGATGTTATTTTAGGATAAATACAGAACGAATCGACAAGTAAACTCTGTAAAAATGGCAACCAAGCCAGCTGTAAAATGTTGTTGGATGATAATCAACCAAAATGAATCTTAAATCAATGCTGTAATTCGATTTTCTTGCTGATTTATAACAATCAATTATCCTAATAATGAAATCGGTTTTCTGTGTGGAAACACTAAATTCTTCAGTAAATCTTTGTTTGTTTATGTAGGGGTGGGGCTATTGGTTATTTCTGGCCAAAATGAAACTAAATATTACACTGAGTCCAGTGCATTGGTATTATAGATGGGAGGATTGAACTTATTTCATCAGTAATAGTCTGTGCATAGTTAGAGCCAAAATGACAACCCAAGGTAAGAACCACATATTGGAGACATCAAAATCAAACAGGTACAGAAATTCAGCTATCTAAATGTAGCATAGAAATCCAAAGGTGTCTTTTTGAACCAAAGCAATGTATTAAGAGATTGGAAGAGTTTATTGGAAGCAGAAGAGCACTGCACTGCAGTTTCATATCTAAGCTCCTCCAGAGTAGTGAATGCTGAATAATCCCCTAAAAAATAAAGAGACTTGAAATGAAAGAGCTGCACTTCTATCAACAGATGTTAAGAATATCATAGACTGAGTATGTGAGAGGTGAGGAAGTTTCAAAGAAAATCGGAATTTTAAGGATACATACATAAAAACAAAGGGGAGACACATGATAAGGAAAGGTTGCCAAGAGAATCTAATACAGGGAGGGGGTATATGGAAAGCAGGAGAGATAGAGAGAAACAGTGAGTTAATGTGAGCGGAAAAGGACAGACAGGAATGGTATAAGGAGTCAAAAGTTAATTCAAGCAACAAAAGACAAGAAGTTGGGGATCACAAATGTCCTGAAGGAACACAGTGCATAAGAGAATAGGAAAGGTCAGTGAGCTTCAGTTGTATTATGTTGAATTATATAGAAAGTATTAAAATCATCCTTATACATATATAAAAATGATTTGTTAATTTTAATATTTCTAAAATGAAACTACTCTCTTTTAATCATCTGAAAGAACCTTTTTTTTTGTCTTCCATTAACATGGCTAATGCTAACATGCAATGAGAGTGACTCATTGTGCCTTTGGCTAATGTTTTCCACTGGCATGAAATGGAAAGATTATATCATATCAATTGCAAGGTTTGCTGCTAAGAATGTTGGTTTCCTTGCCAGAATCTTTCTTACATATTTATAAGTCTATCATTTGTCCACGTTGAAAATGCTGCGACATCTTGTCTGGCGCTTCTATGTATTTAGAAATTCTTGATAAAACGCAAAGAATCTGCAATGTTATTGGTCCTGTCCTGACATCTCAGTTTCATTCACTTTTCCTCCGGCATAATGTAGCTTCCATGTGCCTTTTCTATAAATACTTTCATGGTAATTGTTCTGATGAATTTTCCTCTTTGGTATCTAGACTTTATGAATTTAATTGTAGTTCTAGATTTGCAGCAAGGTCTTCTCATTTTACAGTTGAAATGGTTAGATGTAACCATAATTCATATGCTAACAGTTTCTTCCCTTGCACTTCTTGCTTGTGGAACTCTCTTCCAGCTTCCTGTTTTCTAATCAACTTTGGTCTTCAAGAATTTAAATGCAATGTCAATTGTTATCTTCTGTCCCCTTAATTTCTGTTCTTTTATTATTCATTCTTTTTTTTTTTATTCTTCCACATTTAGTAAATCCTTGCATCTTAGTAGATTTATAGCCTTACCTGGGGTCAAATGATTAAAAAAAAGTTATTTTGACAAAATTTCCCTTTTATTATATGAACTTCTGATGAGTTGCATCCACCTTTTATTTGGAATGGAACCCAAGACTGTTGGGTTCCTTGTGTACAGTAGAGCCAGTGTGTCAATGGTGATTGTTGAAAGAAGAGGAGAGTAAGGATACAATCTGAGTTCATTAGAAGAAATTTTGTGTTTGATAAAGGCATGAAAGGTGTAAGAATACCAGAGGGTGGGCTAATGGAGAGCAGGGATATACTAGATAACTAAATGGTTTGAGATGATGGCCCTGAATGGAAAAGAAGAAGAAGGAAAAGAATTAAAGAAATGTCATGAAAATAGCAAAAGAGAAAGAAATTAAAAGAAATTAAAATAGGAGACAAATGGGATAAAAGTGAAAGAGAAGGAAAGTACTTTGAAGGAAGAGGGAGAGAGCATCCTCGAGAAAAGGAAGCAGTAAGGGAGTGAGAAGGACAGCTGGAGGTAGAAATAAAGATGAGATAGAAAAGAAAAGACGATAGAAGAGATAAAGGTATTTGGAGGATGAGAGAGAAGACTGAAAAAAACAAAAAGATAGATGGAATAAAGGTAAGAAAAATCTTTCTCCCACTTGAATAAACTGAAACTGGGGACAAGTGGCGGTTTCTTAATTTTCAAACCTTTAATAAGTATATTTATTCAATAAGCAAGAGTAGAGAATAAGGAAAATTAGTCTTGCCTCTTGAGTAAATGGTATGGTGATTGTTGTGGAGGAGGTGTAGGCTGATTAAAATTTTGAAAATTTACATGATTTATTTGAAGCTCCCCTCAGTTGTTTGTGAAGCAAAAGTAGTTGTTTGATGAGACAGTCTTAAGAGACAATAAAAAAAGAACGAGAAGAGGAAATGAAGTTAAAGAAAGAAAGCGGCAAGATGAATGATAGAAAAGAAGGGAGGGTAAAGAATGAAGAAATGTAACAATAATAATGGGAATGTTGAAAGATAGAGAGAAGTTAGAAAAGCTGAGGTGAACAATTAAAGGGGAAAAGGAAACAGATGGAATGAAAAGAAAAAGTAAGAAAGAGAAAAAAAAGGACAGTGAAAGAAACAAAAAGTAGAAAGGAAAGAAGAAAATAATGAAAGAAAGAATGTGAGCATTAAAAAAGTAAATAATAGAAAAAGAGAGTATGATGGAGAACTAGCAATTTCAGGAGAGAACAAAGCAAATGAAGTCTGAGTGGGAGGAAGAAGGAGAGGACAGATTTGAAGTGAGGGAAAATAGGGGAAAAAAAGGAGATAAATTCAAGTAAGAAAGAAGAAGGGAAAAATAGAAGAGGACAAATTAGGGTAAAAGGGGAGTTATGGGGAGGATAGCAATGACTTGCTAAATAAATGAATGAAGTGTCTGGTAGAGAAAGGGTATAGGTGCCAAATGGAAGCACTATTGATTGGTCTGTCAGACTAGGTCCGAGTTTGATTCAATCATGAAGAATAAACTCAAACACAACTCTTTCGATTACCAATATTTCTATTTCAAAATGATTCCAAATAAACCATTCTTTCCCTCTTTATCTTTTGATAGTTGTTCTCGCCATTTTTTTCATGTCTCATATTCTAAAAATACCATTTTTAAAAATACTTTTGATAACACAAATTTTCAATCCTTGTTTGCAGACAGATACTTTGTCTTTACACACTTTCTGTCTGTCAAACTTTTTCCCTCTTTCTCTTGATGAATTAATTCATCATGATTTCTTTTTTTTCATTTTTTTTTTTATTTGCAAGGGGGTCAATCCCAATGGATAGATCTGAAGTACAGATAGGATTCTATTTTAAATAGCTGGATGGACACATATAGATACTAAACATAGCTTTAGCTGGCACAGGGGTCACAAGAGTAGGTCAGTCAGTTTGTTAAACTAGCTTGTGAAACATTATTTTATAATCATTATGAAGAGTTTGCAAACATTATATACTTTGCATTATGCTTCACAAACACACACACATATTTGTTTCATTAAAAATGACTGAAAAGTTACTTCTTTAAAATTTTTATTATATTTTTCTTTTTTTATCATTTCACCCCAAGCAAGGTAATAATGCCACTATGACACAAGAGGTTACTGGGAGTGAAAGTGAATGAGAAGATTTTAGTGAGGAGAAAGGACAATAAATGAACAGCTTTCAGAAAGACAGAAAATAGATAAATATTTAAACCTTCTAATTAGGTACCTATGCTTAAGTTAGTTGGACCCATTTATCCCAATTAGGCCCCACATTAGGCTAATCTCATCTAGTCTTGTCTTGTTAAATATATACAGTACATTGCAACATATACCTCACACAGGTAGACAGATGGTGGCAATTTACATTATGCAAATAAGAGATTTATTTTTGGGACTAAGTGAGTGAAGAAATTGTTCAAATGATTGTTTCTTCCAAGTGCTTTCACAAATAATGGAAGCCCTTCTTATAAACAAAACAGCAACCCTTAACATCAACTATGAACATGGCCACTATGTTCTGGACATATTCAGGAACTAACAATATGTCTACCTTTCATAAACCTTTAGACTGTTTACAGTAATACTTACACACCATTTAAAATAACATAAGAGAAATTCTTGAAAGTGGTTTATAAATTAGGTTAATGAAATTTTAACAAACAATCATTTGTATAATTTCTACAAACACTGAATCCAAAAAAGAAAGCTCTTCTTCACTTGAAAGAATAATACAATAAAAATAAAACAGAAGTACCTTGTCAGTCATTTTTAATGAACCATATATAAGAGAGGGATTGCTGCCAAATTAAAAAACCTATATATATATATATATATATATATATATATATATATATATATATATATATATATATATATATGTGTGTGTATATTGATTAAAAATAACTGACAAGATACTGTGATTAAGCTTTTCATTCAATTTTTCTTATGTTTGTATGAGTGTTTTTCTTTTCTGGATATAAAGTGTGTAAAAACTTAAACAAATGTTTTATATATTCAACCACTTTCAGCGATTCTGTTAGCCATTGTCATGAATGTTTTTTGTATTTTTAACTGAATATGAAATTTTTTAGTAGGTTCCCATCACTATAGATATGCATATATAAAAATATATACACATATATATATATATATATATATATATATATAGATAGATAGATGTGTGTGTGTGTGAGAGAGCACTCTCCCATCGATTACAATGTCTGAGAATCTAAAAATCAGACCATAGAACTGAACATCCAGACTAAATTAAGAAAGCATCTTAAAAATTCATATCGTTTATAATTTATTTCATGAATATTGTTAGATTCATCTCTTCCGACCAAAAGATTTTAAGAAATGGAATCAATCCATTCAGACAGATATACTGGTATGAAAAGCAACAGAAAAGACAGAGAAAAAAATTGCTCCTTATATACATAAGTTGAGTTCTCTTTGGAATATTCTTTTTGGATTACCTTAATCATCTACATTTTTAACACCAAATGGATAAATTTACTCCAGACTATTCCATGAAAAACAATCCCTACCCTTCCTTACATTCTTTCACTCTCTCATTCACAGATAAAATAATTGACCTTATAAAAAGATTATGATGGAAAACATATTTTCACTTAAACTTCTCAGACACACTTAGTTGCAAAAAGAAAAATATAATCTAAAATCTCAAAAGACTCCACCTAAGAATAAACTCCTAGATCCTTTCAAAGTTGACATGTTTAACTTAATTAAAAAATTGCCTTTAGAAAACCATATAACCAATTCCAATATAAATTAAGGAAAGATAAAATATCAAAAACTCTAAGATGTGGATTAAAGCCAATAAATCTAGAAATATATACAAAATTGAACCTTTTAACTATCACAAACTCCTACTCAATAAAATCACTAATACTTATAAAAAATACAACAATAATAGCACTTTTTTTAATTAACAAAGCTGCTGCTGATTTTACCCTTAAATTTGATATTGCAGATAGAATGAGGAAAACTCATATAAAAATGCATATTTACTTTTTAAAGACCTGAAACCTAATTTTGACAATAATCTACAATCAAGATTAATTAATCCTTCCAAAACTGAATTAAGCTTAATTTAAAAAAATATACTTAAAAAAATAATACAGACTGTACAAGGAACCTTTTATAATAACCTTTGAAAAGATTCATCGGATTCTATAAAATGGCTCCAGAATATTAAAAATAAAAATAAAGTTACTTTTATCCAATTTGACATTATAGATTTCTACCCCTCCATTTCAAAAGATATATTATTAAAATTTTAAGTTTTTCTAAAAACTATATAAACATTACTGATGATGAATTCTAAGTTATCTTAGCTTCTAGACAATCTTTAATAATATATAACGTTTCTACTTGTGTTAAAAATCTTAATGATATCTTTGACATTCCTATGGGTGCATATGACTCTGCTCAAATGCTGATTTAGTAGGCATCTATATATTAGATACTCTTAGTAGGATTATTGATCCTAAGCAAGTAGGTCTTTACAGAAATGATGGACTTATTTTCATTATAAGAGCTTTCAAATTCCTAAGATGTGGATTAAAGCCAATAAATCTAGAAATATATACAAAATTGAACCTTTTAACTATCACAAACTCCTACTCAATAAAATCACTAATACTTATAAAAAATACAACAATAATAGCACTTTTTTTAATTAACAAAGCTGCTGCTGATTTTACCCTTAAATTTGATATTGCAGATAGAATGAGGAAAACTCATATAAAAATGCATATTTACTTTTTAAAGACCTGAAACCTAATTTTGACAATAATCTACAATCAAGATTAATTAATCCTTCCAAAACTGAATTAAGCTTAATTTAAAAAAATATACTTAAAAAAATAATACAGACTGTACAAGGAACCTTTTATAATAACCTTTGAAAAGATTCATCGGATTCTATAAAATGGCTCCAGAATATTAAAAATAAAAATAAAGTTACTTTTATCCAATTTGACATTATAGATTTCTACCCCTCCATTTCAAAAGATATATTATTAAAATTTTAAGTTTTTCTAAAAACTATATAAACATTACTGATGATGAATTCTAAGTTATCTTAGCTTCTAGACAATCTTTAATAATATATAACGTTTCTACTTGTGTTAAAAATCTTAATGATATCTTTGACATTCCTATGGGTGCATATGACTCTGCTCAAATGCTGATTTAGTAGGCATCTATATATTAGATACTCTTAGTAGGATTATTGATCCTAAGCAAGTAGGTCTTTACAGAAATTATGGACTTATTTTCATTATAAGAGCTTTCAAATTCCTGGGTTTTAAAATTAAATTCACATCTAACCTTAGTTAATTTTTTTAGATATCATTTTCAATTTCTCTAACAACACATTTAAGCCAGTTCACAAAGAAAATCAAGCCCCTATTTATATTAATGTCAACTCCAATCACCTAAATTAAATAATTAAACAAATCCCTAACACTATAAACACTAGAATTAATAGCAAAAAAATGTTCAATGAGAATAAAATAACAAAGACCTCACTAAGAGTAATTTCAAACAAAAATTGGTTAACCAGAAATCTTTGAAAAACAAGAAAAACTATTCGAACCAAAAACAGAAAAACAATATGGTTTAACCCACCTTTCTGTAAACTGTCTAATGTAAATATTGGTAGATATTTTCTAAATTTAATTGACAAACATTTTAATCACAACATCCCTCTACAAAAATAATTTTCAATAAAAAAGCTCTAAAAATTAGTTATTCCTGCACTAACAACATACATAATATTATTGACTCACATAAAAACCAAATGTTAAAAACATTTTATGATGGCAATACACCAGAAAACAAGCCCTCTTGTAATGGTAGAATCGGAACCAACTGCCCATTTGGAGGTATCTGTAATTCGGAAAATGTGCCATACCAAGCTACCATTTTTCCAAAAGAAAATATTAATGATAAAAAGTATACATTGGAATATCCAACTCTACAATCACCAGCATTCCTTCTCCAGTACTACTTTAAGATAGCAAACTACTCTATCTAAGCATTATTGGAAACTTAAAGACAGAGGCTTCACCCCACAAATTAAATGGGATATCATCTGTCAAACTCCTAACAACTTCTGGAACAAATGCAACCTATGCATAAAAGAGAAGATTATGATAATTAAATGTAAAAATGCTGACCAATTATTGAATAAAAGAAATGAACTTATTTTCAAGTGTAGACATAAGAGCAAATTTAAAATTCTCTAAAGTCATTGACTTTGAGGGATATACACTTGAAGTGCTGATTCTGATTTCTTATATGGGTACAAATATATGTATGTTCATGTATTCATATGTATGTGTATATGTAGTTATATTGCTTGTCAAACATTTTTATATATAGGTCTGTAGATATATTTAATTATTTATGTGATTGTCTTGCTGCTGCCGACATCATTTATAATTTTTTATTTTTTATTTAATAATTTATCTTTTTATATTTTACTATTATTAATAGTATTATCTTTGTTATTTTTATCCTTATCAATTTTTATATTCTAAATTTCTTTATATTTATCTAAATTTATCAGTTCTATTTATTAATTTGTTTATTTAATTATATTATTTTAATATATTATTTATGTTGTATATTATTATTATCATTATTATTTTTAAATGATGATGACTGTATTATGTGATGATAATTGCCATCTAAAATGACATGACTTTATTAGACAAAATTGTTGTTACTCTTTTACTTCTGCCTCCCCCCCTTCTCTTACCCTGTATATTAACTTGTTCAGCCCTTTTCAGGAAAACATTTTTCTAGGTCATTCTATTTATTTATTTATTTTTGCTATTGGCTGAACATTTATTTCTTCCTTTTTTCCTTTCTTTTCTTTCACTCCCTCTCTCCCTTTCTTTCTTCCCTTAATTTAAAAAAAAAATTATATTTATATTTTTTCTTTTTTCTTTCTCCCCTTTTTTATTATTAATATTTTTTCCTTTTTCTTTTTTCCCTTTATCTCTCTCTCTCTCTCTCTTTCATTTCCTCCTTTTTTATCCTAGTATATCTGTCTGGATGGATTGATTCCATTTCTTAAAAACTTTTGGTCTGAAGAGATGAATATAACAATATTCATGAAATAAATTATAGCCAATATGGATCTTTAAGGTGTTTTCTTAATTTATTATTATATATTATACCAATTACAAATTGGTGTAATATATATATATATATATGTATATATATATATATATATATATATATATATATATATATATATATATATATATATATATATATATATTTATTTATATATATATATATTTATTTTTATTTTTATATATATATATATATTTATTTATATATATATATTTTTATTTTTATATATATATATATATATTTATTTATATATATATATATTTATTTTTATTTTTATATATATATATATATTTATTTATATATATATATATTTATTTTTATTTTTATATATATATATATATTTATTTATATATATATATTTATTTTTATTTATATATATATATTTATTTTTATTTTTATATATATATATATATTTATTTATATATATATATTTATTTTTATTTTTATATATATATATATATTTATTTATATATATATATTTATTTTTATTTTTATATATATATATATATTTATTTATATATATATATATATAAGTTCTCAGAATATATCAGTAGAAAAAACAAATTAAATAAAATAGACAATAGAAGTGTCTTTTATAATTTTTGAATTTCACTTTTGTTTATCATCATGTTGATAAATTGGATGACGAAACATGTCAACAAAAAACTAAGTACTGTTTTCCTATTTTATTCACTTTATCTTTTCTACAGATATATTCTGAGAACTTTTACACATTGCTGACATGGAAAACAAAAACGCACACTTCGTCAAAAGAAAAAAATAGTAAAATGTTACTAATATTTAAAAAATATACTTTCACAGGAGTGTCTTAAAATTTTTGAATTTTGAGTCACTATACAACATTTCATTTTTTTATTGAGTTTTTCTAGTATTCTTAAATTTTTCCAGTTGCTTTGAGTAAGGGAGTGTCAAAATTGTCTGTAGTGTCTATTATCCCAAGCACTTTCAGTCACTTCTTTAGCCATTTTTAAGAGTTTTGTTGTTAATTCCTTTTCAGTCATCTTTTAATTGTGTGATGCATATTGTATGATACTAGCATTTATTCTGATCACCACAAAAGGGACATAGTTGGAATTCAATTGATGTACTTCTACAGGGTGCCCCACAAAAAAAAACAGGAAATTTGGTACAGTTTGTTTAATTGAAACAAAAGCAAAGGATAGGAATTTAGTAGAGATTAAAACAGAACAAAAACACAAATGTGAGATGTGGTGTTCAAACTAAAAAAAGTTATTTTTTTATGTCATATTAAATCTAAAAATTTTTTTTTGGGGGGGGGGGTGCACCTTGTATTTGAAAAAACGTTTAGCTTATTGTTTCTGTTATATATATATATATATATATATATATATATATATACACACTCTACACACAAACCACCAATCTGCCACTGGGTAACATGCCACTAGCATTTACCACTGGTGGCCTGTTGTCGGACTGCTGGCATGTTTGTCTCGACAATGTTACCACTGGCGGACCGCTAGAGGCCCACCAGTGGCTGCCACCAGAGGACCACTGGCGTCGCCATCAGCAACCCACCAACAGGCCACTAGTAGCTTGCGTGTAGGTATATATATGTATATATATATATATGAACAAATAAGTTTAGATGTTCAAGTTATCCATTTCTACTTGAGTTTTTCAGAAATAGTATCCACTTTTTAGGGTGCTTGATGGTAAAACTGAATTTACAGAATTCATATTTAAAAGCAAAAAAATAGCTTCCTTAAATAAATTTAATTCTACAATCAAGCATCCTTATGAGTGAATATGATATCAGCAAAACTTTGATCAGGAACAGATAAGTTTAACATTTAATATGCTTTGTTCCTATTAATACTCTATTTGCTGATTGGGAACACTTTAATTATAAAAACTGCTTACCTTAATGTTTTATTCCAGAAATGCCCTGGTCAACTTTTTAATCTTTGTTATTGTTGTGGAGTTATTTCCTTAGTGGAAACTGTATTCGGACTAAATGCGTCCTAATTAGGTTAAACGTACAGAAACGTTAGGAACTTGTAATAAAGTGTTGCGCAGAGTAATCGAGTTGTGGTCGCTGACTACTTCCCTTCTCTCGACTACTACTGACTCCTACTTATAATAGATGGGAGAGTCTATTATCTAGACAAGGTGTCTTTCACTATAACATCCCCCTCTTAAAACTTTACTCCGTAGGAGTAAAAGTTTTCTTAATTTTTCATTTTATTTTATTTTATTTTTTTACAGAAAAAAAAACTAAAACAAAAAAAACTTCATTTTTTTAGCAACATCGTAGCATATCTCCTACGTTTTGGATCCATTTTTAAATGATCAGTTGCCTTTCTTTTTCTCTTGGATCGGCGTACTTCAGGTAATATCGTTGCTGGCATTGGTAGATCAAATGTATCAAAAATCACCTCCATAGGTGTTTCTCCAACTGGAGTGCTGTCCACCATGTCTGAAGAGCGTCGTCTGATCTGGTTAATGTGCCGTTTGCATGTGAATTTTTCACCTTTCACGAAGTACATCATATTGCTAATCCATTGGGGTTTCCCCGCGTGAGTTCAAATCTCATCTTCGTCACCAAAAGTTGCTGTGGAGTTATTTCCTTAGTGGAACCTGTATTCGGACTAAATGCGTCCTAAATAGGTTAAACATACAGAAACGTTAGGAACATGTAATAAAGTGTTATGCAGAGTAATCGAGTTGTGGTCGCTGACTACTTCCCTTCTCTCGACTACTACTGACTCCTACTTATAATAGATGGGAGAGTCTATTATCTAGACAAGGTGTCTTTCACTATAACAGTTATTGCTATTATATACATATACACCAAGTATTCAAACAGTGAGCTCTATCTAATTTTTATTTTTTTTCCAATTTTTGTATAAGTAATTGCCCATCTGGATCCCAAATTCTCAAAGTTATTATACAAAAGAAACAACCCACATTAAATAAAATATATTTTTCCTCAAGGGATGGCATTTTAAAATATCTATAAATTAATAATATATTTGTCTTTTGGTGCCATCAGTCTTTTCCACACAGCATCACCAATATCATACATATATATTTAAATTTGCAATATTGCATTACAAGAAAATGTCAGGATGAAGCTAACAAAATATTTCTCTATCTTGCTGGCATTACATTCCAGACAGACACTGAAAATACTTTAGACATTTTCTC
Organism: Acanthosepion esculentum; assembly: GCA_964036315.1. NCBI lineage: Eukaryota > Metazoa > Mollusca > Cephalopoda > Sepiida > Sepiidae > Acanthosepion > Acanthosepion esculentum. The sequence goes on from OZ038479.1 coordinate 87,432,487, forward strand.
TAGAAATTGGATCTGGACATGCAGCAACTTATTCATAAATTGAAAAAATATAATAAAAATTAACCATACAGATGGCCCTGGCTGAATTTAATAAAACTTGTTATATAAATTCTTGCTGCCTAAATATACACAATATACATATATATATATATATGGGCGCATTGCCGCGTGGTTAGAATATTTGCTTTCTGACCATGAGACCCAGGTTCGAATCTCACCATGGTTGATTTGTCAGGAAGTATACTTCTTGATGTTATCAGTCTGGAAGGGGGTCCCAGCATGCAGTACCTTTGGACAGTACCTGAAAACTAAACCACAAGTTGACCCAATCCTTGTGAATGAAATTGGGTAGAACTTCTACCAGTAAGCCGTCGGCGCACGGCAGGGATGAAGGTGAATTTTAGTGTGTTTATTTTTAGATTTTAGATAAACACACAGTGACTGACAGTGACTCAATTCTGCCGAAGAGTCATGCTATATTAGCTTAAATAGTCACTGTTTACAAACTCACACCTCACACCCACAGAGCTCAACCGAAATTAATTTTTCAGGAATAAAAATAAGAATACATAATACCCCCAAAAAATTACCATTACCTGATTGCATTAGGCATGAAACTCTGAGTTGTACTGTCTGTGTGGGGTATTATGTATATTTATTGATATATATTTAATAGCTCTGTTATTTAGCATTGAGCACTCTTTTTCTTACACCAGTGGATAACTGTATGTATTTGTATGTGAACACTTATATGTATATTTATTTATATTTATTCATTTGATTATATACATATATATATATATATATATATACATATATATATATATATATAATGCTGAAACATCAGTCAACATAATGCCACATCATGCTGAAACACCAGTTCTTGTATGATCACAAAACTTAAGCAATGTTGAGTCTGTTCAGTACCTAGATGGGTGACCACCTGAGATTACCAGGTACTGTAAGCTTGGATTTGTGGCTGGTGGAATGGATAATAGCTTGGAATTATTAATCATGAAGGACCAACAATATTTTAACTTCATTTTTTACATATTACTCATCATTTTCTTAATTTCCAGTTCATATTTAAATCCAAATTGGACAATTTTAGCTTTCATAAGTTGTTATCAAAGAGATTTTGTTTTTTGTGCTGTCTCATCATTTTCAAATATTACTTTTTTTCTATCTTCAGGTAACAACTTGTATAAATGAAAAACTGCTGCCCAAATGCACCCATTTTATATATATATATAGGATTAATTTTATTTTTAAAACATTTCACCCCAAGCAAGGTGGGAGTACCACTAGCACACAAGGGGTTACAGAAAGTGGGAGCAAGAGTAAAAAGGTGTGAAAGACGAAAGGATGAAGAGAAGTACGGGGAATAGATCAAGGCATCTGGAGACGTTGATTGACATTGCATTAAGCAAGTAAGAGGAAGGGAGTTCCACAGATGGGAAGTGTGAGATATGAAGCTATTAGAGTAGAAGAGATGGCTACATTTAACTGTTTCGACAATGAAAGGACAGGAAAATTTGTCATTTCGCTGACTGATATTGTATCCAGCATCTCACATTAAACTGACCTTTTGTCTCATCCTGTCTGTGTGGAGTGGCAAGAAAATACAATCGCTTTGTGGCCTTTTGGTTAATATCAAAGTGTAGTATCTTTCTCTCCACATCTATCACCCCTTCTTTCTTTTTTCATTTTCTCACTGAAACCAAATTGTGTCTTTTCCCTTTTTTCCGTGCGATCAGAACTAAATAGACCATCATTTATGAGGTATTGGCAGGGCATATTGGTCGTGCTAACTAATGAAGGGAGTGACAAGCACAATTATAAGAGGATGGCATTATAAAATTATATGATTAAAATTATTCTAATTTTATTCTAATTCATATACTGAGTATAAATAGATTCAACTAAAATTTATTTATTCATTTAAGTTTTGTTTGTTCATTTATAAAATTGATGTTTTTTTTTTCCTTTGATTTTGAAAAATGTGTGAAATATATGACGTGGTAACCGGGCAGAGATTTTAATTCAACATTAAGGAGTCACAAAAACTGCAGTTAAATCAATGACAATTCATGAGTCCATCAAATTCAGTGAATTGAATCAGGAACTTTTCCCATATCAATAAATCATAGGTAATTGCCAAGAACCAAAATTACTGGTGATTATTTTCCTGATTAGCAACTTTCTTAAACTCTGAATCACATGGTTGAAAATAGATAAAGATCTTTAACACTTTGCCTATCAACATTCCCAAAGATGCTGATAGAGAAAACAGATACTAATGCAAAACAGAAGACATAATTGATCTTTTTATAATATGAAAATACTGATATGTCATGAAACAAAACAATAATTTTGACCTGAGTCACTGAGATGTGCTTTTGATACTATTATGTTACTATTATGTCTTAATCACTTTCTAACCAAGTTTTATTAACATAAAGACACGGAAAATACTTTGGAAGAATCAGTGGATAATAACCTGTATCAGAAATTCAGACAGTAACTGTAGTTTCATTTTCTGAGACATCAGAACATCAGAGGTATACAGATCCAGAATATTACAAGAATGTATCATGAAACAAGGCTTTATTATGTATCATGATACAAAAGGTATCATGCATTAGTATAGAGGAAATTTTTTGTTACCCTATTCTTCACTCAAGACAAGGTGCAAGATCTACTGAAGGTAGAGGATTACAGAATGAGGTGTGTGATATGAATGTAAGAAAGGAGGTGGTAGGAAGTGAAAATTATGAAGATAAGGAGGATGGACATCATCTAAAACTAGTAAAGAAGTATTAGAACTATTATAATTATTTTATACACATTTTAAAATTCCATTTCTTGCAATGAAAGTTATTTTATTTAATTCTGGTTGTTTCTTTTGTATACTAATGGCTATTTTTTATAGTATTTAGTTTTTGATCACGATGAGAGAGTTGAAATTACTTGGACATGATCTTTTGATATTTTTTTCCACAAGTTTTATCCAGATCTACAATAACTTTTCTTACATTCCTACTCGCACAGTGAGAGACACTTAAGTAGAGTTTTACTGAATGAGATTATTTTATGGACAAATGTAGCATAGATAACATTTTACACCAGAAAAGATTAAAATTGTAGTGATCAGGGAAGCATTCTCTCTGGTGTCTTTTATTCAGCCTCACAGTTCTGGGAGAAAAACTGTTCAAATGGGACTTGGAATTTTAAGAGAATAAGTATAATTCGCCCAGTGTGTACATGGCATGGCAAATATTATCTGTGAAGGTCCGAACTGGTGCAACTACAGAATGTAGCTCATCTGAACATTTTCCATTCAATATTAATCTACCTTAGGACTGACCTCTTAATTGCTGTTGTTCCCAGGACCTAAGCTATGGGCAAATAGTGAACCCCCAAACAAAAACAAAACTATGAAAGTATAAAAATACCATCAATACATTTTTATATAAAAAACTTAATAATGCTACATATTTATATTAAAATTACCAACAATACATTTATTTCTAAAGCAGAGTTAGCAACAAAACATTTTATCTGTAATAAAATTGTGTTCAAAATATTTAAATTTTGGCATTAAATAAACCATAAAGGTTTATATGCCGCTAAACAAAATCAATCAACCAACCAAAGGACTGGGTATTGAACCATTGACCTTATGGTTTTCATTGTGGTATTCTACTTTGTATTCTAGTTAAGGTTGGCCACTGAAAGTCTGAAAACAATTTAATTCTGAATGTTAGATTTTTTCGCCCCATACAAGAGCCACTCGAGGTAGAGGGTTACTGAAGGCAGATTGCTGTGCTAGTGGTAATCATAAGGGGCACATTTATAATGGTTAACCCTAGATTTGAAGAAGTTAAGATTATAGTGGTGGGGAAAGCTTCCTCCAGGGATTTTTTTCACAAAGCAGCAGTTCTTGGGAAGAAGGTGTGTGTACGGCTTGATTAATTGATTCGATTTTTGTTTTTTTGGGTTTTTTTTTTTACAGCTTATCAACCTTTTGTAGGTTACTTAAAACCAGAAAACATTTTTAAATTCTAAGAATAATATTTTACTGATACAAGTCCTATTAATTAATCCTTAGTTGGGCGAGAAGAGATGGATTCATTCCTTTCCCAAGATTATTTGCATGTAAGTGAATATAACAAGACCTGACTGGAATTGGAACTCAGCTCTCCAATTTTAAATTGTAAGCTGTTATACCTTAAATCACCAGAACATCCAAGATTACACATCTAGGTAGTGACCAACTTTACTTAACTAGTAGTCGTATAAGAACTGGTGTTTCAGCATGATATGGTCATAAACCGATTTGATTAGAATTTGCTACTTATTAATGAAATACAAAGAGAATTAGGGTGGTTTCTTCAATGTAAATAGTGTGGCAGGGAGGGTTAGAGGTTGTGGAAAGGAGCGATGAAAACAATTCATCACCCACAAGGCTACGTACATGCTTTTTGGACTCAAGATTAAAATGAAGACTGAGAGTACTTGTATTCTCCTGTCTAATGATTTAACCAACCATTTCCCTTATAATGAGCTGTTTGAATTCAATATTAGAATGAATTGTTTTTCTTTTGCTTTGTATGTTTAAATCAATGAGTCAGTCAATTATGTGCCATGCGTGAAACATGCTTAGACGATCATGTCTCTTTCGATACATGACTAACGAGGCAGATTTTTTTTTTTCCCCACAGTAGGTTGCCATTTCTTTCAGCCATCCAAGGCTATAGAACCCGGTCTGTCCTGCTATTTACTCATATCTGAGGGAAGAAGAGGATTCATACCTTTCCCAGGGGTATTAGCATGTAAGTGAATGTAATGGATTCTACTGGAATTCGAACTCATCTCTCCGATTCCTCAATCTGAGCCACTATCCATGACTCCAACTTACTCCCCAATCAATGAGTACCTTGCCTAAAACTTCAACCACTTTGTTATTCTCGAATGGGATTTCTATTGAAATCACTGTTTTCTTTCTCCTGCATGAGTTACAATAATTTATGCTTTATTTGTTCTTCAATTAAGGTATGATTTATTGACCTATAATGTTTTGGTCTAACTACGAAGATAAACCCAGCTGGATGCTACGAAAACAAAAAAAGAAAAAGCACTCATAATAACTGATCTACCAGTTCATCTGAAATTGAAATAAGACAGATGAATGAAGGACAACTGAAAGCATTTAAAATACAAAATAGAAATGCACACAGAATACTATAAAATGAACTTATATATTGAGGAGAGGTTTATCCCTTGTTTCCTGTTGAAGATTGGGTTTCCAGTTCATCCTAAAGTCTTCTTCAATTTTATAATTCTACTGTCTCCACCTAAACTAAATTTTATTTACTATTTACTTATTTTTTCCTTAATAGGAGTTGATAGGTTTGCCTGTCGTCTGATTCACTCTCCTCCACAGCCTTTTGAACAAAAGTAGAGATTTATCCCTTGTTTCCTGTTTAGGATTGGGTTTCCGGTTCCTTCTAAAAACTTTTCTTTTTCACTCCTTGTAGACCCTTGTATCTTAGTGGCATTATCACTTTGGTTTGGCTGACTATATATATATATATATATATATATGAACATCTCTGTCATAATGTCCATATAACTACTCTGATGATGGCTCATGTGAGCCGAAAGCTTAGATCGAGGTACAGCATAATAAAAAAATATCCAAATTTTGGATAGTTTTTGTTTTTATTTTCTCCCAAAACTAAAACCAGTATACAAAGCTTAGAACAACTCATGATCAAACATAATAGACATTCGTTGTCTGTTATATTTAACAATATATGTTTGAATAATGATCTGCTGCTCCTATACACTATATATATATATATATATATATATATATATAAATCATTTCACCCAAAGCAAATCAGGAGTGCCACTAGCACACAGGAGGTTACAGAGAGTGAAAGTGAAAGAAAAACTGGGTATAGGTGGGGAAAAGATAAAAGATAAACAGGGAACAAGGCAACAGCAGATGGTGATTGATATTGCATTTAAATTTTTTAAGATTGTAGTTATCAGGGAAGCAAGTAAAAGAAAGTGAGTTACATTGTCAGGAAGTGGGAGAAAACAAAAAGTTGGAGTAGAAGTGGCAGTTACATTTAACTATTTCAACAGTAAAAGGGTGGGACCTAGTTGTCAGTCTAGTAGCACACTTAAATTCATATCTTTGGGGCACCAGAGAAAAAAGCTTGTCAGAAGAGTTGCCATAAACATATTTCTATAAAAGACAGAGGGAAGCCACATCACATCTGTGAGAAAATGACTGAAGTCAAGATGCCATGTCAGGATTGATTACATTGCAGATCCTTCTTTGGATTTTGTCGAGATCCTTGTGATGAACAGCAGGGGCACCAGACCAGATATGGTAACAGTATTCAATGTACAGATGAATTGTAGATTTGTAAATGTGTAAAATGGATTCTGACAAGAAAAACCTTCTGGCATGACACATATAACTTGTTTTTCTTACCCTTTAACTTTATAAACAGTACAGATACTGCCACTTATTGTCACTAGCAAAAGGGTGATAACTCTACAATTACCAAGTTAAAGGGGATAATTCTACTACAGCAAAGCATAAAAGATTTTAGAGACAATATATATATATATATATAGATAGATATATGAGGGAGTGATGAAAAGCTCTTGACCTGGCCCACTTATCAAAAACCTATCAGCATGATTTATGTGTGTATATAGAGGGTGCGGTGGATAAATTGTCTTGTAAATTATGCACAAATGAAAATAACATTGGCATCTCATTTTAACAGATATATTTACCAAATTACACAAAAATATCTTGAAATACTAAAGCGTAACTTTATTCAATAAAATCACCATTGGCTTCAATCACAGCCCCCAGATGACTTCAGAAACTCTTGCAACTCTTCTGGATGGTCTCCTTGTTTAAGTTGGTGAATGCTACCATAATTCTTGCCTTCAGCTCATCTTTGGTGCTAGGACTTTTGTTTATCTCTCACTGAACTTCACCCCCAAACATAATAATTACGGGGATTGCAGTATGGAGAGTTAGATGGGCAGATGTATTGGGTGATGTGGTCACAGAAATTCTCTGACAACCATGACTGGATTCTCCCACTTGTTTGGCATGGCTTCAGAGTCCTGTTGCCAGACATAGGGTCTTCCAGCAGCCACCCTCTTGATCCAAAGCAGCACTACCTCCTCAAGGCACAACATAACATCACCATCACTAGTGATCACTCCAAATGCATGATGTTGAGTGGATATATCATCCAACTCTTTCCAAATCCTCAGATTGGTACTCAAACACTCTGAAATGTTCTTATTGAGTTTCTATCATGAATGCCAAGCAGTACAGCATGCCATTTCCAAATTTCTGTTTGAGAAAATTGCATCATAGGGCTCTTTTTTTTCACAGACATTGGCAACTGACCCTAGTATAGTTTGCAGTCAGCAAAATAAAAAAAATCACAAATGTACATGTGCAAAATTAAAAACATAAAATTGGGACAATTTACCCATTGCACCCTATATATATATATATATATATATATATATATATATATATATATATATACACACAAGGGTTGGACAAAATAATTGGAACAGGTGCAAATTCCACTCTTATATTTCAAGGACATATTATATTAAGAAATTTAACTAAAACCTCATAATTGCAGGTTATATCTATTGTAAATACATTTATTTATCTAATTTACTCTCTTTGTCTTATTTATTTTTAGAATTTAGTAAAATTTAAGCTAAATGCTTGACTTCTCTGAGTTTGAAAAGGGCAAATTGTTGGCAAGAGCCTCGATCACTAAGGTTGCTGAACTGTTTGGTTTTTCAAGAGCTACCATATCAAGAACTATGATGCAATTCGAGAAACAGGGCAAAACCACTAGCAACCATAGCAATTTGGGCCAGACTTGCAAACGTACTGACAGGGATTGACATGCATTGAAATGCAATGTGGCAAAAAATCATTAGACTACTGTAGCCAAAGTGAGTGCTAAGTTAAATAATCATCTAAATAGTCCAGTTTCTCCTAAAACTGTTCGTCGTGAGCTCAATAAGGTTGGATATCATGGAAGAGCCGCCATAAGGAAAGCTCTTCTCTCCACTCGCAACATTCAGATGAGGTTGAAGAGCTGCAAGGATCACAATGCCTGGTCTGCAGACCAATGGAAGCAAGTCATATTCTCAGACAAGTCCAGTTTTTCTCTTTTCCCAAGTTCAGGGCGAGTTTATGTGTGGAGGCAGCCCAAAGAAGCTTACAACCCTGACTGCCTTCTTCTAACAGTGAAGCATGGAGGTGGATCAATGATAGTTTGGGCCACCATATCATGGAAATATCTTGGTCCATGGTAGAATCAACAGCAAAGATTAGCTGAACATTTTGGGAGATCATGTTCATCCAATGGCCCAGACTTTATTCTCTGATGGTGACTGCATCTTCCAAGACAATAATGCTCCAATACATACTGCTCAAGTGGTTAAGAATTGGTATGAAGAGCATGAAAGTGAGCTAGAACACATGGCGTGTCCTCCCCAATCTCCAGATATCAATATTATTGAACATTTGTGGTGCATTTTGGAATGACAAGTTAGGAGCCACTATCCTCCGTTGTGTCTTAAAGAGATGGAGCAGGTGTTAATGGAAGAATGGCTGAAAATTCCTGTGGATGAAGTCAGGAATCTGTATGATTCCATTCCTAAATGTATTAAAGCTGTATGTGATGCTAAAGGAGGACAAACTCCATATTAAATAAATTTTCTTTGAATTTAACAAGTATTTCAATTATTTTGTCCAACCCTTGTATATATGAGCATGTGGCCGAGTAGTTAGAACGTTCGCTTTCTGACCATGAGACTCGGGTTTGAATCTTACCATGGTCAACAATATCAGGAGACTTCTGATGTTATTGGACTGGATTAGCGTTGATCTCAGCATGTGGCATCTTTGGAAAGTGCCTGAAAACCATACGACAGGTTGACCGAAGCCTTGTGAGTGAAAATGGGTAGATGGAACTCTTTGGGGCCGTCAACAGCTGTGCTAGTATGAAGCCACAAGTCATTGTGGTCGAGGGTCTGAGCGTACTGGCTTTGTTTAAATTGTTGACCACACTAGATTACATGGTCTCTGCCAGAAACTGTAACAAACGTCTGCTCAGCATAGTTGCAGTATAAACCACAGGTGGGCTCTGTGGGTGTTGAGCAAACAAAAAATGTGCCTGAGTGAGCATCTGCAATAGGGATTGGATAGCCGTCCTAGTAGAAGGATATCCTTGAATACAAGTGGTCAGCTATTATATTATTTTATTATATATATATCTATATGACAAAAGATTTATATACCCTAATAGTGTTAGGAAAACAAATGACAAATATGTAATTTTCATGTGATGTATTTTTTCCTTTAGTTTTTCAACAGACTAACGTAATGTTTATGTTGATGTGACTAGATGGGGTATATATTCTAGCCAATTTCATTTAGTTTCTTTTTCTTCTGTTTATGTTTTTATCACTTTTCTTATCAGGTATCCCACATTGTGATGATAAAAGATTTGCCAAGAAAGGTGCAATATTGTTTCTCATTCATTTTCTTAACATTATTCTGGTACATAAAAAATTTATATATCTTTTCCCCATATATATATATATGTGTATGTGTGTGTGTGTATGTGTAATTATATCTCTTGATCTCAGTGAGTTATTCAAATGGTTACTCTTTTGATCTACAACAGATTCCGTACTCATCAACATGGAGTGACAATTTCTGATCGTTTTGGTATCTACAGAAGCATATGGTACATGAAAACTGTGCCAAAATCTCTGCACATGTACCATGAAATGCCACACTTTATAACAGGATGCTAGCTAAGCAGACTCATGCAGTGTCAAGTTGTATCATTCTTGGCTACACTTGTCACTCTAAAATAAAAATAGAAAATAAGCAATGAAATTCTGCTACTTTAAGGATCACAATATATTTTGTTTCATTCAAATGTCGTGATTATTTACATTATTCAGGCTGTTGTCTTTATCTTTATTGTCATGTTCATGATGTTTCAGCTGCTGTACACTCCGGCCTTCTTCAGGTGATTGGAATGTCAAACTGAACATATAACCGCCAAAACGTTGTGAACATGATAATAAAGATGAGGTCAATAGTCCGAACAAAATAAATAATGCAAATAATTACAATACCTCATCACAGAAATATAGACAATTGTTAAAAAAAAGTCATAAGTAATTTTCAATAGGGATTTTTTTTTCGACCCACCACATATATATATATATATATATATATATATATATATATATATATGTGTGTATGTATGTGTGTATATATATATATATATATATATATATATATATATAATTATTCATATAATAAATAACATTTTACTGACAGAAAAACAAGATCTTCATCATTAACCTGGAAGCTGCCAAATAATTTACAAAATTTTCTGCACCATTTTATCGTAAGCTAAACTAACTTTACCTTACAGTTGCTTCAGCACCCCCCTCACCTTACCTAATGCTTTCGCATCACCCAGCCCAGAACAAAATCACCTGACAGGAATGGAAATAACCACCCATTTAGTCTTAACACTGTTCTTTAAAAAAAAAAAAAAACAATAATATACCTGTAAAGTTTTAGATTTATTTTTTTACTTTATTTGCATTAGTTTTTTTTTTTGTTTTTTTTTACTTTTCCCTTAAACAGTTTTGCATCTTATTTCTACTTCTGCCTCTGTGAAAATCAATGAGAATCATGTTTGTTTTATGCATACAAAAGATGTGTGTGGAGGTCAGAGAGAAGAAAATGAATTAGCCACCCTTCAACTAGCAAGACTTTTGCTTCTAACAGTTGACTTCTCACCTTGTTACATACCCAAGGGTCTTAACACGTCTGTAGGCATTGCTATTTTGAAAAATATTTGTAAATTTAGAAAAAGAAGCATATATACCCCCCACACACACATACACATTTATATATATATATATATATATGTATGTAGAAAGAAAGAAAGAAAGAAAGGTGTGTGATACCTAAAAGGTTTTGAAACTCAAGACTTGAAATGGCTTCCTCAAAGAAAGAAAATGAAATTCTTTATTTTCTGTTGGCGCTATTTCGGGGCAGAGAGGAAATGTCAGTTGTGATACAGTAAAAATAATGGGTAACTTCACAGATGAACAAATTAACCTGTTTGTTCAAACATTTATATATATATATATATATATATATATATATATATATATATATATATATATATATAAAGAAAGTATTCAGTTTAAAATTCCTTGAAGGTTATCCAGATCAACAGACAGCTAAAGAAGGCCAGATTGTACAATGGCTGAAACATTGTGGCAACCATCACAAAGATGAGGACAATATTCCAAATGTAAATAGTGTAGATAATGATAACTGCTCATCCCAGAATTTCTGACAAATATAGTATCAATGATATCCAACAAAACACTTGAAATATATAATAACTGATTCTGTTCAAATTCCCCAGTCCCTCTATTTCCACATTTCAGGATAGTTTGAAAATATGTATTAAACCTGGCAGAATAATTAAATAAGGAACAAGTAATATTTTTTTGAATTTCTGCAGTGAGAAGTTATCATGATTTACACTATTTATATTCTGACTATTGTCCTTATCTTTGTTGTTTTTATCACAACATTTCAGCCTTTGTGACCTGTGGCCTTCCTCAGGTGTATATCAATCTGGGTAACCTACAGGGAATTCTGAACTGAACCGTTTTATTTAATTTTTGGAAGTGGAATAATTTGGTGTAATGTTTTAATTTTTAACTTCTATTTTTGTTTTCATTGTTTGTATAGACAACACATGCATATCTTATGGTGTTAGTGCTTATGTATGTATCAATTTATAAATTCAATGTTTGTTTTGTTTTTTAGCAGTTGTGTAAAAGTCACATTATATACCATATATGGGTATTCTTAATTTTTTGAAATGTTAATGTAATTTAAATGTGCATTAAAATTGGGTTTATTAATGTATTTTAATTGTATAAAATAATTATAAATATGACAACTGTTGCAAGGGAATGTGTAAAGGTGGGTTACGTCATCTGCAAATGTTTGGATCTTAAGCGTACATTTACAAATATTGGTGATATGAAGAAGTTGATTTTAATAATTTGTTTTATATATGAAGTCCCTCAAAGAAATATCAAAAAAAAAAAAAAAAAAAATTCATATATTCTCTTCCAACAATTGTGGTGGAATTATCATCAAACGCATAAAATAAATAAAAAAATAAAACTCCTTCTCAAAGACAAAAATATTTATGAAAAATTAAACAAACATAAGGTTATAAAAGAGACACAAAAATTCAAAATGAAGCAAAAGAAATCATTTAAAAATGAAGACAGTTCCTAGTTAAAACTCATCAAGCATCACCTGAAAACAGCCATACTAAAAATACATAAACCAGATATCTTAATGAAACCCATTATATCAGGAACAAGTAGCACCTTACATAATCTTGCCAACATGCTAGCCAAAATTTTAACTCCAATTCATGGTACAATTAACTCGTTGCATATAAATACTCTGATGATTTTTTAAATAAATTAAAAAATATAGACAAGAAAAAACAAAACATACATGATCAGTTTAGATATAAAATTTTTATATCAAAACGTTTCTGTAAAGAAATACCTAAATTTACTAAAAATACATTTAACTAAAATTAAACTAAAATTCCTACACATAAAAATCATAAAAATGTGCCATTTAATTAATAATCAATGTTTTTTCACTTTCAATAACAAATTTTATAGACAAAACTTTGGTTGACAAATGAGGTCTCCTCTTAGTGGCATTTTGGTTTATCTATTTTTGGAATTCCTGGAGAGTGCTGCTTTCAAAGATATTTTACCACAAAAATTACTCTTTATTTTAAACAATGATGATTATTTATTAATGTATCCACAAAACATAGTTTTACCCAATCTTGTAAACAAATTTAATAATATTGAAATCACTATAGGTATTATCTTTCTCTCTGAGTTTAATAACACTTTATGCTTTCTAAACATCATGCTACATAGATCTAATACACTAACAAGAATGACCTTATTAATTTTTATTCCCACCACTGTAACAGGATAAAATCTGGGATAATTAAAGGATTCTATTTAAAAGCATTAAGAATCTGTAGTCTCCATCTAAGCATTGGTATTGTCATCCTCTCTCTTTATTATAATTCTCCCATGCGCTGGCAGTGATGGAGATGGCTGTGAAGGCCCAGCCTACTCCTGAAGAGTCATGAACAGGAGTCACAGAGAAGTGTGGGTGAATATGACCGGGCAAGTCTGGCCCTTCTGACAGCATGTCGGAGATCCTTTTCATGTTGACAGTTGGACTAGAAAGTATCGATCCTCCCTCAGATGCTCCTACACCAGGAAGGCCGATTTGCAGCAATGGTTTCCTAGGTCACGGTCAATGTTGGTCTGTGTCAGGGATGTTTTCAACTGATCATTGAAGTGTTGTTTTGGGCCTCCATGTAGCCTCTTGCTGCTGGCAAGTTCTCCAAACTGGATGAGATGTGGGAGTTGAGTGGGATGCATTCTGGACATGTGACCTTCCCAGCTGAGGCCCCAGTACTTACATGAAGAAGAAATATATGTAGAAAACACTTTGATCGTTATTTCATCCACAATGCTAAGAGAAAGGCAAACAAAACATGCAGCTGCAAAAAGATAATAACATTATTAATAACAACAATGACAATAAACTAGATAAAAAACTAACATTTAATATTACCAACTAACTCCTTAACATTGACTATCCAAAACAGTTTATTCAACATTAACAATATCAAAATAATTACATTCCTCTTACATTACTATTATGGATATGCCAGAGCCAAAAATACCCATAAGAATAATACTTCTGAAGCAGGATATATACATATATTAAGCTGCCACACCTGATCCTCACAATATGTTGGAAAATCTTGAAGAAATTAAAAAAAAACCTATCTAAGAACAAAAAAAAGGATCTTAAACACAATTTATCAAATGCATTAGTCATACAAAGAGATAAATTCAATCACAACTTCAATCTAAAGAATGCCACACTTATTGACAATTCTTGAGAGTGCCATTATGCAATCTCACCAAAATATAAATCCACACCCTGGATTTTTTCAAATATCTCCATTCCTGAAAGAATTATTCCTTTCCCAAGCCAACATACATGACTATAAAAATGTTAAAAAACTAAAAGAAAATGATTAAATTCATAACCTCCTTGTATTTAAATTACATAATAAATAAATTATTTTTAGGCCTCCAGTGACCTATATATGTAACCATGTGAAGGAGTAGAGACAAACGATCACTTGAGGCATGAAACTGGCAGTCACGCTGCAGTATTGATTTTTCTGTCCATGCTGTCTATATATGCAATGGCTCCATTGCAGATATTGAGCCGTCTTCTCCTGTAAATACTGCAAATTTTAAACAATATAATTATATTGTCTATGTGTGTGTGTGTGTGTGTGTGTTTGTACTCATGATTTGGTATACAAAAGTAGGAACTCTTGGGCATGAAATTGCTTTATCAAAAAATAAAAATAAAAAAAATTCTAGATAGTCAGGTTCCTTATTTTCTGGGGTAGTGATTTTGACAGATGTGTGATATGTAGTAAATATGAGTAACTTGACAGGTGAACCTGCGCAAATTCTACACGTTGGATATACACATTATGCACATTGGAATCAAAAGTAGCACCTGATTTCTGTTTTGGTAACTGTTTTTGTTAATTGGTTGCCATTGCTGTTACACTGTACAAGAATGTAAAAATCAAAGATAGAAATGTTTATCTAACCATTTATTTGGAGAAAATTATTATAGAACCTGCAAAAGAATTAACTTGGAAAATAATCTTCAAGACAAATATTAACAACATGACTTCCCAGAATTTGGGTGCTACTTTCGACTCAAACCCCCATATATATAGTTTTAAGGTATGCTATATTTGTGGGTTAAAGTGCTCAATATCACAGATAGAGCAGTGACAGACTATTTCATACTTAAGCATATGATATAGACTGGTGCTACTGTGTGTTGACTTCAATGTCCACTTATATATATTCCGGCATGCCCATGTTTGTTGGAAACAATTTCAAGTCACCAAGGTCATTTAAATGGAAAAACTGGAATTGCAACACAGATATAGAATGGGTGTTATAAAAAAATAGGAATTAGATAACACCAAAATTTTATATAGGACAAAGTACAATTATATATTGAAGTGTTTAAAAAATAAAATTCCAGTTTGAGTGACTTAAAACTGTTTCCAGCAAATGTGATTCAACTATATATATATATATATATATATATGGTGGACATCCACTCATGACTGAGCATGACCTCTTCTTCAACTTATCTTGAATCACCTGTGATTGTCATTTTCTTGCTGGTGTCGGCTAAGATGATTCTTAAGTCCTGGCACTGATTTGCATTTTAGACCACATGATGTACATGTTAGTTGGTTACTGACCACTGGCTGATCTGGATGTTTTGATTTAAAATGCCTTGTTAGGCCAATAGAATTTCTGAAAACCTTGACACAGATGGTACAACAAAAAGTCATCCAGAATGTTATATGGAACAGCATTAGGTATCTTTTGGTGTGATTTAATATGACTGGCCATTCCCACTTTGACAAGCAGATATGACCACAGATGTTACAAGTCAGGTCTTACTTAGATGCCTTTCCAAGAAAGAGTGTCACCTCCTCCATATACCTAGCCACATGCTTAACTCACCCCTCCACCCATCTCTATCTTTTATATTTGCATATTTAGGCAGCATATATTCATTCAAGCATGTTTGGTTGAATAATCTAGACATGTGTCTATTTATTTTTATTTTAATCCTCTCAAATTCCCGGATCAATTTCTTAGTGTCTGTACAAAATTGATCAAGAAAAAAGCCGTAATTATGCATACGATTTTTATTTTCTCAAGTACTTTCAGTCTCATCCAAGATCATCTTTAGGGGTGAATTTGCTAAGACAAAAAAAATTTACGGCCTGCAGTAAACAAAATCAATTATTAGTATAGCAGTGTTATATAGGAATAAAGTGTCACTGCTGATACTTGAGTCTGAACAAAGATCGCGAGTGAGCAAACACAGGCGATCCCATTATTGAATTAAGTAGATCACATGACCATAGAGGAAATGCATATATAGGAAGTCTAGATTGATCTTCAGTTCTAGTCTATCCTCTATACTATACAGATCTCCATTTCTATTCTGTCCTCTATTATATATACTATATATACGCCTGCTATTCACTTCTATATTCACTATACGGGTTCCTTTCCAGGCAAGTATTATTGAGCAAGTACTAATAGTGTGAGTGTTATTCAAAGGCATCTGACACCAGCATTGTTCAATGGCGTACTATAGTTGTATTGGCGATTACAAAGTCTCTACTACAATGAGCATTATGAAAGTGAAAACGAGTATTCATTGGCATCACAAAAGTGGCAGCAAGTGTTTATAGAGTCACAAAAAGCAACAAAGTTCTAAAATATTTATAACAACAAGGTTTTAAAATATCTAAATTATAGTTGTTAAAACTACAATTGAAAAACAATATTTTAAAATATTAATTACAATTTTTAATAAGAAACTACAAGTTACCTCCCTTATAAAGCGGTAAATTTTTCAAATTTTGCAGCATTCATGCTCACATATTCATAACTTACTTTAATACTTTATCTTAACAAATTCACCTCTGAAGATGATCTTGGATGAGATTGAAAGTTTTTTTGGAAATAAAGATTATATGGATAATTATGGCTTTTTGATTCGTTGATTCGTGGACTTGAGAAGATTAAAATTAAAATAAATAGACATAATATGTCTAGATTATTCAACCGAACATGCTTGAATATATATATATATATATATATATATATATATATATATATATATATATATATATATTATATTTAAATAGGTCCCCCCCACTTTCCACTTAGGATAAAATCTCTTCCCTGGGAGCAGGTTTTCGTAGCGCCGCCCACGTGACGCCAGCGTATCCGACTCCAAGAAAGAATACTCTGACTTTAGAATTTCAGTTTTTCTGTTTCTGACCAGTCTTGTATATATCGTCTCTTCATCTAACTTAAATCTAATATAAATATGTCTCCATTAACCATGTCCTGAAGAAGGTCTATTTGACCGAAACGTCTGACGTCGACAGAATAACAAAAACAAAAACAAAATAAAAAAAATAAAAAAATAAAAAAACAGTAAACTCACATATTCGGATTTTGCTTTGTCTTTTCCACATTTTCATCATATATATATATATATATATATATATATATATATATATATATATAAAATGTGGTAATTGAATGACAAAATGGAAAAAATTCTAAGTAATGGGTTTTATCCTCTAAAAGGACTTTATGGACTAAAGTAATGTCCTTATTGATGAAATTATATATATATATATATATTTTGAATTGGACAGAGTCTGACAATTTATTTAAAGACATTTTTGATATGTTTAACGTTCTTTTTATAGATCCATATAAAAAGAACATTAAACATATCAAAAATGTCTTTAAATATATATATATATATATATATATATATATATATATATATATATATAGGTAATAGGGAGATATTACTGTAAATTGTCAGTTATAATTATGCACTGAGGCGGGGAAACACTGAAGATGTAAGTATGCTAAATTTTAAAATTTCAGGTATCTGACGTGTCTCTGCAGTTTCCCATGTCTTTAGTTATTTTATTTTTATCATTGTTCTTTTTAAATATCCCACATTGTAATAGGTGAAATCTTATAACAACTTGGGCATTAATTTACTGCAGGAAACTCAGAAATCAGTACACTTTCTATACATTTTGCCTTAATCGAGGACTAAATGTGAGAATTGGCCTAAAGGTGGGAAGGATGGTGATAAATGTTTAAAATAATATCAATTTTGTTAACAGGAACATTAGTAAATAGGTTTTCAACATGTAATGATATTATTTTGTTCAGTGGAGGATTTTTAAGAAATCATTAGTAGCTTTAATAAGATATATGGTAGGCAAATAGACCAATTCATACCATATGTAGCTTCCCTCTGCCTTTTCTATAAATATTTTCATGATAATTGTTCTGATCAACTTTTCTCTTTAGTACCTAGACTTTATGAATTTAAGTGCAGCACTAGATTGATGGCAAGGTCTCATCAATTTACTGTTGAAATGGCTACACATGTAACCATCAGTTCTGTGCTAACAGTTTCTTCTGTTGTACTACTCACTTTTAGAACTCTCTTCTGGCTTATTGTTTCCAGTTAACATTGATAATATCAATTATCTTCTGTCTTTTTTTATTCTTGTTCTCTCCTTAAGAGTATTTTTTCCTTATCATCTCTAACACTCAGTAACCACTTGCATCTTTATTGCCTTGATTGGGTTGTAATGATTAAATGATTGGAGCGGATAGAACGGAGATCAGTGTGTTTTAGTGGACTCAGCAGCTTCCAATCTGCCTGTCTGTATCATCTTCAAGAAGTGAGAACAAGATCTAAAAGGTCAGCCAATCTAACAGTGATATCTCACAATCCTCACTCTTGCCCCATATGTAGCCTCCTTTGTAAATCACTAGCGAGTCTTAAGTGTCACTTAATATTATCGCACAAAATTTCATAACTGAATCAATTAAGCTGTCAGATCCTCATACGTCGAAACTGACGGGAGAGTTCATTATATATATATATATATATATATATATATATATAATTGCAGTTTGATTAAAGAAAATTTTCTTTACTTTATTGTGATAAAGTTCTGAATCTGAAGAATGACACTCTTTAATGCATATTGAGAAACAATTTTTTTTTTTACTTCATTCAACAACCACTGAGTGAGATTGTTGTAAGGGAATAAGGGAGGATTAAAGGATGTGTATTATGAGGATATGTAGAGTAGATATTGGTTGACCTTAGACCTGAAGATGTGAAGACTGTAGCAGTTAGGAAAGCCTTTCTTGGTGCCTGTTCCATAAAGTAACATTTCTGTGGGAGAATCTGTCTTAGTAGAACTTACTCCATACTAAAGGAATATGAAGGGAATGTAGATGATTTGATGCTGTGTACGTGTTATGACGGATCCTAGCTGTAAATGCCTGAACTAGTGGAACTAAGGAATTTAACTTATTTGAATACTTGCCATAGTAATAGCAATAGAGCAGTGAGAGGCTAGTAATTTTTTGTTTGTAGGAAAGGGGTTGAAGGGTTGAAAATAATTCATCAACCACAATGGCATATAATCTTTTTTGATCTTTTGAAGGCTGGACGGCGAGGATTAGACAGTATCAGCCCAGATATGTCAACAATATTCTATTCTTGGCCTCATCTGATACTTATAAAGATAAAGTATGGCAGTAGAAGATAGATATTTTCTGAAGCAATACAAGGAACTGACCATTCTTTCAGCATCTTTAGTAATAGTACAAATAAATGAGTTCTATTTGAGATTTGCAGTGGACTTTAGTCTCAATATATGTTTGTGGCAGAGAGCCTCATTGACAGTATGACTGGAGCAAATTTAAGGTCAGCCCAATGGTTGTAGAGAAATTATATGAGAAAAACAATAAACTTTGATAAAATAAACAAATCTTTTTAATTATAATCAAATCTTTCTTAAACACCTCTATGGAGTACGGACCACAACCTAACCACATCTTTGCACTGATGCCCTTGGGAAGGGCATGGATCTATCACTTCTACTTTCACTATGAATTAAATAACAGTTTACTCTGGGTTCTCAAGTTTTGGGGAGCGGTCAGTCTATGAGAAGAACAGTTCAAAACCATGAAGAAGACAATAGATAACCATTCCACTATCTTTCCCAAGAAGTCATAGGATGTCATGCATTTTAAAAAGGAAGCTGTGGAGAATCGTGATAGCCTACCTCCTAAATGCACATAGAATTTAAAAAAACAATAGGCAAAACCATACCAAAAACAATTTTGGCCTGTTTATATTGAAGAGAAGAAAAATAAATTCAAAAACAAACAATATTTAACACAAAAAACGTAGGCTATCATTTTCTTTATTGTGCTGTGGATTTTTACAAGAAAGAAGCCAGATAATTGGCTACAGCCAATGTGATGTCATACATGTGTGGAGCCAATTATTTGCTTGCAATTGTATGATATAAATACATAATACAGACTGAATGGCTAAACTTACTATATCTCCTGTAAGTCTGCCAACTAGTTAATCTACAAGGCAACCAAAGAATTCCCTATTAAGATTTTGAATACAAATGACAAATGAAACCTCCATTCATTGCTTCATAGATTGTGTCTGTTATGCAAATATTTATTTCTCTTTTAGGACAAGAATTTCATAGTTAAAAATAATTGGCACATAATCTCATATCATGAGGATGTGCAGGTGGTGTAATGGATAGTAGCTTGGAATGAGAATTTGGAGAGCTGAGTTGGAATTCCATTTGGGTTTGTTACATTCTTCTACATGCAAATACCCCTGGGAAAGTTATGAATTCATTTCTTCCCCCCACCTATGGGTTAAATAGTAGAACTTATATCTAGAAACATCATAGTTATTGTAAAAATATTGTTATTGCTATATTCACTCACAAAACAAAATTCTTAAAATCCAAAATATCTTTGGGCTTTAAATAACCCACAAAGGGGTTGATAAGTTGTAAAAAAGAAACAAATCAATCAGTCAGTTATCTCATGATTTATGTAGCTGACGTATGGGTACCTTTATTTTATTATTATTATTATTATATTTTTCTTTACCCAATACATGGCCCAAGTGCCACTCAAGGTAGAGGGTTAGTGAAAGAGGATATTTTAAGGGTATATAGGAAGAGAGCAATGTTGTATATTATGAGGATATGTAGTCTAGAAAACAGTTGACTCTTAAAGAGGTTGTGATTTTAGTGATCAAGGAAGCATCTACATGGGAGTCCATTCAAACAGTTCTGAGGGAAGATGCTGTCTGAGTGGAACTAATGGAATATGAAAGTAATGAGGATAAGTTAATTCATTGTACATGGCATGGTAGGTCCTATCTGTGAAGGTCTGGATTGGTGGAATAAAGGAATATTGTTTGCTCAAACATTTTCCATGAAAATAGTGATAGCACTGCAAGAGGCTAGCAACATTCCATGGGAAAGGAGATGAAGGGTGGAAAACAATTCATCACCCACAAGGCCGTGCAAATACTTTAGTATCTCTTTTGTCTGAAACATCAATTTAAACTGAATCAGAGGTCTATACATATACAATTAGTGTAGGTTTTACTATCTTAATAACACTAATATTTTTTTAAATTTTGCATTAATTCATCTAAGATGTTATTTTAAAATTTACACAAGTTTATCAGTAATTTGCTTCAAACATAAAAACAAAAAATAAATGATGGATATTTATGTGAATTCCAAAATATGGCAGTGTAATTGAAAATAAAGAACAGTGATAATTTGTCAGAAGTTTTTTTACTTGATTTATCATTATTATATGCCTTTCTTTTAGGATTAGTATACTGTGCAGTGTGGTCTAATGGATAATGGCTCAGCATGAGAAACCAGAGAGCCAAGTTCAAATTCAAGTCAGGTTTGTTACATTTACAAGAAACAGATTATTTTCTATCAGGTCTGAAATAGATCATGAGAATATCTGGTGACCAACAAGTTGGTCCTGTTATTGGAAACAATCATGTATATAGCATCTGCACCAAAGAGTGTAGGTCTCTTGCCAGACTAAGAAGTCACAGCCATGCTGCTCACAGATTAAATCAATTCTGAAGGGATACAGCACATAGATGAAGATTCATTTTTCATTCATCAGTAATTATAAAACAATGTGACAACATCTAAAAACAGTAACAAGACAGATCTCACCAATTCAGCAAATACTGATATTTGGACAGATTAGAATTGTAGTGAGTAGAAAAAAGAAATAATTATGATGTCTTCATATAAATTTTGAACTGATCCAGTCTTTCTTATCAAATTGTGAAATTAAAGTTGTTTTGAATGGCCACTCTTCTAGATCCTTTCATACCAATGCAGGTGTCTCCCCAAGACTCCATCCTTGGTCCTGTTTTGTTCTTAATTTCCATCAGTAATCATCCTGATGGCATCAGCTCTTAACTTGGTATCTATGCTGATGACACAACAATTTATTTCTGTCTCAATGGTAAGTCTGATCAGATTGATAAATTCAAATTGGCAGCTGATCTCAAAAATGACCTACGGTCTGTTGTTAAGTGGAGCAAAGGATGACTTTTTAATTTTAATGCCTCCAAAACAAAACTTCTCTCTATTAATATTCTGAGAGAACCCTTTCTGCCTCTCATCAGCATGGCTGATGCTAATGTCCAGTAAAGTTACTCATTGTGCCTTCTCTGGTTAACATCCTTGGCTTACATGAAGTGGAAAGACTATATTGAATCCATTGCTAGGTCTGCTGCTAAGAAAGTTGGTTCACTGTGTCGTGCTAGACAGGTTTTCTCTCCTGAATCTATTTTACATGTCTATAAGTCTACAATTTGTCCATGCTTAGAATATTGCTGCCATATGTGGTGCAGTCCTCTTGCTAAATAATTAGAGATTCTTGATAAAATCCAAGAAGAATCAGCAATCAACTCCAGCTACCTCCACACCACCATAAAGTTGCTTCCCTGTGCCTTTTTTATAAATACTTTCATCGTAATTGTTCTGATGAGCTCTTCACTATGGTACCTAGACTTTATGAATTTAAGTGTAGTTCTAGATTAGCAACAAGGTCTCATCAATTTACCGTTGAATTGGCTAGATGAAACTGTAAGTTCTATAACAGTTTCTTTTCTTGCACTTCTCACTTGTGGAACTTTCTGTCAGCTCTTTGCTTTCCAGTCAAGTTTGATCTTCAAAAATTTAAATGCAAAGTCAGTCGTTATCTACTGTCTTCCTGATTACTTTTCTATAGTTCTTGCTCTTCCATAATGCATCTGTTTTCCAATTCTTTCACACCCTATAAGCTTATAACATCTTTGTCTTAGTGGCTTTACTACCTTGAATTCGACTGAAAAAATTATGACACAAATAAATAAGATTTATTTATGAAAAACAAATCCATATAGCAACAGATTTATAAACTCTGCTTAACTACAAAATTTCAAGATGTCAACCTGGAAAACAAACATCATAGCCAGATCTGGTTATATTAGATTTAACAAACCAGTATCTTGATTTAGAATCCTTCCATGAACTTCAAGTTCATGAATACTAATATAGTTCTGAGTTTCTGTAGAATTGTGTCTTCTTCAAATTGGCAAGGCACCCAAAACAGAGCAAATGAATTTGTTCAGACAATAATTGTTTATCAAGATGTATTATGATTATCATTATTATCTTATAATGGGAGAGCTATGATAGAAAGGTTTATTCTTCTATTATATTTCCCCCATTATGGACATTATTATATCTGTGATATAATAACACAATAATTCACGGAGAGAATAGAATGGTAGGAAGGAAAAGGAATGATAAATATATTCTGTTGAGAGTTTTATACCACAAATCTATACATGCATATTTACACATGTCCCATGAAGAGAAAAATATATATCTACACAGTGAGCAGAATGCAAGAAGAAACAAAAAGGACGGGTCTTACATATAGAGATTCTTCTGTGTTTCTGGAGAAGCCATGTTCAAGATACCAGATTCATCTACAAGGCGAGGACATATTCTGTAAAGGGGAGATGGCAAGTTTTGGGGTTTCCTAAATTGAGATTTGTGAGCTGGAGTTTCTTTTTCAACCTGGTAAAGATATATTCCTAAAAGGAAATGGTACCATAAACTTATATAATGTTGCATTTGCTAGAGGAGGCAGAATTAGCCTCAGCCCAGGTGCACTGACCCAGGCTAAAAAATGCAACTGCTCAGTTGACTGCTGTAAACAAACTGAATGACTGACTACTCTTGTCACTGTATGAAGTGACGTCACTAAGCAGCCATCATGTGACCCATGTCACTTATCTCCACCAAAAGAGAAATAATTGCATTCTGAATCTGTACAATCTTATTACTATCTAAACAACAGACCAATTCTCAAATATTTCAATAAATTGGTAATTGTCACTTGAATTCTAACGTGAAAGTGGAAGGTCTGACAAAGGAAAAGAGGAATGAGGTCGTTAAAAACTTCATTGTAAAAACAAAAAGTAACTAAATAAACTATATCTATTTGTACTATCATTATTTATAATTTAATTACAATTTCCACAAATCAACTGGAATGCTTCTTCAGAGGAGTGGTAAATCCCCTAAAACCAGCTTTACTAAATTCCCAGAAGAAAACCCCAACAGAAAACCTACAACCTTAGCACTTTACACCTTTCGAACAGAATTCTTTGGAGTTTTTTGCTTTGTGAAAAACTGCAGATATGACATGTTTTCTTGTACCTGTAAATTATCTTGTTTAGATTGGGGGAAAGTTTTTTTTTTTTTTTAAGAAGTAAAAGTTTTGAATAAAATAAATGAATCTATTCAAAGTTTCTTGAAGACTACAAGATTTTACAGACACATAAGGAAGGCTAGAGAATACAGTGAGATCAAAGGAAGAAAGATGAAATTATTAAACTATTAGTTTATGTCGGGTCACAAAATTAGAAATTTTCAAGTCTTGACAGAAGTTACCTCAGCATTTTCAGTTTCACACTATTTAATACTTGAAGAGTTTATCAGGGTGTTGCCTGACAATCACCAAAATTAATACAGTGAATAAAATAATAATAATAATAATAATAATTATAATAAAAATAATAATGATTTGTGCATCTACCCAGAGCAACAATAATAAGGCAGAAAATTAGTAATAAAAGAATAATAATATAAACAATAGTAATGAGGTTTGTATTAAACTAGATTGTTGTGATAAAGTGTCAATAATAAGACTGATAAATTGGTAAAGACGATAATAATAATGAAAATTATAATAGTAATAATGTTTCCATTCACTTTATTATAAAAACAAGATAAAATTAGTAATAATAATAATGAAATATAAGGAAAAATTAACAATAATATGACAGTATAATGACAACAACAATAATGATGTAGTGAAGTGTATTTCATTTCAGGGTTTTGGTAAATATAAAAATATACAGATAAAATTTATGAAATAATAATAATAATAATGGGAAAAGCAACAACAACAATAATAATAGTAAGACATGTGTTGTATAGCCTCCTCATGCCAGGAGGTCCTGGTCAACAGCGCCAATTCAATAAAATGTTGCATCTTGTCTTCTGGACAGTGATCACTAGATGTTTTGGGGCAGCAATGAATGACATCAAACACGGAGAATTTTAACTTAACTATTTTATTTAATATTGACGTGTACTAACTATACAGTGGAGGTCTTTCCCCCTCACTGAGGAGACATTTCAAACGTGAAAGAGGACATGTATACATTGCTTGATGGTTAAGACACATCTCCAGAAACCTTTCTCATATCTCCTTTTGCATGCTAGCTCAGCCAAACAATATTCCATATTATGGCTTGCATCTGACCCAGAGGGTCAACCTCTGGAAATCAGAGCTGAGATACACTTCCCACTAAAAATAATAGTCTTCTAAACTATTATTTTACACATGTATCAACCCAGAGCGTTGACATAAAAATCAGCAATGTTGGATAAACATCAATAATAATAATAATAATAATAATAATGAAATGTATTTAATTTCAGAGTGTTGTGCTAAAGAAGCAACATTAATAAGATAGAACCTAATAATGAAATCTCTATCCAAATGTCAATGTCTACAAAATGTTATGTTTTGTTCTTCTTCAGATCTAAGAATGTCAACTAGACAGACCTTTCATATTTTGCCTATGTAAAAAAAAGTCATATAAAAAGTGAAAAGTTACTTTTGTATACTTAAAGCGGGTTTTAGAATCTACATACATGAAGCGGGAGAATGATAAAATAAGGGATCACTTTTTCATTGTTACTAAGTAAAAACAGATCACTGACATGTATTTTTCATAAAAATTTGAAAATATATAGCATAATTTATTCTTTGAAATTTTAATTTTGGTTTTAATTACAAGAACCTAGCATTAAGTTAGTTATAAAATATTTATTTTTATTTTATTTAAAGCAAGTTTTAAACTCTTTTAATTCAGTATTTTATCATATCAACTTTTGTCATCCAAACTTAGATTTTCCATGCCAGATTTTCAGATGCCAACTGACATTTAAATTTTCACATTAAAAATCTTCCAAAAATGAAACAGCCATTCTAGTTATAGGATTTAAGAAAAATTTGTCAATTTGATAATTGCTTCACTGGATTTTGATAAAAATATCATTTACATTTTTTTTAAAATACATTAATTCACCTATCAACTTAGTTCAAAGTTTGTTCACCAAAAGTGATGAATTTATGAACATCTCAAAGAACGGCTCATATATGGATAACCAAACATGATAAAATTGGTTATTATTCACAACAAAAATTATATTCCCAACATTAAAGCACAATATGACATGTGTAACTCATTATACTAAAAATGAAGAGTGTATCAACCATAAATGTTCAAACAGAAAGCAACATTCATAAAATGTAGAAAAGTTAGTAGCAAAATAATAATAATGTTGAAACTGGTACCAACCTCCGGGGTGGGAGTGTGGTTTTTTTCCTAACCTTTTATTTGGAATTGTGTGGAAAATGTTTTTGTTTTGTAACAACTCCTGGTGTTGAGCAAAACTACTCATAGTGCAACCTAGTCTATGTTCAATTTCCTTATCTCCTAAATTTGTTATAAATTACACTGAGGTAGTAATAATAATAATGTTGAAACTTGTATCAACCCAGAGTGTTGTAATAAAAAGAAGTTATAGGATGAAGTAAAACTAGTAGCAAAGTAGTATTTGTTGCAATTGTAATAATAACAACAACCATAACATTAAGATGAAAAATAATTAATAGTAAAGCATTTATTGATTTGTTTTCTATATATAAAGCCAGAAAATATTTTTAGATTCTAAGAATATTTTGGGGAGATAATAATGGTTTAGTAATGGTTTAGTGGCACAAGTTTTGTTTTTACTAATTAACCCATATCGAGGGAGAGAAGAGGTGGAATCATACCTTTCCCATGAACCCTACTGGAATTGGAACTTGACTCTCCCATTAACAATTTCATTACACCAACTGCACATCCAAGCTTACAGCACCTGGTATTCTCAAGCAGTCACCCATCTACATAATGACCAGATTCAATGTTGCTTAACTTAGGTAATCATACAGAAACAGGAGTTTCAACAAAATGGGGCTGTAAACCATTAATAGTATAGTAGTAGTAATAATGTTGAAACTTGTATCAACCCAGAATGTTTTAATAAAGAACAGTAATAAACAGATTAAGAAAAATATTAATAATGATGATAATGAAGTATGTATCAACCCTGAGTGTTATGATAAAAATAACAATAAGAAGAAAATGTTCTATCTACAAAAAAAAAAAAATACTGAAAAATAGCTAACTTTAAGTTAACAGTCAAAATAATTTATGTTCTATATATTCAATGGCATTCAACTATTCTATAAGCCATTAATTAAGGATTTAAAATTTTTTTTAACTGAGTATGTAGACTGTTATATAGGAATAAAGTGCTCCTGCCAACACTGGAGTTTGAACATAGATCGCCAGTGAACAAACACAGGTGAATTAAGTGGATCATATGACCATGGGAGAAACACATAAGAAGGTAGTAATGTGATGTCTAATTGATTGCTATTTCTACTCTATCCTCTATTGCTATACAAATTGCTATTCTCTTCTGTGCACTATTCACTATACTGATTACTATTCGGTGATTACTATTCGATCAAGTATTATCGAGCAAGTACTACTAGTGCAAGTGCTATTTGAAGGCATCTGACACCAGCATTGTTCATCGGCATACTATAGTTGTATCTGCAATTACAAAGTCTCTACTACAACAGCATTATGAAAGTGACGAGTATTCGTTAACATTACAAAAGTGGCAACAAGTGTTCATTGACATCACAAAATAGACTTTTGTATATTTGTGTATCTGTAGTGATGAGAATGATTTTTTTTCCAAACAGAGTCAGCACATTGTGGCCATGTTCATAGTTGATGTTATTGAGTGTTGATTTTTTGGTTTTGTTTTATTAATGCTTCCATTATTTTTAGCCTTTTTTACATATGAATGAGGTTATTATAGTTGTATTTTCTACAAGTATGTTATGAATGGAGTTTGGTACGTTTCCATCTATGTTTAAATGAGTCCTTATTGAGCTATGGTCAGAGAGATGTAATGTGAATCTTCTTGATAGGCATGTAGTGGTATGTCCAAAATAATCATTCTTGAATTCATTTTGATCAGAAACACTGTTCCTTAAGGGGTATGTAAATTCATAAAAAATATATAAGAATTACATATTCAGTTAAAAATAAATAAAAAAATCCTTGATAATGGCTAATAGAATAGCCGAAAACACTCAGACGTACCTTATGTCCCCAAAAGAAATTACTTATACAATCACAAGAAAAATTGCATAAAAAGCTTAATCGCAGTAGCTTTTCAGCCGTCTTTAATAAAACTTATATATATGTATATATAGCCTACTGCAAGAAAATCTCTGCCTTGATAGTCATGAATCAAAAGAGACAGGATTGCCCAAGACTGTATCGCATATGGCACTTGACTGACTGAAGTATTTGCTACACAGTTCTGCTATAAATACTTGACCTTATCAATACTCTATGTACCAAGATGCACAATTTTCTCCAATTAATATAAATTTCTTAATATATTTTAACTCTTTGCTGAAGTCATAGAATTTGATATTCTTTTCACACTCACCCAACACACATCTATTCAATATTATCTTCTTTTTGATGTGGGTGATCATGGCTCTCCAAAACCTCTTAACTCTTCTAGCTCTTAGCAGTGATTCTCTTTTTGCCAGTCCTCCCACACTTTTTCCCATAGCTGGGTCACTGTCTTCCCTTATCTCTATTGCCCTCAATATGCTCTGTGAGATTCAAGTTCTCCAAACGTCAAGAAATTCCACCTGTTTCTTCCTAATTTAAGTCTTTAATTGGCTTGCTGTCATCCAAAATGTACACTATTCCAAAGAACTCTTGTACATTTTCTGATATCAAAGCCATTCTTTTTGCATCATCATTTCACTACAAGTAAGGCACTGATGCCACTAAGACAAAAGGGGTTACTGAGAGTGCAAGAGAATGAGAAGACTTTAGTGAGGATAAAGGACAATAAAAGAACAGGTTTCAGAAAGACAGAAAATGGTTATTTAAACTTTCCTATTAGGTACCAATGCAGAATTTCCTAAGTAAGTTGGACCATTGCTCCCAATTGGACTCTACATTAGGCTAATCTCATCTGGTCTTGTTAAATATATACAGTACATTACAACATTTACCTCATGCCACATTGCAGGTTTTACAGGGAACAGCAACAAGTTTGTAATATTTTTGTTTTATATGCTATTTGTAAGGATTGGTAAAAAAAAAAGAATTCTTAGCTGGCATTAGAAGAGCAGGTTTGCTGAACTAATACTGAACTAATAGCATGAAGAGACGAGTGGGCAATACAACATTTATATACAATCTATATACAATTATATACAAAAAATAAATTGCCCATATTGCCAAGTAAGTTATACTAGGAATAATAAGCAAGAAAAATACTGACAAAAGAAAGGGAAAAAAAACATCTTAATTGAATTTTACAATCTCTCAAGACCTGACAGATCAGGAAAGGGGTGTCTGTCTTGTTGACTGACAATTAGGAACTAAATGTGGTGGGCTTTATTTACCTATTCATGTGGGTATGTCTCATAACACATATGTAAAGATAGATAATTATTTTTATATCCCTGCATATTTACTGGTTCTTGTGCAATCACCAAAGTTAAGCAACATTGAACCTGGTCAGTATCTAGATGGATGACTGTTTAAAATACCAGCTGCTATAAGCTTGGATGTGCCAGTTATGCATTGGATAATGGCTTGGAATTCAAAATTGAAGTGCCAAGTTTCAATTTCAGTTGGGTTCATTATATTCACTGAGGCACATATACCCTTGGGGCAGGTATGAATCCACCTCTTCTTCCCTCCAGCTATGGGATAATTAGTAGGAATGCTATCACTAAATCATTATTATCTCAAAAAAATAATTTCTGGTTTTAAATAACCTGCAAGGGGTTGATAATCTGTAAAAAAACAAATCAATCAATCCTGCTTATTTGAAATTTGTTTTCTGTCAAGACTTTCATGAGTCTATCACTCTAACTATCATGTCCCTGCATCAAGGTCAGAATGTCATTAGGTTAGCATTCTGTGACATAACATAGCTGGACGATGTAGGTTGTTGCTGGGGGATCAGCCCATCTTGCACCGTGGCTGGGTATCCAGAGCAGTAGATCACTCACAAGTTCTTGTTTTGCAAAGCGCAAAATTATTTTTCTGAGAAAAGACACATATGTAAATATATCATAATTAGCTTCTACTAAGATCATGGCTGTTAAACTGGAACCCCACAAAAAATGTCTCCGGTTAGACCCTGCAACTTTTAAGACCAGCCTTATATACATGCATCTTTCTTTGGATTCCACTGATTGTAAATACAACAGTTTTTATATCTTTCTAATTTCTAATCCAGTAGGTAGTTGTTGGAAGTTCCTCCTCTGACCTATCTACATTGATAGTTAACAGATTCTTCTATGTACCATGACATTTTTTCCTGTTTCTTAATACTTTGTTTAGCTTTTGGAAGGCATCTTTCACTATTCAAAGTATCATAATTTCTGTCAAATATTTTCCAGATATTTAAATTTCTGCATGTGCTTGATTTTGAAATATCCAATTTGTAGCTCACATCTTGGGCTTTTTTTTTTTTTTTTTTTTACTAACAACAATATATAGTTTTTAGAGTATGGATAGTTGTCAGCATTCTTGTCTTTTGCCCCTTTCTACTTTTGTATACTTAGCCAATTCATTTTCTATCCATATGCAGGCAGTTTGCTCCCAATATATCATCTGAATCATTCTAATATCTTTCCAAATAAATCAAGTTTTCTGAGCAGTTCAAATAGATTTTTCTACTGGATCTTATCAATTCTTTTTACATAATCTGTGAAACATTTGTAACTTGTTTTTTCAATATTTTGCTTAACTTTTGAAAGATATCTTTTGCTATTCTCATGTGCCTTCGGATTTCAGTGTCGCATTTTCAACACTTCCCAGATAATTACATTTTTCTACTTCCTTAATTTTTGCATCTATGTAATAAGTGTCATTAAGACACAGGTAAGACTTATTAAACAAGCATTTGAAACATTCTAAGAGCTATAATAATAATAATACAGTGTAACCTGGATATAAGAGAGATTTTATCTGGTCCCAAATTAGAGCCTGTGTTAATGTATATATAATAGACCAAACCCGGATATAAGAGAAACCCGGATATAAGATACTTCTTCTCCGGTCCTGACAACTCTCTTATATCCGGGTTACACTGTAATTAAGCTCATTGTTCATTTTATTTATTTTTGGCATTTTAGCTAATCCATTCTACAGACTTCTGCAAGTGAATTATCCATATGGAAAGTAACGGTGTTGTTTTCTGAAGGTTCAAAGCATGGCAGATCAAGTATTCTTTTATGTGGCTGTCCCCTCAAAACATGGGCAATCATGGCCTTCCACAACTTCCTTTGTAGCTCTGAGCAATGTTTGTCTTTTTACTATCTCTCTCATTGCTTGTTCAGACATCCATTTGCACAAGCTTGTTAAGTTACTCACTGTTTCTCTCTATCCCTTTTGAGCTTGTTATGTGCTGAGAGTGTCAAATTTTCCAGGCCTTCTTTCCACATTATGTATCCCAGAAACTGTCTGTTTCTGATTCTAAATATAAGTGACCTTTTTGTTTCCACTTTCCTTCAAAATTCCTTGTTGCTACATGCTCCATCCAGCATATTCTCAGTATCTTTCTGGAGAACCACATCTCTGTTGCCTCAAGTCTTATCTTCCTCTGTAAAGAAATTGTCCAGGATTGACTGCAATATAGGATGATTAATGCCTCAATAAAAAGAAAAGATGAAATCTGTATCATTGAAACAACTTCATTAGCCCACCAACAAGTACTTTCTCGTAACTTCATAGAATGAAGTAAAGATTATTTGAAATTATATACATATCTTCATAAATAGTGTCTAAAAATGAGTAAAGATTGACAAATATCACTTGCAAATTGGCTGCAGGCCAGTTTGTTAGACAAAACTCTGCTCAGAAGTAATGCCATTACTGAGTCAAGTTCTTTACTCTTTGTTATTGACAGACAATAGGAAGATCATCTCGTAGAAAGAAAGCAGAACTAAATCCATTTATGGGGCCAAGCTCCCATAAGGACTTTGCCATGGTCAACACACAAAGTGACAGTGAAGATGGCTGGAGTGAAGAAGACACGGCACATCCATGTGAAAAATTACCAGGTATGAAGACACCTCACTTTGACAGGCACTTTTCACCATCAATTTCCTCGTTCATGGCATTTCCTTTTAGAACATGACGAGAAAACAGACTTTCTTAGCACCATTTTCCTGCACCTTGATCTTCCACTAACTTCTGTCAATTGAATTGAATGGGGGAGATTTTTTTGTATAGTTTCTGATTCTGTATCATGCATTGTACTTGCAGATAAGTGTTATCCACTTTTGTATTTCACTTGTGATAGTGCAACAGAAGGTTGGGACAATGTTCACATAGCACTAATACCTTTTGAAAAGGCTTGAATACACTTCTCCCTGCACTTCATGACATATCAAGATATCTTTCTTCTTTCTGGCCTGTTATGATGATTAAGATATAATTAGTATGCCATATATACTCAAGTATAGTGCAAGATTTTATGATTAGTTTTTTTTGCACAAAAAGCAAGGGCTGTGTTATACAAAGGTAATTTTTTGGAGCGGTTAAAATCATGCTTTTTCAATGACTAGTTGCACTATACACAGGTAAATTTTTATGGAAGGGTTAAAATTCATGCCAAAATTTCAGGGGCTGTGTGAAACATGAAGTCAGCTTATACATGAATATCTCTTAGGCTGTCTGTCACTGCTGCCAACGATGCTGTCCTTCTATCTCTGTCTGTGGGCTGCCAAATGAGATATTAGCCTGATCCGTGAATGACAGGTTCTTGGGCACAGGTGGAAGGGAAACATGCCTGGTGCGGAATTGGCAGGTTGCAGATGACACTGACGTCACCTCCCCTTGAGTGCTCTTCATCTCTCCTCCTCAAAGTACGCCACTCCAGTGATGCAGAGAGACTGCCAGCCGATCCGATCCCTTGTGAAGTTCTCCAATTGTGTTGGGTCAAGATTGCAGGAGACAAGAGCACACTTAAGATAGTCTCAAAACCACTTCTTTGGTCCTCCACGCGAGTTGCTGCTGGTCTTGATATCTCTGAAGAATACAATTTTTAGGAGGAAACTGCCCCAAATCCACACAACATATCCAACCCAACATAGAAGGCATTGTCATATGATGGCCTCTATGTTGACAACCTCCACACGTTGAAGACTACACAAATATATACAGCAATTGTATGACAACAATAATGAATTAAAGCTGTTACACTAATTGTCAACCTTGACAAAGGACAAATACATACTGTATATTCTGGTTAACTAGGTTATTGATTAATTGAGGTATCCATTTCTCTGAGCCAAATCTAGACAAACAAGAAAACTGTTGTGGTGTTTTCTTTTATAACTGTCTTGATCATCTAAGTTCTGTCAATAGGGGACAAGTTTTTTTTATATTTTCTGATTCTATACCTTGGATCATATTTGTAGATAAGTGTCACCCACTTTCATCCGAAAAATTCATCTGCGGTAGTGCAACTGTTATTGCAGAAAGTAGGGATGCAAGACTAATTCATATTCTGTTTAAGGTTAATTGTGTTCACATGGCACTAATACCTTTGGAAAAGGCATGAATCTATGTTTTCCTGCACTTTTTCCACTTTCTAGATATCTACACAAAATGTCTTATTAGTTCACCACAATGATTGATAAAGACAGTGAATAAGCAACTTGGAAAACCACTCTCTCATATCTACTGAGCAGAAATAATAATATAAAGCTGTTACACCCATTGAAACCTTTGAAAAGGGTCAAATATAATATGTGCTGTAGATTCTGGTTAATTTGGTTACTGATAAGTATATATATATATATATATATATATATATATATATATATATATATATATATATATATATATGATGACTTGGTATAAATGAATATTAATAAAATGAAAGAAAAATCCTTCAAAAATTAGTTTTGATCAGTTTTTGTTGAAGAAATTCTTGCAATTTAAGACTGTCTTGTCTGTGATTACAAGAAATAAAAAATAAGATGAAATAAAATAAGCCAAAATTAATAATAATAATGATTTATTTCAGACATTCTGACAAACCCTATTATATCTCTGACTAAAAGAATGTAACTGGGAACTAAGAAAATGGAAACACTGTTTCAGCCATTGTTCAGTAAATAAAAAAGCAGGAGTATAAAATGCAGGAGTATAATTTCTCTCAGCAGAGAAGTAACTAGACTAAACTATGTTGTTGTTATTATTACAGACCGCCTTACCAAGTTGTGACAGTAACCAAACAATATAACATTAAAGCAGAACAGTTAACTATTATTAATAATAATGATTTATCTAAGAAATTCTGACAAACCCGCTATTAAGCAAGCAGCAAATGAATGAAGAACTAGTCTGTTTTAACCTAGGGAAGATTACTGAATAGAATAATCACATGAAGGTTGGTAATGAATGATAATAATTAGGACAAAAGCAACACATAAGATTTGCTAGTGGCGCATAGAAGAAGTAGTCAGCTGCTAGAAGTGAGTCAAGTGAATTCCACAATCAATCTCCAATTGCAGACCAACATACAGTATTTACTACTGTATTTATGTGAATGGGGACATACCATTATCATCCGTAGCTGCAACATGGTCAAAAATCAATAATGCTTAATTTAAGAAATAATTTTAATACTTTTAAATGTTAATGTAAGAGATTAAACGATTGAATATTGGCGGCACAGTGGAGTAATGAATAGCGGCTTGGATTGAGGAATCAGAGAGCTGAGTTGGAATACCACTGGGAAAGGTATGAATCCATCTTTTCTCCTCACAGCTATGGGTAAATAGTAGGACAAACTGGGTCCTATAGACTTGGGTGGCAACCAGTTTGGGAGAAGGACAAAACTGAATTAAAAACCAGAAAGCCTAGTGTACAGACTGAGGATGACACATGGTCTTCAGCTTTTGTCCAAGTGCTTGGAGAGGAGATGGGTACTGCCAAGCTGTCTGAAAGCCTACTGAAAGAATCATGAAGAAGAAGAATCAGTCTGTTTCTTCTGCCTTTATAACCCCCACCCTGCAACGATTGAAGAAGTTGAGGGTTAAAAAAAGAAAAAGTAACATTAACTGGAAGTGCACATAGCATAGCAGTTATCAATGTGTAAAGTGGGATTGGCATCCAGTCTAGTCCAATGTATTCTCTTTCACACAAATACCATATTGAAGGCATGAATCCCTCTCTTGCCCACTCCCAGCTAAGGGTTAATAGTAGGATAAGATGGACTCTCAAGCTTTGATTAGCAATCATCAATGGAGAAAGACAACTTTGAATTCAAAACCAGTTAGGAAACGGGCATAAGCATCTTTTCCTTTTTTTTTTTAACAATGATTTTCACCCTGTACAGGGTCTGAAAGCCACTCGAAGTAGAGAGTTATAGAGTAAGAGGTACTGCTAATGGGGATACATGGCAAAGACTACAGTTAACTCTAGATTTGAACAGATTAAGATTTTAGTGATTGTTGAAGAATCCCCTTGGCAATTTGTTCCACAAGGTAGTGGCTCATGGAAAGAAGCTGCTCAAGTGGAACCTACATCTCACCAATGGATTACAAAAGGAATAAGCATGGTTTTCTCCAATGGGCATGGCATGGCAGGTCTTAGCCATGATGGTTAGAACTGGTGGAACTAAGGAATGTAGTTCTTCTGAACACTTTCCATGAAAATAGCAATAGATTAGCGAGACGCTTACAGCATTTTGTCTGTGGGAAAGGAGTTTTAGAGTGGGATAGAATTCATCACCCACAAAAGGCTGCAGAGACACATTTGGACTTCCTTGAGCCTGAAAAGACTGATAAACATATTATGTGAGAATAACCTGCTCCATAGATTGAATAAAGGATTCTGTTTGAGGTTTTAAAAGATTCCAAAACGTGACAATAAACACTTGAAGCAGGCTGAAGGGAACAATGGCTGAAACATGCGAGGATAACAATGAAGATGAGAATGCTGGTCAGAATGATAAAACATCATAAATTCTGTCATTGGTTTGAATCCTTATCTGACACAGGATTTTTCTGTCACCCCGAAAAGTATCAGATTTGTTCCAAGAAATATATTCCTCCCATACTGCGTACCTCCATTGCACTAAAAGTGATAGGGCCAGCCAGGGATTTTTCAGATTCCTGTTGTGTGTCAGAAAAATAGACCGACAGAATTCAACAATTTTTGTTTCTACCTATATGCACATGTATGGGCTTGTATTAAATATATATATATATATATATATATATATAAATGGTGGGATGTTTTAATCAAATAAATTGTTTACTATGCAAAAATGTTTATGTGATAGAGACATCATGTGATCTAAAAGCCTGCATCTATGAACATAAGGGAGACACGTGTTTGCATCAAAATGATACTAGACATAACTTTGATTTCACTAATTCCACCTTAATTAAAAAAGAACATAATTCTTTAAGGAGGAAATACATTGAAAACTTGATAACATAAGCATAAGCACATAAGCCTAAAACATTACATCGCCATCTTTTTTTGAATCCATTCTTAAATTCTTAAGAATCTAACTTATATCTATCTAGTACAAAGAATACATTATTAAAGACAGCCATAAATTAGAATCCTGTGACACCCAAATGTGAAGGTTGATTGCATAAAGGTGAAGATAGACCCCCAATTGGAGGGAGAGACACACACAAATACACATTACCATCCTTTGCTCACTTACAAGAATCTTCACAAACCTACATACACATAGAATGATCCACAGTTTTAATACACATGACCAATGAGAACTGTCCCAAACATAATTGAAAATACCAGGGTTTTCTGTTTTTTTGTCAGTTTTCTATCAATCTCTAATGAAGCTTTAATAAAAAGTGAAACATGTTAGATTGATATAGGTTTCCTATTTGTTCTTTTATTTTATCATCCTGTCGGATTCCGAACCATATTTGATTCTTAACTCATATATATATAAATATATATAATAAATAAAATGTTGACTTACCTCTACTCAGATTAGTCTACACTAGAAAAGATTCTATTTCAAAATCAAAAATAGTTTTGTCTACTTATGAGGGAATTTCTGAATCTGCAAAACTGAATAGCGATAAGTAAACATTTATTATTACTATTATTATTAGTGGTCTATCCCTTGATATTAAGCACTGAAAGTGCAAAGACTGCTTACTGAAAAAACATTATCTTCCCCAAAATATCCTAGCTGACTGTTTTGACCTAAACATTCTTTATTATCTATCTCTATTTCTCTCACCATATATATATATATATATATATATACACACACACACACACACACACACACACACACATATATATATATATATATATATATATATATATATATATATATAGTAATTGGGATCAACGATCAAACATAGAGGAAAATGCCTAGGAGACACTCAAAAGCACGTATGCACACAAAGGCATACACATTATCAACCAAATCTTGCATAAAGTAAAACTAAAACTATGAAACTAAAATTATGATAAACATGCACACATGAATTATGCACATGAATGCTCCTTGATAGGACAGATACATGTGAGGTCAACTGAACCAGTGAAAAACAAACAACACAAAAATAAAAATACCAGAAATTTCTTGTCTCCTCCATATTTCATTTTTTGATAAAGTTGAAATAAAAGTGAAACATATTAAATTTATGAATGTTTCCTATTTGTTCCTTATCCTATCATTCACATACATATATATATATATATAGTGCACAGTGATTGCTGGTAGTAATTATACAGTGCTCAATATAAAACAGCAGAGCTAAAATTTATATTAAAAAAAATTATATAGCTGTTCTTCACCATCCAGTGGTACTTAAAGTTTCATTTACATGGCAGTTATCAAACATAGTTTATAATAAACCTTTTTAATATCTATCTATCTATATCTATATATATATATATATATATATATATATATATATATATATATTCATTTCTCTTGTTTTCTTTTTCCCTTTTTGTAGCTTTCTTACCACTTGCCTTTCTTCTTTCACAATCTCTCCTTTCCCTTACTTTTCCCAATTCCTGAATATTATCTAGCTTTCTTGATTGGAAAGTGTAACTGATTCCATCTCTTCCATTAGACAGATACTACACTCTTATCCTAGGTATAAAAATCTATATTTCATATGTACAAACAAGTAGAAAATGTTTATGTTGTAAATTTTCTATGGCAACTGATGATAATCCAGATAACGATGAAACGTGAGCTCCAATATTTAACATACGATCTTGTTCTCTTGCAGATATGTACACCACTATGTGCTATAAATCAAACCAAATGCAGAGAAGCCAATTCCAGGAAACAATGCCTAACTGCAGACAACAGCAGTCCCAGCAACAGCAACGAGCAATGTGCCATGTGGATGTAAGGTCAACTGCCAGGAGTCCATTTCAACCAAATGTGGGTCTTGTTCCCGACTGTACTCACTGGGCTGACCTAAAATCCACTCCAAGCACTGAAGACGGGAATATTTCAAGTGCACACACAATATCCGGAATGAATGCTGAGAATTGGAGTCATACATTCAAACCAAAAATAAGGCAAGCACCCCACTGAGAAATACCTACCCTGAAAGGTGGGGTAGAATATCTGTAAAAAAAAAGACTTGTAAAATATATAAAAATCACCCAAACTTACCATTCATATATATATATATATATATATATATATATATATATATATATATATATATATATATTCATATACCATTTTCCATCAAAGGCTGAACAAAACAGAAGATAAGAATGAATGTGTCATCGAAGGATCTGTAACTGTTTGTTATCGATACATAACTGAAAAAATGAGAGATGTGAGCTGTATTCTTTTGATATTGTTTTTGTCATATTTTTATTCTAATTTTTCTAATCAATTCATTAATTACTGTATTTGACAATGCTTCTCTATCTCTAATATTAATGATGTGAACAATCAAGAGCCTCATTAGTTTTGTCATTTGTTAAATCAAATATTGATTCCTTTTCTTAGGAATTATATTTATAATGTCCTTTGCTCAGATCTTCATGCATGTGTATATTTGCATGATATTGGCATGTATAATATGGAATTGTAACCTTAAAGGAAAAAAACAAACCCAAACCAGGGGCATATGAAATCTGTTTCACAAGCATCCAGCCATGTAATATTAATACAAAAAAAGACTTGACTAACGTTTACCAGGTTCATGGTCTTAGCTTCCAATCATTTAATGTTAATATAAGATAGTATAGCAAATGCATCTCAGTTCACTTCAAAATGCTCCTTCTGGTATCTTACTTAAGCTTGATTACCATTTACCGGGCACACAGTCCTGGAGGTAGAAAGACCTGATTACTGTTCACCAGACACATATCCCTGCAGGTATACAGGCTTGCCTGCCATTTACCAGTCTCACTGTCCTGGAGGTAGACAAGCTGGACTACTGTTTACTGGACAAACAATCCTGGAGGTATACATGCCTGACAAATGTTAACCAGGTCCACAGTCCTGGAGGTATACAGGTGTGACTACCATTTACTGGGTGCATAGTACTGGAGGTATACAGGTGTGACTACCATTTACCAGGCCCACAGTCCTGGAGGTAGACAGATCTGACTACCATTTACTGGGCCCACAGTCATGGAGGTAGACAGGCCTAACTACCATTTACTTGGCCCACAGTCCTGGAGGTAGACAGGCCTGAATATTGTTTACCAAACCCACAGGCTGCCATTTATATTTCTGTATGTTTTATACTTGGAAAAGTTTATTACAATTTGTCTTCATACAAGTTGTATCTGTAAAAAAATATTGTTATATGATATGTATTTAATCTCAAAATTATAAATACAGGGTGCAGTAGAAATACTTCCCACGTAATGGTAAGACATTAGTGACAATGGTGTCTTCATTGTCTTACCATTATGTGGGAGGTATATGTATGAAGTATTTCTGCTGAACACTGTACAATATTCATTCACAAGAAAAAGAATTTTTCTTATACAATTCAAAAATAAGTTTTGGCTTTAAATAACCCATGAAAGGTTGATAAGCTGTAAAATAAATCAGTGTTAATCTGAGATTTTCTTTCAATTCATTCTTTGACACTATGATTATCACTACTGTACAGGCATTTATCAATTCCATTCAAGTCATTATCTTCATTCACAACCATGAGCCCAGTAAACAGTAGTCAAGCTCTTACTTACCCCAGTATCCTTTCCACTCTGCAAAACAGCATGATCTCATCACAATCTCCTTAATCTCATCCAATGATATCTTTTCAGTCTAAGACTTTAGCTACAAATGTCAAAAAGAACTTGCAAATTGTCACAATGAATACACATTGTTACACAGTATACAATCATACTTGGTGACATCTCATTGCTAGATGAGTAACTCAATGAAAGAGTATCTGTTAACACATATCCAGTAAAATCCTCTATGATTGAAAGCAATGTTGCATCAGAGACACACCACTGATTCTTGAGCTATTGAAAATGGCTGGATACTTCTTAAACAGACTTTGTCAAAATAAAATCTGCATAATTGCATTTCATGATTCACACTGACGTCAAACATCATATTAAAAAAGAAATCACCCAACTCTTATTTCATACAACTTTTTTAATGTCTTTATTCTTTTGTTGTGTTTTTAGGCGAAGGTTTTGGACAACTTATTCCTTGGTTTGTATAAAAATACAGAATATGAAAACTTTCATACAGTTTCATTTGAATAACAAAGGACAATTCAGCCCAAAAATATGATGTTAAAAAAACAAACAACAGAAAGTGAAAACGTTAGTAAAAATTTTTTTTAAATAATGAGAAACTTCATCACTTAATCTTAAAAGAAACAAGAGTATTATTATATATATATATATATATATATATATATATATATATATATATATAATATACGGGGTTATACAAAAAGAATCTGCAAAATTTGAAAATTTAATAAAAACAAATTCTAAGAGACAGAAACACATCAGTCAGTCAGTTATGTGCCATGCATGATACATGCTTAGGCAATCCTGTATCTTTCGATACATGACTGATGAGGCAGATTTTTTCCCGAAATAGGTTGCCATTTCTTTCTACGGTAAACCAGTTGCCATCCAAGGCTACAGAACCCGGTCTGTCCTGCTATTTACCCATAGCTGGGTGGAAAAGAAGAGGATTCATACCTTTCCCAAGGGTATTAGCACATAAGTGAATGTAATGGATTCGACTGGAATTCGAACTTGGCTCTCCGATTCCTCAATCTGAGCCACTATCCATTACTCCTTCGTGCAAAAATTGCAGTACACAAAACAACTTTTCTTGTGGTATGGCCATTTTAAGGCTATACCATAAGAAAGGTTAATTGTAACAATTTAAATTTATACAAAATCGAAAAAGAAGCAACAAAAGGAAGCATTTAAAAAAAGATTAAAAAATGTTCATTTATTTTAATAAATTTTAACATTTTTTTCCTATCAAGTAATGTGTTGAATGTATTTCTGACTTTTCGTTTTAATTAATTTTTGAAATCTGCTCTTTCCTTTTGAATAACCCTGTACATATAATTGTGGCAATTATATACTTGAGCATAACTAGAGAGAATAATGTTAAAATTTTCATTGATAATACTAAAAAGAATTAAATATCTGAAATAATGAAAATACTTCATCTCTGGTTCTCATACAAGTGGATGTTAAAAAGTTCTTGTCCTTCCAAAATATTCTGATATTTGATTAGATGTTGGCAAATGGGTTGGGATGAGAATTTTTCAGCACACCTCTGGCATTATCACTTTCAAAAGTATTTTTGGTAAAAATTTATCTTAGGAAGGTGGATTAACAATAACATTATGAAGTAAGTGAATGTACAAGTCGGCTAAAAAGGAAGGCAAAGACAGACATGACAGTGTAAGAACAGTTATACACTGGGAACTGTGCAAATGTTCAAAAAAGTAAACCAAAGGATCTCCTCAAACAAAAAAGCATTTTGGAACTTTGAGATCCAGTCCAAAACCGTCATTTAAGGAAAAGTCTGAGTTTGATAGTTGTGAACATGGAATTAAATTTATATTGTAAATGTGGTTATGCCAGAGGGTCATGTCACAGTTCACTTAAAAACCTCACTAGTGCAAGAGTGAGAGCTATTCTACACACCTGCAATGGATGCTGAAAACCCTCCTAAACCTTTGCTTATGAAAAAAAGCCATGATGACATGATAAAGATAAAGAACAACAAAAACATAACAGGTAAGACCCTTGTATTGTTCTAAGTGAAGAATCTATAGAACATGATGGATAGGGTTGTGCTTATAGCTAGAGCACTTGGTGCTGTAAACCAAAAATCAGTAAGAAACAAGTTTGGACAAATTAGAGATTTCAGGAAAAGTTGTGACTGCCTAGACTACAAGTGCACTGTTTTCTGTAAAAATACTGAGGAAGGGGAGAATAATAATAACAATAATAAAATCTAAGATCAAACAATAGAATAATAAATGTTACCTGTGCAAAGATAGAGATCAAACCTTCAATCATACTAAGAGATTGTAGACAGCTCAAAAGAGGTAAACAAATAGATATGACTAGGTATGAGTGGTGATGCATTGGTAAACTTGCTAAAACTTGAATTCAGCTATACAAACAAATTTGAGGAACTGGTGTCTGCAAGCATAGCGAGGAGAATAATAATAATAATAAACCACTATGACAAAATAGCCCTTAGAATATATTTGGAACAATGCAGGAAGTACGGTCTAGAAAGCACAGAGGCATGTTATGAGAATTCAGCACAATCAATAGACGAGAGATTGGGATTGTAACCTACTAGCTCTTGTATAGCAAATGCATTGATAGCATAATTGTGTACAAGAGCAGCTATGAATGGATCTGGATAGACATTGCAATACTTTGGGATAAGAACATGACAAAGACAGAGCAAGCAAAAATACAAAGGTACCAGAGGTAAATCAGAGAAATGTACCAAGTGTTAGCTCAAGTAGTCCCTTTTATGGTTGGTACACTTGGAACTATATTCATACATTTTTTCTGCCTTGCAAAATATCTTGGAGATACATATTATTATTAGGAGTGTGCAGGTGACAACTCTGCTTGGAACAATTTATGCACCGAGGAAAGATTTGTGTCTCTAAGTTGTGGATAGGAACTGAAAAAATGATCATCATCACCTGGCTGGAACATCTCAGAGCTGGAGAGGATATCAGATAATGATAAAACTAAGACAAGAGACAACAGATACATTTCACCTGTGCAATGATCACACTAAATAAATGAAGCCAGTTAGCTCAATAATGGTAAGACAGGTATAACTGGGTAGCAATGGTAATCTATAGGGAAAGTACAAACAACTGGAATTCAACTATGCAGACAAATTTCTAGACACAAGGCAGGAGTTGTTTTAGAGAAAGAAAAAAAATATTAATTTAGAAATTTGAAATGTAGATGGACCACCCAATTCAGGCCAGGAGATTGGATTTGGTCATTGTAAGAAAATAGATATTTCCAATAGTGGGCATTGCTATTCTAGCAGACAACAAAGTAAGATTAAAAGGAAGTCAATATCTGGAAACATATTTATGGAACGTGTTCAGACAAACTATATTCCTTAGTTCCACCAGTTCTAACCTTCATGGCTAAGCCCCACTGTGCTATGCACATTGTAACAAACCATCCTCATTCCTTTTGTATTCCATTGGTGAGATGTAAGTTCCACTCAAGCAGCTTCTTTCCTCAAACTGCTG
Source organism: Acanthosepion esculentum (assembly GCA_964036315.1). Lineage (NCBI taxonomy): Eukaryota > Metazoa > Mollusca > Cephalopoda > Sepiida > Sepiidae > Acanthosepion > Acanthosepion esculentum. Next base: position 87,476,815 of record OZ038479.1, read on the forward strand.
CTCTGTAACCTTCTAGCTTGAGTGGTTTCCTGGCTTTGTATGGGGTGAACATCACTTTAAAAAAAAAATCTGAAATACAGAAGATAGTGTTAACAAGTTTCATTGAAAACCCCTTCAGACTCCTCCAATACACAAATTATTTCTTGCACAATAGCAAACAAAATCCACAGAGGAAAATACAAAAAACACAAAACCCCACAAATAATAGTAATCCCAATAAACATAACTAAATCAAACACATACTCCTACATACCAACTCCATAACAGCCACCATTGAAAAGAACCTCTCTGGTGTTGACTTAAAATTCATCAACACCAACCCTAAAACAATGAAAGATATAGTTAATATCAAATGAGATAGCAACAGCAGCAGAACAGAAGCAAGGATATACAAAATAGACTGTACAAAATGCCCATTAATGTACATCGGCAAAACATCCAGAAACCTTCCCCAAAAATTTGTGAACACTGCAGAGATATTCTGCATAACAACATTCTAAATGCACTGATGGTTCACTGTAATAATTTAGACCACAGTTTTGATTTAAAAATACCAGTCTAAACAGGAGAGAACAGAATTCACTGCGAAGAAAATCCATTGAGAGAGCACTAATCTTTCAGATCTCAATATAAATCTAAAACCAAGTACATATGTTATTTCACCAATCATCACAAAAACAATAATAGCACATCATGGAATAAAAGTTACTAGAGAAAAATACAGGGACCTACTTAGAGTTGGCTGATTTAAAAACTACAGACCCCAATGGCTCTAATATGTACGTATATATGTATGTGTGCATATGCGCATATGTATTATGGCTATGTGAATGTATGTATATGTAAGCAAACAAGCCAGACATTCCCATGTGACCCACAATATCAGAAAAAACAACACACCCTATATAACTGTATTTGATTAAAAAAAAAGGCTCTTATATATTTAATGTTTGTGTGGGTGCGCGTGACTGTATATGAGGTTGCTCATATACATATATGGGTTTATAAGGGTATATATAAATATTGGTATATATGAGAGTGTATATTAAAAAATCCTCTATGGTGTGTATATGCATGTTCATGTATGTATGATGTGTGTGCACAAGTATATATCAATGGGCATGTATATCTATACATGCCTGTGAAAAATAAAAAAGGGCTCTATATTTGTGTATGCCTCGCCTGGGTGGGTGTACATGTAGGCACATGTATGTAACTATTTTAAGACTTCTATGTTTAGCGTTCTTTTTATAGATACAAATATTTAAGTAAATGCTTTGTTTATAATAAACGGTATTAAATGACATTTAGTGGCCTGAATGTCCAAGAAATTTTCATAGAAAATATTCCTCCTTCGACAGGATTTGAACCTGTATCCTATACGGAACTGTCATATATCCTGACGTGCCTTTTTACCGTCATTCGTTTACATTTGATATGTCATGAGCAGATATGAATGTATGTGAGAGATTCATGGATGATTGAAGTTTAAAAGCAGTAAATTTGACCTTGCCTACCGAACGGTCCTCTGTGGCCAAATTAGTAAAAAGGCATGTCAGGCTATATGATGGTTCCGTATAGGATACAGGTTCAAATGCTGTTAGAGGACAAATATTTTCTATGAAGATTTCTTGGACATTCAGGCCGGTAAATGTCATTTAATACTGTTTATTATAAACAGAGCATTTACTTAAATATTTGTATGTATAAAAAGAATATTAAACATAAAAATGTCTTAAAATAATTGTTGGACTTTGTCCATTTCATAATATGTAACTATATATATATATATATATATATATATATATACACATATATATATATATATATATATATATATATATATACACATATATATATATATTGTGTGCATATATGTATTGGTATATATGTATGTAGGTATAAATGTGTATAAAAAAATAATAAGTCCAAAATTAAAATCCTACAATACAAATGTCTCTGATACAGATAGAGATAAATCAAACAAGCACAGAGATATACAGATTCTTTTAAAGTGTCATGCTAAAATGTGATAAGCTAGAGTAATTAATGTGATTTAATGACAACCAACTTATCCTCAGAGATCCCAAGATACTCTCCTGTTTTTCTTCTTTTAATCAAACTGATGGCACCAAAATGAACATAGCTTTTCCCCAGTGAAATGTGTCTTTGATTTTAAATTTTCCACTTTGTCTCATCATCATTTCTTTTGTTTTGAATATTATACATCCTACAAACATGCACACACACATGTGTGTTTGTAGGATACTAAATATTTTTACAACAAACAAAACATAATTTTTTCTAAAAACAAATGTAACTGTCAAAAAAATATGATCTGTCCCTTAAATGGTCAATGTATGACAGATAATATTGTATACTGAGCAAGCATACATTCCGATAACGATGTTATATTTTATTTTGGTTCCACAGAAAATCCTTGGAAATTTTGTTTCTACCATCATCGAATGACTTTAATAGATAATATAAAATACAAAAACAGCACTGCTCTCTCTAAATATTTCTGGCAACTAAAGAATGATGGCAACTCACCTTTCATCAACTGCAATATTATTGCAAGAGTCAAATATTATAATAGGAAAGGAAATAGATATAACTTATGTCTTGTTGAAAAACTGGTTATCTTAAAACATATAAATAACCCTAGCTTATTAAACAAGAGAAATGAATTGATGGTTACATGTAGGCATAAAATTAAGTACCTGCTTAAATATGTTGATCCAGATTAATTTTTAATATAAATTAGTTTATCTTTAAGGTAAATTAGGGTTGTTTTTTGTTTTTTTTTATATGTAAAAAAGTAGTCCCCCTTTTTAATAATAAAAACAATGAATATTCACAACCCTAAAATAAAAATAAATTTTTTTTTACATATATATATATATATATATATATACATACATACAAATGCTGTTTATTCTAAATGTCAGATATCATTTTTTTTTAAATAAAAAACTGTAATCCCAGTATAATATATAACTACACCAACATTCCAATAACCAGATATATTTTTAAAAATTTAAATTACATAACGCCCAGTTATACTCAGCACCCGAAGATTGCACTGTGCATGAAACTCCGAGTCATGCTATCAATGAGGGATAATATGTAGATTTATTAATATATATATATATATATATATATATATATATATATATATATATATATATATATATGAAGTGTGTATGTGTGTGCTTATGTACATATGCCTCTATGTATTTATATACACAATAACAAAGAAAACTATATTTTTGCCTCAATTTATACAATATATGTCTTTTTACTTAAAGTTGTATCAGGCATGGCTGCCATACAAAAGTAACCTCCTTTGTCTTTACTTTCTGTTAAACACACTCTGTATCCTAAAACATTTGTCTTTTATTCCCAGTAGAGCAAACATGTGTGGGTCTCAGTATGTGTACAAATGTATTTCTGTGTGTGTGCCTGTGTATTAAAGTGAGACAGTGTGCTTATATGCAAATTTCTCTTTTTTTTACCTTGTTATCTGATCATCATGGAACTCATGTAACAACTCACACTCAATCTTGCAAAAATTATTTATGATGACTTTTTGTCTCAAATGCAAAAAAAATAAAATAAGACTGTAAATTACATTATTTGTCAAAGAACAAATTAATACTTTAATAAAAAACAAAAAAATAATTGAAAACTCTTTAATATCTCTGATTAGTTTTTCAATTTAAAATGACAGTTGTTTAAAAACATTTGTAAAACTACAAATGCCAAACAGAAAAGAAAATATTCAAATATTTTGTCTTGTAGAAAAGGAAGGATAAATTATTTTTTTTCTGTTTTTTGATGGTATAAGTCTTTCTTTCTGATAGTCAGTGATCAACATTTATCTAGATATCATGACAGATATGCTACATTCTTTTTACATATTCATGCTCAAAGGAGAAAGCCATTTTTACTAACCGACAATCTTGCTCGGAGTTATTAAAAAAAATGACCAATACCAAGGAATCCTGATATGAGTACCAGAAACTGTCAGAAATGCACAAAATTTAGAAAAACAGAAAACAAGAAGTTTTAAAAAATGGCAAGTTTTTTTTTCACAATTCTTGTTTTATAACATTGCAATTTTTATTCAACGCATTTTAATTTCCTGTATTATTTGGAAATCCATAATGATGATCAAGGATATTAAAATAAAGCTTGTGCCAAATTTGAAAGAAAAATTAAATATTATCTAAATTTCATAGACGAAGCATTGTCATCATTATTAATTTTGAACCAGCATTTGTTTCAACTTAGATTTCTTGATTGCTTATACCAAGTAGGAATATGCCTAATTGTTTTAAGTTTTTCGAATTTATTAAATTAAGCATTTATATTACTAATTTTTTTTATTAGCATTCTTTTTATTTTCTATTTGCATGTTTGTAGCTAATAGTGTTGTAAACATGCGTATGGTAGCATGGAAGAACAGATGAAACAACAGTACCACCAGTGATGTGAAATGATAAGAAGACATGAATTGTAAATATAAAATTCTTTTGTATTGCCAATACAGCAGATGTGAGTAGAATGTCTCTGAATGTAAGTGAGGGAGTCATCTTTGTAGGAAGAGTTGAGTTGGTAAGATCTGGAATTGATGCATTTGTTGGTTGACCAACATCATGGTAGTGATGTCAAGAGAGGCCTAGAGTGGATTAGTGAAGCTTGATATTTGTCAGGAATCTGACTTTGCTGGTGAAGGTGTTTGAAGGAGGGTAAATCTGAGTTGATATATGTGTTGGGTCAGTTGACCAAAGTTATGGGGGATCATATTGAGAGCTGGGCATTGACACATTCTGTCTCAGTTATTTACAAGCAACTTTCTTAAAAACAAATCTTTGATGGCAACATTCATGATTGTCTTCTTTTATGTTGTATTTGAGATTTTTTGAGGGGATTTGTTTTGTGGGTCGGATGTGATGACTAGAGCCCCTGCAGAGAGGACGACTTTTTTTTTGTCTATATTTCTGAGATGAGTTATTATGTACACTATTTACATTATTCAGACTATTGTCCTCATCTTTGTTGCCATATTTATCACAATGTTTTGGCCATTGTACGCTCTGGCCTTCTTCAGGTGGTTGGAATGTCAAACTGAAGTCCACATGCTTTGTGGGGATCCAGCTTAGAAATGATAGCAGAAACCTTGGATGGAGTTATATACATATCATTCAGTAGAGACTCAATTCTGAATGTAAATTCTGGCAAAGATACTCCAGATGAGTCAAGAGTAGAAATGGAAGAGAATTTACAAACAAAACATTCTGCTTTATCAGTAACAGATAATAACATCTTAAATTGAATGAAAGAGGAGGGATAAAAGACTTACTATTATTTAGCACACTATTATAGAGTCACCAGTAGTCATGAGAACCAAACTTGTTACAGGCTATATTGGTGCCTTTGTCAGTGAAAAGACTTAACCTCTTTGAGAACACTGTACAATTATTATAAGCAGGCACAAAAACGTGTCTGCTGTGATCAGAACTATCATGTTGGTACAGCTGGAATAAATATTCCTGTGGGTTATAGTGGCTGGACAGTCAGGGGTGAACCAAGAAGATTGTGGTTTCACCTGGTAAAGGGACAGAAAAGCTTCAATGCCAAATTTTACCAAGAAGAAACCTCAGTGGTATAATTTTCAATTGGAAGGTTACAAAATTTCACTCCAAATGGTGTTGCAAAGAAAATAATAAAATGAATCACAATCAGTATGCTAATAACAGAAATGTCTTATGAATAGGAGGTTCATGTCAAATAGGGGCACAAAAGAAATATCACTTATACACCATTATGACCCAAATTTTCAAATGGATAGAGTATTGATGCTCAAGAAAAGCCAGGAGAAGAGATAAGGAACAAATCAAGTAATGCTGATCAGAATGATTAGGGAAACGAGTTGGGAAATCCAGAACAACTGGAAATTTGAATACTGGCACTATCAGTAACATTAGAATGATTAAGCCACTTGACATGATGAGCATTATAATCAACAAACACAATGCAGATGAATGTAGAGAGAAAGCCATTTCTATACTTTCAGATATTTTGTCTAATATATTACAGTCCTGAGAAGAAGGGGAACAATAAGAATTGTGAAAACATTGACTTGCATAGTAAAATGTGATATAATATACTATAAAAATGTGTAATATAGTAAAATGTGATATAATGTAATATAAAAATTGTGCAGGATTGACTTGTATAATAAAATCTGATGTAGGATAGCTTCATGAAAAGAATTTATTGTGAAAACATTAACTTGCATAATAAAATCTGACATGAAGATAAATAACAACACATACAAATGTGAGTGCAATGTCAAGCAGATTGATCACTCTACATTATCAAGACTGAAAATGATTATCAATATCAATGTTTATAGAGAACAACTTCCCCACCCAGCTTTCAAGCTGATTAATTCTATTGTTGGTTTTACACAAAATTAATATCCTTTGAGTAAATGATTCAGATGATCAAAGAAGCAGTCATCATGTAAACTTGATCCTGGTTTCAGTGTGACTCATCTTTAATATTCCTAATTAGACAGAACCAAATTGATCATTGATCAGATTGAGAAAGTCAAGAGCAAGTCTGAAAAAAAGAAAACTAATTTTGTCAGTGTGTCTTTTCTTGAACACACTTTTGTTGATATTTTTTTAAATTTTGATATTGTCATCTTAATAGACATTAGAAGGATTTAATTTATAAGGATGTGCTGAAAAAGTTATTTTCTTGAACAAGAAGCTTTTTCAATTATGTTTGGTCAAATTTTCAGAAGTGCGTCAGACTGAGGAGCTTTCGGCATCCCCTGTACATTGTTACAGAGTCAGATTCATGAAATTCCAAACAAGAATCAGGCTCACTTCAAATGATCTTCTTCTGTTTGCCATGTCTCTTCAGAACAACTTTGTGTCCTTCGGAACTCTTAGTAAGGTTTGTCTTTCCACCATCCCTCCCCTCCCTCTTCTACTATCCATTTATACAAGTTTGTTAGGTCAGTTACCCACTGCTTTTCTCCATCTCCCTTGGTTTTCAGTATGTCCTGTGACAGTCAAATTCTCCAAGCCCTCTTTCCTCATTATGTGTCATAGAAATTTCAACTGTCTCTTTCTGATTCTAAGTGTAAGCATTCTTTTTGTTTCCATGATATAGAAGACTAAGTTGAACCCTAACATTATAGCCAGTGTTTCCTGCCATCCAAATACTTATACTTTCCACATGGATTAGAAAAACAGTTTCCCTTATCAACTAGCCAAGAACTGTACTATAGAATTCAGAATAAATTTATTTCCACGAATATTTACCTATACAAAAGTAAAATATAATTTATTTCTGAATTTCTGTTATGGGGAGTTATTATTATTATTATCATTATTTATTCTCGGACCATTGTCCACATCTTTGTTGTTATAACAATTTTTCAGCCATTATACATCCAGCCTTCTTCAGATGTCTATCAATTAAGATAACCTTTAAGAAATTTCAAAGTGAATCCTTTAAAATCTATAGAGGTAGGTTGTTCATATTCTATTGTTCATTTCTTTGGATGTCTTGTCTTGTTCTTTTTAGTATTGAGCTAATTTAGACTTGGTAGATACAAAGTCAGCAAAAACCATTTTTCTTTCTTTTAATTCATTTCAACCCAAGCAAGTCAGTAAAGCCACTAAGAAAAGAATACATTATAAAAGAGAGAGAGAGCATGATAAAAGAACAGGAATTAAAAAGACAGAAGATATCGATTGATATTGCATTTAAATTTTTAAAGATCAAAGTTAACTGTGAAGTAATAAGCTGGAAGAGATTTCCACAAGCAAGAAGTGTGAGAGAATAAACTTTTAGTAAAGAACTTTCAGTTACATCTGGCCATTTCATCTGTAAAATGATGAGATCTTGCCGCCAATCTAGTACTGTGCTTAACTTCAAGAAGCCAGAATACCAAAGTAGAATGCTTTTTAGAACAATTACCATGAAAGTATTTATAGAAAAGGCAATGGAAGCTACATTACGGTGGTGGGAAAGTGACTGAAGCTGAGATAACATTCAGGACCAATAACATTGCTGATTCATTTTTGTATTTTATCTAGAATCTCTAAATACATAGGAGAAGCACCAGACCAGTTGTGAACAGTTATTCATGGCCAGGTTATGAAAGAATCATTACACAAAAACCAGTATATTGAAACAAAAGCAATTTATCTTTTTTTTGTACCATGGAGTGTTTGAACACCCAACATTTTTTTCCTTAATATTTAGCAAGTAGTAAGTTAAATTTTCATGATTTGCCAAGTAGCTTTTGAAATATATTTGTCAAAGTAACAATAAGGATTGATTGATTTATTTAATTTATGGTTTATCAGCCTTTTGCACCCAGAAAATATTTTTAGATTGTAAGAATTTTGGGGGGACATAATAATGATTTACTCGTACAAGTCCTACTAATTAACCCATAGCTGGGGGAAGAAGAGGTAGATTCCTAACTTTCCCATGGATATTTGTATGTGACTAGAATGAACCTAACTGGAATTGGAAGTTGGCTCTCTGATTTCCAATTCTGAGCCATTATCCATTAAACCAACTATGCATCCAAACTTACAGCAACAAGTATTCCCAAATGGACACCCATCTAGTTAATGACCAGGCTTGACATTTCTTAACTTCTGCTTAGATGTTAGCAGTTATTCATGCCTAGGTTATCAAAGAACCATTACACAAAAACCAGTCTATTGAAGCAAAAGCAATTTATTCTTCTGTTTGTACCCTGGAGTGTTGGAATACCTAACAAAATTTTTCCTTAATATTTAGCAAGTAGTATGCCAAATTTTCATGATTAACCAAGTAGCTTTCTGAATATATCTGTCAAAGTAATTATGATGATTAATTGATTTATTTGTTTTTTTTATGGCTTATCAACCTTTTGAAAGTTTTATATACAACCAGAAAACATTTTGCGATTGTAAAAATCTTTTGCCGATAATAATAATTTACTCATACAACTTCTACTAATTAACCTATAGCTAGGGGAAGAAATGATGGTTTCATAACTTTTCCATGCGTATTTGTGCATTCGGTTCTCTAATTTCCAATACCGAGCTGTTATCCATTAAAGCGTCCATACATCCAAGCTTACAGCTCTAGTATTCCAAAGTGGTCACCCCTCTCAGTAATATTGCTCAACATTGTTTAACTTCTGTAATCATAAGATAACCAGAGTTTCAACATGATATGGCCATAAACCAGTAACTACAAAAAGTTTCTGGTATTACTCATAGTATTTGTGTGAATTACATGCAGTTTTATTTGACTTCTGAAACTAAATTAAAACCAGTTTTTTTTTTGTGTATTTGAAGTTTTGAAACTTCCAAATCCACTTTTTAATATTAGCCTTTTAGTTTCATTTTTCAAAATAAAAGCTTTCGTTTTTTGCATTTTTATTTCTCTTATAAAAACTAGAGAGAACACTCAAGACAATATAAAACAAGAAAATTAAGAACTAAATCTTATATCTATAAGAGTTTAGATGTGATGTTTGAAACCACCCAGTACTAATGTTGTGACTGTGATGCATGGTACTAATGGAGAGTTAAGGACTGTGGAATTGAAAATATTCCATATAGAATTGATTCCACTAATATAAGTAATTCCTAAAGTGTCTCTTGAAAATAATTCCAGCTCCTTCTGAAGAACTAAATGACAAAAACAAAAATTCTTTGAAAATTTTAGTTCCCAGAGTATTCCATATATAGCACGCCTGGGGTCAATGAAAAGTGCTAGAGCTCTATAAATGTTCAAATGGCCAATGAAATAGTATTTAGAGTTGAAGTTTTGCAGTTAATTGTGCATAAGAATAGTGCGGAAATAGACACTTGCCACCAAAATAAATGACAAGATAAAGTAAAAAAAATCAGCAATGTTTTCAGCTTCTTTCAATTCATATACAAATATACACATTGGGTTCATGCCTCGGAAGTAATGGTTTGAATGGTTAGCAATCCAACTATGAAACCTGGCTTCAAATCTCACTATGGTCGATTTGTTAGAGAGAGGTGACTGCTTGATAATATTGACCTGAAGATCACAACATGAGGTACCATTGGGAATTGCTTGTAAACCATACCATGTCAAGAAAAAAAAAGAGAAAAAAAAGGATTTTTAATATTAAATTATATTTTTCAATCCCTTTTAGAACATTCAAAATTTTAGTTAAAATTTTTTTCTTTCATCACCAGGTGACCATAAATTAGTATGGGAAATTTCAGCATCCTTTGGAATTGAAAAACACATTAACTTAGAAATTATTGCAAAAATCAAATACTTGTTGCATTTTAATGATTCTTTCAGGACTTATTCACAAATGAATAAAATTATTTTAGAAATGTTTCTTTTTTAGAAAATCTTGATAAAAATATTTTTTTTACATCTGTTACTTCCCACTTAATTTTATGAAATTTCAATAAATTTATTTTTGCAGGGTTCAATATTTATATTAATCATAAGCACGCATCCTTTGAGAATTTAAAACATCAATTTAAAACATATGTATTACATTTAAAATGTAAAACAGGACCTACTGTTACAGAAAACTTACTCTGAATCATAAAATAAAAATGCCATAAAACAAAGATATAATTTAAATAGAAAAGCTTTTAATTGCTTTAATGAATAAGATATATTATGGACACTATTATGTCAATAAAAAAAATGAATTTTTACAAGAACTATTTTTTAAAATTTTAATTAGAATAATTTATAACGTTTTAAATCTTTTAAAATTATATATTAATTTGTAGCACCAAGGTGCTATTGTTATTAAGTAAAAACTATATTTTCTAATCATAAATTGAAACTCTTAGTACAATTCAGCAAACCTCAGTATTTTAAAAAGAATTTTGAATTTTTTTGTTTGTGTATAAACATGCTGATTTTTGTAAATATGAACTTTGATATACAACATTATCAGAAAATAAGAGCAGTAACTATAATAAACTTAAAGCCAAAGTACCTAAAACTCAATAAAACATTAGATTACTTAGAATATTTTCCTAAGCTTTTAAAATTACTGGGTTGTTAAAAAGGTATATAAAAAGGCATTCATATTATATTCATCAAGTAATTTTTACTGAAAAATTTCCAAATGTAAGTCTACTGAGATAGTTGTCAATACCTCATAAAAAAACCTGCATCTGTGTTAAAAAATGTTTTGGCAATATTTTAAACTAAAAGTAAGTAATATTTGTTTCAAATCAGCTAAATTAAACCTTAAATTTAAGTTAGTTAAATTAACTAATCTTCCTTAAATACAGTTTCAGAAAAGCATATTTTATTTTTGAAAGATTTTTTAATAAAGAGAATTATGTTGTAAATATGGCTAAAATCAGCCAGTTTTAGCTATTAAAAAAACTTATTTCTATCAACTTAAATTTGCTTTGAAATACAGCTAAGTATTTTGCTTACTGGAAATATTAAATTTAATCTAGCTTGAAATTAAAACTAGAATAAAAGATTCAAAAGAGATTTTTAATTTAAAAAAATTCATTTTAAACTTTAGGTAACACTTTTCTTTGGAGATACTATATAGCTATCTCTTTTTCCTTTATTGCTTCTCAGGACTGTAATATATTTGACAAAATATCTGACAATATAGAAATGGCTCTCTCTTTACATTTATTGATGAACATTTTTGTGTTTGGTGATTTTAATGCTCATCATGTCAATTGGCTTAATCATTCTGACATTACTGATGTTGCCAGTATTCAAACTTTCAGTTTTTTTATTACTCAGTCAAATAGTGGATTTCCGAACTTGTTTTCCTAGTAATTTTGATCTGTTGATATTTCTTTTGAGTCATCTATTAGACAGGAACCTTCTATTTGCAAGACTTCTTTCTGTTACCAATGTACTGATTGGGATTCATTTTGCAACTCTCTTTGCAATGCCCTCTGGATTGATATTTTTAACCTTTTTACTGAGAATTGTGTCAATAAGGTTTTTTGTGGGTTAAAGCTAGCATTGATGCTTTTGTGCCTTCTCATGAATACCAGGTGAAATTCCTTGGTTTACACCTGCTATGGCCCACAGGAATTGCTTTTTCCAGCTGTACCAGCATGGTAGTTTCCATCACAACAGATGCTTGTTTAATGCACCCTCAAAGTTTCTAAGTCTTTTTTTGTGACAGAATGAGTCACTGTATAGACTCTAACAAGTTAGGTTTACATGACAATTCTAAGCAATGTGTTAAATAAGAGTAAATCTTCAATCCCTTCTCTCTTAACTCAATTTGAGGTGTTAGCATTTTCTGTTGATAAAAGAGAATGTTTTGCTTGTAAATTTTCTCCCATTTCAGTTCTGGACTCATCTGGAATATCTTTGCCTGACCTTCAATTAAAAGCGAGTCTCTATTGTGTGATAAACATATACGCCATCCATGTTTTCAGCCATCATCTCTAAACTGGATTGCCACAAAGTATGGTTACTCTTGCAATAGTCCTTAAGAAATGTGCTCTTGAGCTGGCTCCTGTTCAAAATTTTTCATTAAAAACAGGTAATATTTTCATTAAAAACAAGCAAAATTTTCATTAAAAACAAAGACAAGTGTGCTGAGCTGTTATGTGATATCAATCAGTCTTCCTATAGGGCAGTGCAAGCTGAACAACTTCCTCACAAATGAAGAGAAAACTGGAGGCAACTGAAATATTGTTCTACAGAAGAATGCTGAGAATACCATGGATGGAACACATAAGCAACAAAGAGGTCTTAAGAAAAATGTAAGCAAAAAAGATCTCAAAATTAAGAAGAAACTGTTGAAATTTCTGGGACACATAATGAGAAAAATCTTGGAGAATTTGACAATCACATAGATATCAAAAGCAAATGGGAATGGGGGTGAAAACTTGTGTAAATGGATGGCAGAATGGGAAGGGGAGAAGTGTAAAAAGGCAAACTTAGAGCTACAAGTTATAGAAAGTTGTGGAGAGTCATGATCACCCAAGTCCAGAAGAGCCACAGTATATAAAAGAAGCAGACATACATTTGCAAATTGGTCAGAGAGCATGGCTTGCTACTTACTGCACTCTAGTAGACAGCTAAATGATATTTATTAAATTTAGCTTAGACTGACACAAAGCCATTGTAGAAGGGAACCAAGTTTGAATCAAACTCATTACATTTGCAAATTAGCTAGAGAGACTGGTAGACAAGATTTTGTTAGTTACATACTCACATTTTTGGAAAAGTGCTACAATTCCATTTAGTACAAACACATGTGTATCATATAAATGATGCCAATTGAAAAATGGTTTCACATAGCTCAGAAAAAGCTCTATCTTTGGTCCTAAATAGTTCTTAATTTTCCTTAATGACCTTCCTGATGGTACACTTGGTGAGTCACTAACATGCCTCAAAGTAGGTTTTCCTCTATTGTGTCTAGACAGAAGTAAACCCCAGAATCAGTCTAAATTCTTCACCAAGTGTTGAAAGGCCTTGCATGCTACTCCTCAGTTCTTTCACGGCCTAAGAGGGCACTGTATTGGGAATTAGTGGAGGGGGTCATGTTGGATCCACTCTGTGGGCAGTTCATTCTGGTCCTGAGTTTTCACTTGTCTGGTGATTGATCCAGGAAGTACTATCTCTCATTGACATGGCTTTCAGAGTGGGCTGGGTAGATATGTCCAATTCTAACTGGTGTGATAGTGGTAGAGAAGAAATGGCTGTGCATGCCTTCCACTGTCCTCATGTCTGCCCATTCTAGGATCATGTTGCCAAGTTGACAGCTTGTATTGATCCCAAACATTTCTGTGTCCATTGATCTTGCATACAGTCTTGATTTTCTTTTTTTAGTCACCTATGGACATAACGGGGTGGATTCCTGACTGACCCTAACCCTGGTTAAGCTAGACTCTTTGTTCACCTAGTTAATATAAGTTTGTTGTTCCCTGCTTGCTCCCGGCATTCACTTTTGTTATGATCCATGTCAAGATTCCCAACTGCCCCAATTTGTTTTTGTCCCCTTTTTTTATCTTGACTGGATCAGTCTTTGACTTGCCCATTCTGTAATCTATTTTTGTCTTGCGAGTGAGCTGCTTAATTCTGCTTATCAGCAGAATACAGTGGCCAATCTTATTTTTCTGTGTAGTGGACAGGTCCTAACATATTTTATTTTTAGTTTGAATGTTTTGTTCTTTATTTTCGCTATTGAGTTCATCCACTCCCCTGTTATTTCATATATATTTTATATATATATTTTTGTAAAAAATAAAGGGTAAAAAAGAAAGACAATTTGTATTTTATTAAATGTTTATGTCATGGTTGTTTTAGTAGGATCTCTGTGAATATGTGGTATTGTGGTATATATAGGATTGAATGGTGATGGATGAGTTATTGTGGTGATTGAGTCAGTTGTAAGAATAAATGAGTCAGTGACGACCAACCCTTCAGCATTGTGCACAATTGTATTTTAAATACAATAAATAAACCTTTATTACTGAGCAACTATAAATAATCGAACTCAGAGAAATCGATTTTTTAATTGATCTGTCGCCATCCCTCGATTGCACACAAATGGCAAAGTGCAATTTTATATAAGTAACTTATTTTATATCAAGAGTTGCTTCCCTTTTATGTATGTAAATATAAACGTAGCCTTTGACTAGTTTTTGTTTAACGACTTTGGTAGGACTTCTTAACAATGCTTATGTTATCAACTGACAAAAGCATCAATATTATTTCTTATCTCCAGTGTTTGTAAGTCTTCCTACATTTGCAACCAATGTTCTAACTCTTTGGTGGATTATTTACGTCTGCTAATGCAAATAACATTTATTTGGAAATAGAATATTTTTAATTCTCAATCTGGCGTCATTTTCATCAAGCAGACTGAGAGAAAATAGTGTGATGACTGCTTGATCTTTAAATGAAATTAATTATTCAATAAAGTATTTGTTGACAAAATGGTTTAGGTTTTCTCCTGTAATTTTCTTCGTTCGTCCTCACTTCTTTATTCCGCTGAAATTTGTAGTCATGTAGTTTTATTTTTTTATACTTTCTGAACGGAAGTGATTCAACAAAAATAAATGAATAAGAAAAAAATAATTGTTTTTAAAACTATATTGTGATTTGACTTAAGTTCAGCTCTAAGTTGTTTGCTACTCCACCACTTGCTTTTCAGTTGAAATTAGAATTAAATCCATTTTTTTTACAACACGTTCGAATATCGGAAAAATGTCATAGTACAAACTGAAACATTAAAGTAATTCAATAATAATAATTTATTTTAATTACTAGAACATTATCCCAGCATAGCGTGAATTATGTTTCCCCCACTGCATAAATATTTCGGTAACATAGTATTTTTTCTGTTGTTAAGTTAGGCCAATTGTGTAGGTTACTGGTTATTTGATTTTTTTTCCGTGTGAATTGCAAATACTGACTTAGGCCTTGTGAGGACAGAATCTGCTTTTTGTGAATACTTCAACCAAAAAAAAAACAAAACAAAAAACATACAAAAACCTGTAACTTATTTTTCAGTAACTCACCCGCAAAAGAAAGTTGGCAGCAACTGAACGTCATGAATATAGTGAGAGTAAAAGACTCGAGAAATTTTCCTGTCGAAGATGGACTCAACGACAAAAAGAATTGGTAAATTTTGGTTTTGTTTCCCGAGCGCTAATAACCCTTGAAATTTTTCCCCAAATCGTCATAATTACGTGCAAATGTACATATGAACTCAAATCAACAATTACATCATAAAGTAACCTACCGTTTTTTTGGATGTTAACGTCCAGAAAAAAATTGGACTTATTGTCGGTCTTTCGTCAGCTTATTTAGAAGTAAATCACTGCGGTACACTTTGCGCCGGAGTCATAAAATTTGGATCTATTTACTTCCTTTGCAGAAATTCTTTGCAGCAATCAGTACGCGCTTCCGTAAAGCGATTTTTTTTTGATAAGTGTAGTTTTACTTAATTTTTTAAGAAGAAAGTTAACTTTCAAATATATGAAAATATCGACAAATAAAAGAATAACAAAGATATGACGATTTTGGAAAATTTTTAAGTGATATAATGAGTGATCTTGTCTCGCTAGATCTATGGTTGAATAGTGAGTTCGATCCTTAGAAAATCACCATATAAATTAATGGCCATAGGTGAATATGTTCTTATCCTTAAGGACAGCTAGTATAAGGTACCGGACTTAACACTGTCATAAACCTGTATTAAAGTAAATTTTAAACACCTAAGTGGCTACAAAATTCAAACCATGTTAAAATACACAGGCACTCAATTCTCTTTTAAGTACCATGGTACTTTTACTCATCTCCCCATGGTGACATGAAATGAGACATGGTTGGTTCCATGTGGGGCACCCAAGCACATACACTCGGGCCAGGGACCAAAATCTCCCAGCCCCCACTACCATTGGCTACGTGGCCTCAGTATTATTACCAATCCCCCTCTTTAGTGCAATGAGGGGTTACTGCCAGCTGTTCCCAGGGACTGGGCACCTCTTGATATTTTTTCAGCTGTGCTTTGTCTGCAGACAAATACAACTGAGCTGTGCTCTGTCCAGTGAAAGAGATGCAACTGAGAGATGTTAACAGTATGAGCAGTTCAAGTACCGCAAATGCACACTCTACTCTCTTAAAGTACCATGGCTCTTCACATCTTTCTTTTCGTTTATGTAAACCTTGCATTGAAATGATTGTTCCTGGGATAGATAGATGGACTGGTTTACTTTTGCTTTCTCCACTGTTTTGAATAAAGATTTCTACTTAGACTGGTTGACAACCAACTCTAGAGAGCTCAGTTTGTCCTGTTATTAACTCATATTTTGAGGGGCAGACAAGTCCTACTAACATCAATTTTGTTTTGTTTCCATCATTTCTTAGTTTACTGGGTTCATCCCTTCCTGCCTCATTTCATATTTTAGCAAATTTTTATACATTTTTATCATAAAGAAAAAAAAATTAGAGCGATTGCAAAATTTTTATGTTATGGAGTGTTTTGTAGGTCTCCTGTACATATGTGGTAATGTGGTATATGTAGGATTGAACGATGAATGTTGAGTTCTTGTGGTAAATGGAGGGATTGTATTGGATGAATGGGTCATGCTTGTGATTGACTTGGATAGTGATGACCAGACTTTACCCCCACTCCCCGTTTGACCTTGTGCCAAAATGATGTATTTTATACATAATAAATATCCTTAGCTCATATATGAGAAGTTACAATTCATGCCGTTCTCAAGGGCATTATTGCAAAGCCAACGTAAACTGTTTCAGGCCAGAATTTGAGTTTGGCTAGGTAGTTCCATTTTGAGCACTATTTAATTTTTGTTCCCCTCAACTCATTTTGTTTATTTACTATGATGTTCACTCTATACAAGGACCAAGAGCCACTCGAGGTAGAGTAAGAGGCACAGCTTATGGGAATATGTGAGGAAGTTAATGATTGATCCAAGACTTGAACTGGTTATAATCATAGTAATCAGGGAAGCCTCCTCTTGGGACTTGGTTCCACAAAGCAGCAGTTCAAGGGAAGGTGCTTGAGTGGAACTTACATCTCATCAGTGGAATATGAAGGGAATAAGAGTGGTTTGCTACAATGTGCATGGCATGGCCGGTTTTAGCTGTGAGTGTTACAAATGGTAGAATGTTGTTTATCTGAACAATTTCTGTGGAAATAGCAACAGCAGTGAGAGATTTGCGATATTTCAGCTGAGAGAAAGGGGATTTCCAAGTGGAAAATAATTTGTCACCAACAAGTACACAGGAAAACAAGAGATTGATATAAAGCAAAACTATATCACCAATCCATTGCATTTCTTTGAGATTTCTTTTCTCAGTTATAGTCCTCAGTAGACCCATTTAAACACAACATTGTTGGGTACCTGCTGTAGAGCAATGTTTAATGAGATATTTTTGAATATTGACAAGTGTAGTGAGGTCATTACTTACTGGAAGCCTTTTCTGTAAATATTTTCATGGCAATTGTTCTGATGAGCTTTCCTCTTTGTCTGTGTGTCTGTTTGAGTGTGTGTTTGGGTGAGTGCTTGAGATGAATGAACGTTTTATGTTATTATAGTCCTGCATTGGTTTCATCCAGGTAACTGATGTTTCTGCCACATTTAAGGAATGTGGAGGGTTTTATTACTAACATTATTTTATTTGGTTTCTTGTAAATAGTTTTGTTTTCATATTGTAAATACTCATTGGGGTTAGTTTTTTAATTGTTGTTTTATTAGTCTACCCCAACAGACAACAATTTGTACATATGGGAACTAGTTAGGATTTTCATAGAGACAATTAGGTATTATGGTGGATGTAGTAAGAAAGGTACGTAAGAATGTGTGTTGTTTTGGCATTAGGAATATTGTTTGTACGTTTGGGTCAGTGTTTGTGGCTGGCTAAGTTTAAAATTAAGACTGGAGAAGGGATGCTGAAATTTTAAATTTTTAAATTTAATTTTTTTTATGTGTTTTTTTTTTCTATATGAGATGGATGTCAGTTTTTTCTTGATCCTTTTTTATTATAATTTTATTTTTGACAAAATGTGCTGCTTAAATCTTGTCAAATACAGTATAATATACTGTATTACTGTGTTTGTTCATTTCATCATGAAGTTTATTCATTTCTTAGTCAAGGTAACTGTTCAGTGTGGAACAATATTTTTGGAACTGTAGATATTAGCACAATGCAAATTAGTCAACAAAATTGTGTCGATATTAATTACAATGATACAGCGAGGGTTGTCATCAAGGTTTAGTTTGGGTGTAAAAGCTCTTTGCTGTTTCTCCTGCCCACATGGTAGATTAGTTTGTTCAAGTGCTCACCCATTCATTTTCTTCTGTATCAAACATAGAATACTGTAAATGATGAAACATTTTTTTCCAAAATATCTGGTGATGTGAAAGTGAAGTTGCTTTCTCTCTTTCCGAAGAACATTGTGCAAATACCATGGAGAACGGTATGAATCCATCCCTTCTCCTCACTCCAGCTATGAGTTAAATAATTGGACTTATATCCTGAAAAATCATTATAATCTCAAAAACAAAAATTATTAATGCAATATTTACTCATAAAAAAAAATGATTTATTTTTATAATTTAAAATAGGTTTGGGCTTTAAATAATCCACATAGGGTTGATAAGCTATAAAAAATAAATGATTACAAGCTGCTCCAGCTGAAATTCAAACTCTTTTGTCTGATTCTGTTTTCCCTAGTGAAAGAATGAAGAATGTCTATTTATTTTTTGTTCTTTACCTAATATCAAATAGCAAATTGTTTTCTGATATTGTGAGGTTAATGATACTCAACCTAACTGTGTGGCAATGACTAGATGAAAAATGCATTGATTAAGTCCAATTCATTACTTAGTGTTTGAAAATTCAATCTCTTATTTTTGTGTTTTGAAATTTTTTTTTTTTTTTAAACGTCTTTTCCTAAGACCTCTGGGACTTAACATGTTACCGAGTGGTTCAGATTTCAGTCACTTATTTGGTGTAGTTAGGTTTTATGATGTTTTTTTAATATGTTTTCTTCTGACCTATGACAGTGCTTATATATTTAAACTTGCAAAAATGAATATTATTAACTATACTATTATATATGTATATTTAAAATGAACAATCCTTGAGTTACATAATAAAATCTCACACCTTGAAATAAGTTATGACAAACATTTCTAAAAAGAAAAGTTATTTTAAGCTGAGATTCATATATATTTATCATATAAATATAAATTTAGATCTTTACCAATATTGGTTGGTTAATGCCATTTTTTTGTGCGAATAATAAGGTGTGACATAGTGTAAATTATGTAGAACAGCACGGTATTGATAAAGTGAAAGTGAAAGTGAAACAGCTTCTGGGAACAAGATGCATAAAATCAGAATTTGTTTAACATTTCTAACTTATGATAATGTTGATGTTATAAATGTTCTTGGCTCCATGTTTTGCACACTGTTAATCATGTTCTTGAAGTTCACTCAGCTGTTTATTGCTTGTTCAATCAGTCGACTCCAGACAGTTGTTTCCAAGCCTGAGGAAAATGTTCAAAGTCAAGAAACGGATTCTATATATTACTGAAAATCATTTAGCTTTTAAAAACTTGTATTTCTTTTCTTACTCAATACAGAAAAAAAAAATTAATTTTTGGACAAAACAGTCACTAGCGTTTAAAAAATGTATCTATCACAAGAATTAAAAAAGAACAAGATGCCTAGATTCAAAACGACTGATCACAAGTCTCGTAACCCATTTGAGTTGTAGGTGCACTATATATACTACTACAGCTCAACACAGCAAGGTCAAATATACTTGAGCATTAACTGTTTGACCTTTCTAAAGATAAGAGTCAATATAATTTCTTTTTCTGTGTGCCCATTTCTCCATCTGTTCATACAAGCTTGTTGAGAAAGTGGCTCGCTTTCTTTCCCTAGGTCTCTTGCCCTCAATATGCCCTGTGATGGTTATTTTTTCCAAACCCCCTTTCCTCATTATGTGTCCAAAGAATTTCAGCTATCTTCTCCTGATTTTGAGTTTAAGTGTTCTTTCTGTTACCATTTTCTTTAAGACTTCCTTGTTGCTTACTTGCTCTATTCATGGAATTTTCAGTATCCTTCTGTTGAATCCCATTTCTGCTGTCTCCAGTTTTCTCCTCGTCCATGGGGAAATTGTCCATCATTTACTGCCATATAAGAGGATGGATACCACATAGCAATCCGGCACTTTTCTTTGTTTCTCAGCACCTTGCTTAGCTTTTGGAATGCTTCTTTTACTTGTCCTGTGTGTTTTTGATGTCATTTTTTTTTTTACCATCCTCTGTTAAAATTCATCCCAGAAATTTGAACTTCTGCACCTGCTTGAAGTTTGTATCTCGAATTTGTAGTTCTCATCTTGGATTCTTTCTCTTGCTGATTACTATATTTTCTGTCTTTGAATGCAACTGATGATTAGTCCTTTAGTTATGTCAGAAAACACGAAGCTATAACATCTCCTGTTGATATTTGGGTCTTCAATTTCTTTGGTCATGTAGAATTTGAATGTTGCCACTGAATTACCTGTTGTCTAGTGTTTGAATCATGCAGATGTAACTATGTTTCATAACCAGTGACAAGTTGGTTCCCCAAATTATCACTAGATCGCTGAAAATACTGCATAATCAACTAGGTTTTCACTTTTTGCACTCACTTGGAATTCAGCTTCTGCATGCAAAATTGCTCATGAATTAAAAGCCCAACATATTTCCAGGATACATCAAGTGTTACTGTAATTCTTTTCACCAAGATTCTGTGATCAGACCAATTTTGCTTAGGAATATGGTTCACCTTTCAGAAATTAACTGTTAGAGCAGCAAAAGGCTTGCAACATTACATCTGTAAGAAAGGGGTTGTAGGGTGGAAAATAATCCATCATCCACAAGGATGCAGAGATACTTTTGGACTATATCAAGACTGAAAAGTGAAAACTGGACAGCTCTTGCCCACATATTGCACTAGTATTTTGGCCTGATCTAGCTCTTGTAAAGATAGAGGATAGCAGGAGGAGTCAGGTACTTACTGGAGTGGTATAGGGAACCAACTATTTTTCTAGTATCTTCAGTGATGTATTGTATGCAGTGATGTATTGTCCACTTGAGGTCTAGGTTTAGTTTAAACCCCAATATGCTCTCAAGGCATGGGACCTCTGTGAGAGAGCACAATAGTTGAAAATTCAGGGTCTGCTTGGTGATGAAGGGAACATAACTAATTTGGGTTTTGAGACATTGACTGTGACCAGTCATTTTTTTCTCCACTGAGCTGTTAAAGCTATGTTAGAGGAGAAGTCAGTTTCCAATCACTGATCGTCTAGAGTTTTGGAGATACACACATATGCCATTGTATCATCAGCATAGATATTCACAAATAATGGGGGTATGGTAGATCATTTACGTAAAATAGAGTGAGGGTTGGACTGGGAAGCAAACCTTGTAGGGGTGCCTACATTGATTTTCTGGGGCTGTTTCATTTTAACATTACTTTGTTGTTCCCATTCTCCTTAAAACATGTTTATCTTAGGCCCTGTCCATTTTATTAAGTATTTATTGGTAGAACCACATCTTTGTTGCTTCAAGATTCTTCCTCTGTGAAGAAATTGTCCATTGTTTTGGCAGACAATATTGAAAGTTAAAAATAAAGATAAAAGTCTTTGTTGTTTCTCAAGACACTGTTGGTGCAAGTTTTAATTATACGAAAACTTTCAATTAAAAAAGATAATAACCATTAATACAGAAAGATGTCCACTAATTAGTTACATACGTGCTCAAGCCATAATTTGGTCAGTGTTTCATATAAATTTGGGTCTTTTCAATGATTACTATGAGCAAGAGATAATAGGAATTTTACAAGCATTAAGCAATTGGTTATTCCTTTTATCAAGTTTAGAGAGTAAGAAACAAAAAAAAGAAAAAATGAAAAATCGCCAAAGCCATCAAAGAATATTTAATGACAAATAATCAGCTGAAAAACAAGAACTATGCAAAGTCTTTAAAGATGGATAATTAATGACTATTTTTGACAAGCAATTAATTCACAAGCCTAACTTCCTGAAGAAATAATGACATTTCTTCAGCATTCTGTTTTATGTAAATTACTTCTTACACTTTACATCCACCATTATAAAGATACAACGAAAGTAATGTTCTGAGCATGATCAAGACTGATTTTCTTCAGATTTTGATGTTTATAAAGCATTAATATATTAAAAAATGACACTAGATTCTTCTAGTATTTACTATAGAAATGCATTGCAGATGATTTACTATGGAAACTTGTTGCAGGTGATTCAGCATGGAAATACAGACGTTTCATAGTGGAAATACAATGCAAATGATTTGCTATCAAAACTTATTGCAAAAGATTCACTTTGAAAATGCCTTGCAGATGTTTGATGATGAAAATGCATTGGAAATGATTTTACTATGAAAATGGATTGCAAATGAATTGACTATGAAAATGCATTGCCAATGATTTACTATGGAAATGAATTTGTGTTGAACTGCAATGAAAATGCATTACATATTATTTGATATGACAATACACTGTGAATGATTAATATGGAAACATGTTGTAGATGATTTACTATGGAAATTTATTGCTAATGATTTACTATGACAATGCATTGATGATGATTTGTTATTGTAAATATATTTGAACACATTACATGATGTGAAGAAACACAGAACTACACCCAGTACATTTTGTTGATAAAGTATTCATTACAAACAAGAATATTTTTCAAACTCCTTGAAAAAAATTTTTGACAAATTTAAAGTTGTACATTGTCCATCGACAAGTGAATAAAAATGTGATCTTGGTCCTTAATTTAATTGTTTTTATGTAATGTGTAGGCCATTCTCCATGATATAGGCTGAAGATTTATACCTTTAAACATAACATTTTGGTTCATTAGAGCTTGGTGCTAAAAAGGTTATCTAACCAGTTTTCACTGCAACAGGATTATTCTGGGATCATCTCTCCTATTATAAATAAGAATTTAGACTCATATTATCAGCCAATTTTGTGAGCAACTCAGAAACACATTTCTCTCCCAGCCAATATTTTAACCACTTCCTTTACCTACTCAGTAGTTATTTTCTCATTAGATTAAAATACAGATGTTAACCACAATACCTATGAAAACACCTATGCATGTATGCTTAAGACTATGATCCACACTTTGCTGTCCTCAGTGTAAATCCACTTCTGACAAGTTGTCATAATAACTCAGTCAAAAGCAGCATATTCATTTAAATATCAGTAATAAAATTGTGTATAAGAAGAGAAGACATCATCATTTCAACGGTTGTTTGAACTGTTGAATTCATTCTTGATATTACCTTTGTTGCAGCCACTACAGTTCAGCTGATCAATTCCATAACATTGAAGGGCATGGTTCATAAGAAAAGTGTTAGTAGACATGTCAATGCAGGCAGTTTTATTCAATCTTCTCACTCTTTAGAGAACTCTTAATAACACCAAATTTTAAAAAATAGCTCCATGTGTATATATGTGGCAGTAATGTCCTTTTGAATAACACAAAGCATTTATGACAGTCAACTACTAATATTTCCTAACTGATCCCTGTTGAATTTAGGGTCAGTCTTCTCACCACGTTCAGTTTGTATATATGAAAAAGGTTGTAGGGGCAGAAGAAGGAATGAGTTCAGTCAGCGAACAATTCTTCTTGGAATGTTAATAAACTTAATCGTTATTAACTTATTTTTCACTATTCACTCTTCTAGCCTCCTCTTCTTGAGTCTTTTTGCCTCATCCTCTTTAATCTTTTAGACTCCTCTTCTTCAATTTTCTTGCCTCCTCTTCTTCTTCACTATTCTTCCTACTTCTTTACTAATTTTTTTTTTTTTGCTATTTTCACCCTCCTTCTTTGCTCTTCTTTTTATTTTTTCTTAATTGATTTTCATCCTTTTTATTCCTCGCCACTCATTTTCATGAATTTTTTAACTTCTTTTTTTCTTTCCCTCTTCTTTTTGTCTTTTTGCTTTCTTCCTTCTTCTGTATTCCTTTTTTTCTTCTGTTTTACTATTTTAACCCCTCTTTTTCACTATACAGTGTAACCCGGATATAAGAGACCCAGATATAAGAGCAACCCGGATATAAGTGAGATTTTCTCTGGTCCCAAATTAGACCAAAGCCGGATATAAGAGAAACACGGATATAAGAGAGATTTTCTCTGGTCCCAAATTAGAGCCTGTGTTAATGTATATAAATTAGACCAAACCCGGATATAAGAGAAACACGGATATAAGAGAGATTTTCTCTGGTCCCAAATTAGAGCCTGTGTTAATGTATATAAATTAGACCAAAGCCGGATATAAGAGAAACACGGATATAAGTGAGATTTTCTCTGGTCCCAAATTAGAGCCTGTGTTAATGTATATAAATTAGACCGAAGCCGGATATAAGAGAAACACGGATATAAGAGAGATTTTCTCTGGTCCCAAATTAGAGCCTGTGTTAATGTATATAAATTAGACCAAACCCGGATATAAGAGAAACACGGATATAAGAGAGATTTTCTCTGGTCCCAAATTAGAGCCTGTGTTAATGTATATAAATTAGACCAAAGCCGGATATAAGAGAAACACGGATATAAGTGAGATTTTCTCTGGTCCCAAATTAGAGCCTGTGTTAATGTATATAAATTAGACCAAAGCCGGATATAAGAGAAACACGGATATAAGAGAGATTTTCTCTGGTCCCAAATTAGAGCCTGTGTTAATGTATATAAATTAGACCAAACCCGGATATAAGAGAAACACGGATATAAGAGAGATTTTCTCTGGTCCCAAATTAGAGCCTGTGTTAATGTATATAAATTAGACCAAAGCCGGATATAAGAGAAACACGGATATAAGTGAGATTTTCTCTGGTCCCAAATTAGAGCCTGTGTTAATGTATATAAATTAGACCAAACCCGGATATAAGAGAAACACGGATATAAGAGAGATTTTCTCTGGTCCCAAATTAGAGCCTGTGTTAATGTATATAAATTAGACCAAACCCGGATATAAGAGAAACACGGATATAAGAGAGATTTTCTCTGGTCCCAAATTAGAGCCTGTGTTAATGTATATAAATTAGACCAAAGCCGGATATAAGAGAAACACGGATATAAGTGAGATTTTCTCTGGTCCCAAATTAGAGCCTGTGTTAATGTATATAAATTAGACCGAAGCCGGATATAAGAGAAACACGGATATAAGAGAGATTTTCTCTGGTCCCAAATTAGGGCCTGTGTTAATGTATATAAATTAGACCAAACCCGGATATAAGAGAGATTTTCTCTGGTCCCAAATTAGAGCCTGTGTTAATGTATATAAATTAGACCAAACCCGGATATAAGAGAAACACGGATATAAGAGAGATTTTCTCTGGTCCCAAATTAGAGCCTGTGTTAATGTATATAAATTAGACCAAACCCGGATATAAGAGAAACACGGATATAAGAGAGATTTTCTCTGGTCCCAAATTAGGGCCTGTGTTAATGTATATAAATTAGACCAAACCCGGATATAAGAGAAACACGGATATAAGAGAGATTTTCTCTGGTCCCAAATTAGAGCCTGTGTTAATGTATATAAATTAGACCAAACCCGGTTATAAGAGAAACCCGGATATAAGATACTTATTCTCCGGTCCCGACAACTCTCTTATATCTGGGTTACACTGTACTTTTTCCACTATTTCTTCTTTTTTATTAACTGTTTTTCATTCTTGTTTTTCTCACTTGCTACTAATTTCCACTAGTTTCCTTATATTACTATTTTTGACTCTTTTTCTTCTCTCTTATGTTTCATTATTCTTTTCTCTCTACTATTTTCGCCATCCATTCTTTCTTTCCTTTTTTTCACTATTCTTCTATTTATTGACTACTTTACTACATTCACATCTCAGTAACCTCTTGTCCACTCCAAACCTGTTATTTTGCACCATTTTATTCCTAACTGGATAGCAAGAGTTAAAATATGATTTATGACTTAATGTTTCTCTCATCAGTAAAGTCTTTTTTAGACTGTTTCACTTACTTTTTTGCTTTTTGAAAGGAGTTTGCCGAACAGCTGAACAGCATTTTTTTTTTTGATTGATCAAAGAACTCAGCATTTTTAAAAAAATAATTTTTCTGGTTCTAATTGTACTATGTTTAGTCAACTTCATACTGTTAACGATATCGCAATTAGTGTCAATTCATTCAGAAAAATATTGCTTTCATTAAAAAAAAAAAATTAATTAACGGCAACTCACCAACGAACAATATAATATTGGAATCTTTATAAAATATTATCTGACTTAGAATCTATTTTTTCCCAGATTTTGGAATACATACATACATATATATATATATATATATATATATATATATATATATATATATATATATATATATATATACATATATATATATATATATATATATATATATATATATATGAGGCATGAAATGTTATGTCTGGGTTGCTAACAGGAAGACAATTTAGATGATTAACAACATATAAACTAGATAAAGGACCTGAGAGATGATTAAGATATTAATTTTGATGTTACGAATTTCCCTGGTTCTTATTCAAAGATGGGCATGTGGCTGAGTGGTTAGAACCTTCACATTCTGATCATGAGACCCAAGTTTGAATCTCACCCTGGTCGATTTGTCATGAAGGAGAGTTCCTGATGTTATCGAACTGGAGGGGGTTGATCCCAGCATGTGTCACCTTTGGAAAGTGCCTGAAAACCATACCACGGGTTGACCCAAGTCTTGTGAGTGAAATTGGGTAGATGTAACCGTGTCATTGATAGCTGTGCAAGCATGAAGTCACAAGTCATTGTGGCCAAGGGCTTGAATGTGCTGGCCTTGTTCAAATTGTTGATCATGCTAGACAGCACACTCTGTCCCAGAAACTGTAACTAAGGTCTGCTTAGCATGGTTGCAGTATAAACCACAGGTGGGCTCTGTGGGTGTTGAATAAACACAAATGCGCCTGAGCAAGTGTCTGCAATAGGGATTGTCTAGCTGCCCTAGAATATGAGTATCCTTGAATATGAGTGGCCAGCTATACAGTCAAAGATGCAGAATGAGAATTTGGATCTTTGGTTGGATTCAAAACATTTTATTCATGGAAAAAAATTCTTATTTTATTGAAAAAAATGCTATGCTATAAAATGGTGTGATTGGAATATGAGCTTTGGTAAATATTTTTTCTTAAGCAGAAGGAAGGTAAAAATAATGATATTGTAACTAAATAAATTTTTGTCAGTTTAATTTAACTAATAGTTTTTTTTTTAGATCTATAGTGTAGTTTAACTGAGTAGTATTCATTTGAGGGCATTTTGTCACACAGAGGTTTTGTCTGGGCATCTAACAATAGTAATAAAATTAAAAAAATTTCCTTACATGGAACAAATATTGTCGGACAATCACAAAAAAGCTCTAAATACAAATAAACATTTTAATAACAAATATATATGAAGTAGTAGGAGGCATGGTGGAGTAATGGATAGCGACTCGGATTGAGAAATCGGAGAGCAGAGTTCAAATTCCAGTCATATCCATTATATTCATTTACATGCTAATACTCCTGGGAAAGGTAAAAATCATCCTCTTCTCCCCCCAGCTATGAGTAAATAACAGGACAGACTGGGTTCTATCACCTTTAATGGTAACTGGTCTATTGCAGAAAGAAATGGCAACCTACTGCCGGGAAAAAAAATCTGCATCGTCAGTCATGTATCGAAAGATACATGATCATTTAAGCATGTATCATGCATGGCACATAACTGATTGATATATGAAGTAGGTAAGTCCCCCAAAAATTACTTGGGTGATTTTATAAAAAAGTAGTACATATAAAACTGCTAGGGATACATGTAGGTTTTGTCTAGAACAAAAATTTGCTATACTAAGTCAGAGCAGCGATAACAGAATACTTAATAAAAGAGGCACTTAATTAACAGATATAGGCATAACATAAAATATATATTGTGTTGCCTGGCCTGCCACCTGACTAGGTTATTGTTTTATTTTATTTTTTTTTCTGTGAAACTTGGTTTACAACTAGGGCCATCCTTTCATAGAAATTAATGTCATCAAACGGATTTGCTCTGTCAATGTAATCTATGCATTGAGCACTTTACTGAGTAGGCAGGTGTTATTCTTTAGGTCTTTTTCTTTATTTTTCTTGCTGTCCTTGTTCAAGATTTTATTTTGTTTAAGTGTATTTAAGTGTTTTGGCAAGCTGTCCATTGGTTCAATCAATGGTTTTGGTTTTCTATAACATATATATATATATATATGAAGGAAAGATGTATGAAAAAATTTTTTCCATTTTGTCATACATCTTTCCTCCAAAACTGTCCTTGATATATAAAAATTTATATATTGTTATCCTATATATATATATATATACACACACACACACACACACATACACACACACACACACAAGTTTGATACCACAGATCTTGTAAATTGTTTTGAACAAACAAAACCACATTTTTCTTTAAGGTAAACTTTTTGGCCAATACCTCATCAGAAGAATCATTGGCAATCTAAATAGAATATTAATGAAATTCACAAAGTGACAACATTTTTATATATATATATATATATATATATATAGATAAACACTTTCATAGTAAACATCCACTACATAAAATTTTCAATAGGAAGACACTAAAAATTAGTTATTCATGCATTAGAAATATGGAGAAAATTATATCTTCCCATAATTGTAGAATACTTAGAAACTACCATAGTAATGAAACTCAATCTAGTAACCCTACCTGCAATTGTAGGAATAAAGCCCTTTGTCCAATCGGGGGTAAATGTATGTATGAAAATGTAGTGTACGAGGCAACAATCTTCCCCAAGGAAAATATAAACCAGAAAAAAAGATATATAGGTATATCCGCGGGTGATTGGAAGCAGCATCTGTACAACCATAGATGCTCTTTTAGATATAGATACCTCAAAAATCAAACTTCCTTATCCAAACACTACTGGGATCTGGTGGATAAGGGACTAACCTCACTTTTCAAATAGAGATACTTATCAAGAGCTAGAACCCCTAATAACTTCCGTAATCGATGTGATCTATGCAGTGCGGAAAACATTTTTATTATTAAAGGTAAGAATCAAGATGAGTTGCTAAATCTTCGTAGTGAGATCTTCTCTAAATATAGACATAAAAAACGATTCAAAACATAAATCCATCTTGGTTCAATAACATCGGGCATGACTTTTTATTGGAATGACTATTTTGATTATCTATATGTATCATTGTGTATGTTTATGTGATGCGCTATGTATTTAAAATGTTTTTTTTTGTTAATCTTTATTCATGTGGTGATATATGTGTAAGTGGGTATGTAGGTAGACATTTTCCCTAATAATTGATATGCAAAATCAGATAGTCTTATAATATTTATATACCTAGGTATATATGTAAATGTAAGAGATAGATACATGTTAATCACTCAGCCGGTTTTTAATATTTTTAATATTCTTTAATATATTAAAAATATTTTCCTCAATGTTCTTGAAGTATAAATTAGTTTAATTCCACCCACATATTTTTATATGTTAAATGTATATATGGATGGATATGGTCCCTAAAATATTTTTTTTTAATTATTTTTTTGATTTTGAGAATTTTTTTTTACGTTTTTGCATTTTGATTTATATATAGATATGTATATGTGCGTTCATGTGTGTGTATGTGTGTGTGTGTGTGTGTATATATGAGTCTATGTATATGTATGTATATATATATGTGTGTGTGTATATGTATATATATGCGTATATGGATGTATGTATATGTAGGTAGTTGTGTATGTAGATGTGTTTATATGTGAGTGTGCATGTTTAGGTATGTATGTATACATATATATCTGTATGTGGGTGTATATGTACGTATGTATGCATAATTAGACGGATAGATAGAGGGATACATTGTTTATTTGTTTAGATGGGTGTGTGTATGTATTTGTATGGTGATGTGTAAGGTTTTATGTATATATTGTTTATGTGCACGTATGTGTATGTATATATGTGTGTAGATGTATATATGTTTAGGAATGGATGTGTATGGATGTATGTGTTATGTATGTATATATATATATATATATATATATATATATATATATATATATATATATATATATGTATGTATGTATGTATGGTTGTGTGTGTACACGCCTATATGTATGTATGTACATGAAAATATAAATATGTTGTTGTGTATGTGTGTATACATATATGTTTTTGAACATAGAAATATAGGTCTTTGCTGGATTAGATAATCGTTATTTTTATGTTTATATTAGATTTGTAACCTGTAGTCGATATTACCTTTGTCAAATTTTCTTGATTACACAGCGGCCCTTTTATAAATGCCCTTCGGTTTTAGTTTCACCACCGCATCTCCCCCACCCCTTATTCTTTTCCTCTCCCTTTCTCATCGTCTATTGTGTGTGTATGTCACCACAAAATGTATACTCTTTTCCGGTGTATCTTTAATGTATTAGACATTTGAAAATATTCATATTTCTCTCACTTAAACCGTCTTTGACTTCCCTCTTTAAAACTTCTCTTTGTTAAATTTTAATCCCCCCTTCATCTTTAGACCTTCCAGTTCTTCTCTCGTCTGTTGCCCATCCCTATAGCTTTCATTTACTCTAGCATTCGTCACACACTCTCATACATACACTCTCACTAAATTTTATTTTTTATTCCCGGAGTTGTTTTTTCTGTTTTCTTTTTTAATATTTTATGTTTGATGAATTGGATCATATTTACAATTCCAATGGAATAAATTATGACCATGGAATATTAGTGTTTAAGCCTTTTTACTATATTCTTACTCTGTCCTGGACATTGAGTTCTACCTGGATTCTATCCACTTGGAATTATTTTTTATACATATATATATATATGTATGTGTATGTATGTATGTATGTATGTATGTATATATATATTTATATATTTTAGATATATGATTGCATATGTATGTGTATATTTACCACTAATATTTTTAATTTATATATATATATATATATATATATATATATATATATATATATATAAATTTCTGAAACCACATTGTTACCATCATACATATACATACCAAAGTGCGGTATCTGTAACTTTTATTATGACACTGGGGATAAATTTTAGATCTAATAAGCAAGTGTGTCACATTTATTTATTGGAACTTGATAAATCAATTTATATATATATATATATATATATATATATATATATATATATTAGGTTGGTGCAAAAATAATGTCGTTTTCTCACATGAAGTTGAACGTCAAAAAACGACATTATTTCTGCACCAACCTAATATATATTGTGTATATTTTGGCAGGAATTTTTCATTAGAGTTAAGCTCTGTGAAAGTGAGTTTGTGGTGTGACCAACATAAATATTATTTAATCCATTGGAGATACAATCTCCCAAAGGGCACTTGAATTTGTAAACTAAGCTTTCACGATGCTTAACTCTACATTTAAATGATAACTCTAACATTTTTAGACATTTAAAACAACATGCCTGCCCGCGTACTCAATTCTGGAAAATCCTTGTTGACAACACAACTATACTTAAACATGAAAACAATAAACAAAAATTAAAAATCCTTGAAGCTATATACATAAAACAGTTGAAACCTAACCTGAACAAAATAAACTATGAAATCTCCATAAATATTCTTAAATGCCTATAATTCATAACAGAAGCCATTGGTTTTTACCAACGGCTTCCCATACTTAATACTTTACGTTTTTCATTCTCGCATGGTCATGTGTGATGTCACGAGCTGCAACGTGATTTTCGCTTCCGCATCTCGTATATACGAGTTTATCATTACTTTGAACCTATTCAAGCAGCAAGGGTGGACTATCATTGTGGTTTCGTCTGTGTGTTGTTTGATTTATTGAAATTGTCATCTTTGATAATGGCTTATGTAAGCCGAAAGCTTAGATTGGATTTAAACATGTATCAATATGGTGATTTCCTTTCATCTTTCAATGATAATGTTATTAAGCTTATCAGACAATATGAAAGGAACTTACTTAAAATAAATAGACAAAACTTGTCTATATAATTTAACGAAACATGCATTAATATATATATCTATATATATATATTTTCATTCTAAGTTTTTCCTACTGCTTTTTCTCATCACTAGGAAAGACTAAAGAAACCTCTTGCTCCATCTGTTATCCTTTATTCTTTTTAAGTGTTATACTCACCTCCATTTCTGTCACTTAATCATTTTTGTGAAACATTTTTGTCCGATTTTTAATCCATGCTGATCTCTTTCTATCTTGTAGACTTATCCCGAATGTTGGCATTTTCATTGAATCTGTTGTGCTTGTGTTTTCAAGTGATTTTGTTCTTCTTTTATGTGCCAAATCCTTCCAATTCTGGCTCTCCACACATTCATATCACTTGTTGTTCTAAATAAGTTCTTGCTTTTTCCCACATGTTTGTTCCTCTTCTGCCATCTATTCACATAACACTCTTGGTAGGTTATACATTGTACCCACCCTTTTCTTGCCTTCACTAATGTGCCTTCTTTACCTTGAGTATTCCTTTGTCATTTTCAGCCTCTGTACCACCATGTATTCTTTTAAAGCGTTCGTCGAGTTTAGATGGCTGCAACTTTGCATTTGAAAATATCACTGAACCAAAAGTGCATTGAGGACTTTTTTGTTCTATCTTTTTCAGTTGCACAAGTGAAAACAAAATAATCATCATTCCATTTCCTTTTCTTAGACATTTTCAGTATGCTCTGTGAAAAAAAAAATAATGTATTCATTTTACTATGCCACAAATCAGACGGCCACTAAGTAGTTGAAATAATTGAATTTCTCAACCTTTACTCAGATGTAGAAATAGACAGGTCACATGGGTAGTTTCAGCCAAATGGATGGTTATTTATAAATTAATTTTTATTTTAAATTTGGATCCGATTTTGTTTCTAAATTGGAAATCTTTTTTAGTTGTATGGGTCTGTGTGCATATGTGTTGTGTTCTTTGATCTTTGATTTTAATTTCTAGACTTTCAGTTTCTCTAACCATTTTTATTTTGACTTCAGTAAAATTTCTTGACCCTTTCTTCAGATGAAAAAAAGATCTAAATCTTACACTTCGTGGGTGTAGCAGCACTGCCAGTTAAAGACCATGGGTCTAGGAGAAGAAGAAATTTTAAATTCAAACTACTGCTGCCATTTGTCTATGGGATATGTTGAGATTGTTAGCATTGATTAGCAGTCAACCTAAAAAAAGAAAAGAAATATGGTAAAATGACTCTTTAATGGTGAATGGCAACTTACCATTTTGCAGAGTGAAATTCTCTGCTACAGGAATATCTATCTCAGTATTAGCTATTGAAAGACCGAAATAACAAAGGACTTTGCTGATTTGACTGAGTGGAAACCGTTTTTTTTTTGTTTTTTTTTCACCTCTCCTCGTCCAATGCAGATGTCTGAGCTGATTGTGGGGGTCTTCTACAGTGTCAAAGGTTTATTCCATTATCATGTGGAAACTGATCAGCTTGGAACCCTTATCATCACACCATAAAGGATAATAGATTATTTAATTATTGATTGATTTTATACTATTAACTTTTAACTATAAACTTATATACTATTAACTTTTATACTACTATTAACTTTATATCAGTAGAACAAATATTTTTTCTTCTGGCATGTTCATTTCATCAATTTCTTCCCATGTTAGAATTTCAGGCCCGATTTTCACACACACACACACACACACACACACACACACACACACACACACACACACACACACACACACACACACAAACATATAGGGGAGAATATGATCTATAAATTTCTATATATCAGAACAATATTAGACAACTGAATGACAAAGTGAAAAAATTCTGCGTAACTCATTTTGTCCCCTAGAAAGATTTTATCAGATTAAAGTAATGATTTTATTGATGTACTTATATGTGTAGGAGGGGGATATATGAATGGGGGCATCAGCTGTAAATATGTACCCAGGGGACAGATTAAAGATGTGAAAACACTTTAAAAATTTTGAATTCAGTGTTTCATAGCTTATGGCCACCATGTTGAAACACCAGTTCTTGTAAAATCGCCAAAGTTAACCAATGTCAATTCTGGTCAATACATCAGTGGGTGACCACTTGGAAATACCAGGTGCTGTAAGCCTTTATGTTTAATGGGTCAAAATTGTCAATTCGAGAGCCGATTCCCGATTCATCTTAGTTCGTTATATCACTTGAAGTGGGTACCCTTGGGAAAGGTATGAATCTATCTCTTCTCCTCCCACCTATGTGTTAATTAGTGGAACATGTATCACTACACCATTATTATCTCTAAAAAAACATTCTTACAATCTAAAAATATTTTCTGGCTTTAAAATAAGCTGCAAAGGATTGATAAACCATACAAAATGAATGAATTAATAAAACCCTCAGTATGTAATCATAACTGACACTTGCATTTATATCTCCCCCTCTCCTACACATATAATAATTAATTTTTGTGTTATATATATATATATATGTATATTGGCATTTGTTTACATTTGTAAAAACAATACGCTAGATTTAGTTGTGTAACTCTACCGAGTGAAGATAGCTCTGGCTGACACAAAATTAGTTGTGTTTCAATCCTGGCTTGAGGCATTCGGAAGTCTAGTCGCACTGAGGAGCTGTGATACAGCGAAACAGTACTGTCTGTGAATGACATAATTTAGCTCTTGAAAATACATTTCAATTGAGCACTGTTGCGTGATAAGCTAATTCTATAAACAACAGCCACCTGCACTAATGCAAAGCTCTTCAGTAAAATGAATGGAGCACTTTGGCTGATTGGCATTTGTTTACATTTGTAAAAACACTACGCTAGATTTAGTTGTGTAACTCTACCGAGTGAAGATAGCTCTGGCTGACACCAAATCAGTTGTGTTTCAATCCTGGCTTGAGGCATTCGGAAGTCTAGTCGCACTGAGGAGCTGTGATACAGCGAAACAGTACTGTCTGTGAATGACATAATTTAGCTCTTGAAAATACATTTCAATTGAGCACTGTTGAGTGATAAGCTAATTCTATAAACAACAGCCACCTGCACTAATGCAAAGCTCTTCAGTAAAATGAATGGAGCACTTTGGCTGATTGGCATTTGTTTACATTTGTAAAAACACTACGCTAGATTTAGTTGTGTAACTCTACCGAGTGAAGATAGCTCTGGCTGACACAAAATTAGTTGTGTTTCAATACTGGCTTGAAGCATTCCGAAGTCTAGTCGCACTGAGGAGCTGTGATACAGCGAAACAGTACTGTCTGTGAATGACATAATATATATATATATATATATATATATATATATATATATATAAAACACATAAATTAATTTTAATTTTGAATAATATGAAGTTAAGGATTTAACTGCTTTCCTAAGCCAGGATACATGACTACAAAAATGTTAAAAAGTTGAAAGAAAACTGTTAAATAATTAATCTCATGTTATTCAAAATATGCAACACATAAATTTATCCTAAACTAAAATAATTTAAATACTAATTTGCATAAAAAAATTTCCAAAACATCACTTACACACTTTCATCTATTCAACATTGAATTTTGTCATAAATACTTGTTACAATATAAAATCTTTGCATTTGCTTTGATAATGTCCCTCAGAGGATGAAAAGTGTTGGTTAAGATAAGTTTTCCTTTTGTCTTTGTTTATATATATATATATATATATATATATATATATATATATATATATATATATATATATAATAGTTATTAAAAGAGAAAATAACTTACTTAAATGAAATGTTCTTGAGATTGACATTATTGATTCTTTACATGATGTTAATTGTTAACTTACACACTGGATTATTTCAAATATCTCCCTTCTTAAGGAAAATACTTCTTTCTCAACCCAATATACAATAACATAATTCTTTTTTTAAATTTAGAAGAAAATTGTTAACTGAAGTCACTTAAATATTTCAAATAAATAATAAAATACATAGAAATAAATAAATAAAAATTCAAACAACTTTTACTCAATTTTGTTTATTAGACATTAAATTACATCACTTAATGTCCTCCACAGTCTATGTTTCCTTACACAGTAAGCTTTAAGAATGTTTTAGAGTTTTCTTAAATTCAAAATTTGAAAACAATACATCTCTTCCATGTTGTTTCTATAAAGTAGAGTAATACAGTGTAACCCGGATATAAGAGAGTTGTCGGGACCGGATAAGAAGTCTCTTATATCCGGGTTTCTTTTATATCCGGGTTACACTGTACATTTCAGATGCAACAAGGAAGGTCTTCAGTTATGCACTGTCTTCCTTGCCGATTTCGGGTTTTGCATCATATCGGCTCCGACAGCAACCCCGACCTAATTCCACAAGATTCAGGCCGCCTCCTTGATAGCGTTTTGTTACGCACTTCGACATTGCAAAAAAGATAAATTAAGATATGGCTCGGATTCCGACCGTTCTTATTGACATACGTCAGTCAACATCAGCCAATGAAATAAAGACTTCCCCCTCCCTCCTAAATAGTCTTGTCTTTCGCTTCATCCGGGTTTTGATTTGCGTTATTTCCCTGGAATTCATAACGAGGTAAGCTGGACTCGTTCTTGCAAGGTTCAATCCAATGCTTTACATTTAAATACTAATTCAATAACTAAACCCTACCACTTACATTACCCCCCTCCCAAAAAAAAACATCAATAATTCTTACTATTTTATAACAATCTTTAAGTCTAACCCTGTACACTTAATCAAACTAAATTAGAAAAATGCGATGCTCGTTCAAGCCTCTACATAAATGTTCTCTCATACACTCCTACACGCACAGACACTCATATAAAACCTATCTTCCATTTACTATATTTATGAAACCGTTCATTACAAAGTTATCTTGTACTATTTATTTTGAAATTTCTTACTAGTTTTGTAATCTAACAATTAAAACAGTATGATGGCCTAATCTAAGCAAGGATAAATAATAATTAAAAATATTTAACTACTTAAAAAACAACCTTAATAGCTAAAGTAATATAGACTAATTTACGAAACCGTTCATTGCAAACTTGTCTCGTCGTACTATCTATTTGAGATTTCTTACTAGTTTTGTAATCTATGAATTAAAATAATACGATGGCCTAATCTAAGCAAGGAAAAATAATAATTACATATATTTAAATTAGTAAAAAGGATCTAAGAAAAGCTAAACTACTCAAATAAGTAACATATTCGCATGTAATTTCTGTTAAATATTATTCGACATGAATCTAGTAAATTAATACTAGTATTACCACTAACTTTTAAACTATGAACACTACGATCTAATTTTACATACATAAGATTTAAATTACATTTGATAAAAAACAAAAAAAAACTCCTTTGACCCTCCCCCAACGTGCGCTAACACTTCTCAACCCCCATCCATGCTGGATTAACTACTTTAAATTAAAATTCCTCAATATTACCTTATAGATTGAAACCCTCCTCTATTTCCCTAAGCATGTTTGGGAGATTTAGTTCTTCCATGGCTCTGATCTCTTAAGCCAAGTCCACTTGGAAGCATTTAAAACTGCATTGGTAATGTCTTTCAACGCTCTCGCCCTCTCTGTACCCACTATGCCTATTTTTGCAAGAGCTCTACACAGTGACTGACCTGCAAAGCCCCTGCAACCAACTTCTATCGGATCATAATGTATTCTCCATGACTTGCGACGACATTGTTCGACAAGTTCTTCGTATTTGGATCTCTTCCTCTCATTAGCCAGTGTGATAAACTCCTCCCACGACACCGACAGTTCCCAAATTATACACTGCTTCGTGTTGTCGGAGTGTAATATCAGATCTGGCCTGAGTGATGTTGCAGCTATGTGTTTGGGGAATTTCAGCTGGGTCTTTATGTCCACTATCAACTGCGAATCATTTGCGGTAGATAACAGGCTCGTTCTCTCTCTCTTCTGTTTCTGAACCTTTACTCCAGCTTTGATGAAGTTAATTTGGTTTATCACCTTCCTTGGTTGATGTTTATTAGCCCTTATTGCTTTGGTCACCTCCTCTGCAATCACTTTAAGGGATTGGTCGTGGCGCCACCGGTACCGACCATCACCCAAAGCTTTTGGGCAACTACTCAAGACGTGTTGAAGTGACCCTTTCCTTGCACATAGTTGGCAACTTGGGGTATCGCTCTTCCCCCATATGTGCAGGTTAGTTGGGCTCGGAAGAACATCGTAGACCGATTTGATTAGAAATCTAATCTGGCTGAAATCTGATCGCCAGCACTCTGACCAGGTAATTTTTTTCTGATCAATGTTCTCCCATTTTGTCCAGGCTCCCTGCTGACTTAGGCCGACCATTCTGCAGTACCGTGCTTCTTCTATGTTTGCACGGACTTCATCTTGGATGAGTTGTCGCCTTTCCTTACCTTTGGCAACTTTGTTTAGTTTGCTGGGAAAAAATCCCAACCCGGCTTTGCCTTTAGCTATTGACCCCAGTATAGCTTTATGCCTAAGTCTCTCTTCCGCCACTTGCAACTCTCCCTTAGCGCTCCATTTCCTGTCCGATCTAGTCTGAATTCCAGCTGCTGCCACTTTTGGATCTTTGGATTTTGCATATAGCAGCTGTTCTCTTGTTTTTGTGACATTAAATTCTTCTATAAGGCTACTAAAGGGGAGGCGCAATGCGTTGCTGTTACCATAGAGGGCTGCACTACTTAAGCATCTCGGCAAACCGAGCCACCTTCTCAACCGATTGCTTATAGTTCTCTCTAACATTTCCACGGTGGTAATAGGGACATTATAAACTAGCAACGGCCACAATATCCTGGGCAGTACTGCATGCTGGAAAAGCCATGCCTTGAAACGCCCTGGCAATCCTGATTTGTCTATTTTTGTCAGCCACTCCTCAAGATCCTTTTTAGTCTGCTGGATCGCGGCCGTATCCTTCAGACCAGAGTTGAAGGTTTTTCTCAAGCTCTTCACAGATTTTTCGCTCAGGGTAGGAATTGTTGCTCCTGCAACTGAAAAGTGAACTTTCTCCATAACTTTGCCTCTTTTTAATACTAGAGACCTAAATAATACAAGTTACAAAATAAAATCTCCATATTTACCTTGATAAAGTTCTAGGGAAAAAATGTATTGGTGAAGAACATTTTTTTTCTTTTCTCATATATATATATATATATATATATATGTGTGTGTGTGTGTGCAATATTTTTGGTGTGAGAGTAATCAATAATGGAGGTAGAGCAGAAGTGATATAAACAGTGTGGACAAAAGACATAAACATGGTCTGATGTTCACTTAAGGTGTGAAACTAACAGTCACCATGCAGTATTAATTTCTATGTCTAAATATATATATAATTTACATTTTGTACTTTTGACAGCATCAGTTGTTTTTCTGAGATTATAGGTTATCCAAAAAGTAGCGAAATCCTTTGCTAAGCTAAGTGATAAGGAGAAAAGTGTGTCTCAATGATTTCTGATAAGTAGAGAACAATCCAATTAATTCTTGAGGTTACTGTTCTTTGTCAATTCCTGAAAAGTAACAGAAACCAATCAAAAAATTGTATTAAGTTCTCAAAATACAGTCGATAAACAATGAAATTATTTCCGTGCTGCCTAAAGTTCTGAACTTAAGCATTGTCATTATTCCATCATTTATTTGGAGTTCATCTTTTCTTTCTTTAAATTTGTGTTTTGGAGACATTTTTTTCATTTCACGTTCTTTTTTATTTGTACTTTTTTTTTTTTTTTCTGAGGGAGGGATTTGTATTTTGTAATTTTTTTATTTTGTAGTTTTATCTTTATATTTTTGTTTTGTTTTTACTACAACAATTCAGCCAATGTCAATGCCAGATGTATCTTTTTTATCACAACCACAATATGCTTTATGTTTTTCGTAAGGTTAGCAATGATCCATATGTATAAAATGCAATGTGTATCTGTGTGTGTGTGTGTGTGTATATATATATATATATATATATATGTGTATATATATATATATATAGAGAGAGAGAGAGAGAATGTGTCTGATACTTTTCACAGATTACAAAAATACTCCGATCCTTGGTAAAAGTGATGAAGAGAAATTATTTGGTGATAGGATATATATTTATGTGAAATAGATAATGTTGGGATAGTATTGTGGTCAAATAGGAGATACTAATTAAAAACAATATTGCACACATAACAAACAATATCTTATTGCTTTAGTGGAAATAAATAGGAAGAAGAGGAGGTAAATGAAAATGTGTATGCCCTTATTCCTATCTATGGTGTGTGTAAAATCCGACTTGAAATGTTGAGAGACTTACATTGGAAAAAAGTTTCTTGTTGACTTAGGGCATTTTTATGACATGTGGTTCACTGGGGACTAAGAAGTCTAGCAGAAGGGAAACTAGACATGTCTTGTCCCTATGGCATCCTGTAGGTAAAGAAAGAAAAAATAGTTTGTATCTTTTTCTTGAATCCTTTGCTTTTTAACAATACTATCTAACAGTTGCTAGCAGATATTCCTTGGTAGACGATTAACATTGAATGCAAGAGGAAACCAATGTATGTGCTTAACAAGCTTGTGCAAATGGTTGATAAAACAGGGAATAGGAGAAATAGAAAAAAGAAAAACTTTGCTAAGAGCTACAAAGGACAAGGTATTGTGGAGAGCCATCATCGCCCTCGTCCTGAATGGGCACGGCACAAAGGAAAAGTGTTATTAATTATAATATTAGTTTGAATTTTAAAGATTATACGTTGTTCTTTCCTGTTCATTTTTGACCAGTGTTTCTTTAATCTTCTTTCTGTTACGTTACAACTTTCAGACAAGCATTCTATGATTCTTTGATACACACTACTCTTGCAAAAATTGGTTGGAAACACACAGGAAAAGAAAGGTAGTACTAGTCTAATAGGTACACTAGACAAAACAAATCCACGCTTCTTGCCTCGATTCATTGACTGTCCCAAACGAAAAATGAACGTACCATGTTTTTATACACCTGACCCAGCCAACATTCAGCCAATGAGTGCCTAGAACCAACCAATAAAAATGGCTACTAACAACACCACCACCTCTATCAGCACAAAGTGCTCTCTGATTCGCCGTCTATCCGAAGCTTGTTGATTCGCCGTCTCCACACTCCCTTACAAAATATACATGCGACTCTGGCCCTTTTGGGTCACTGAGAAGTCACCAGGACAACTGCTTATAGAAAGACTGAGAGTTTCAATAAAAAAACAACAGAAGTAAATACTGTTAAAAATTAACAGAATTGACAATGTTTCATCTAAGAAATTGGGACTAATTATATCGTCATTACTATAAGGTGACAGTGAAAGAAATAAGATCTACCATGTCCCTTCAGGATGTGGTCGATCATGGTTCTCCACAGCTTCTTTTCCTTTATAGCTCTAAGCAACCATTCTCTCTTTACTATCCTTCTTCATCCCTGTTCTGGTGTCCATTCACATAAACTCCTTAAATAGGTTATTATTTGTTTCCTCCCCACCTGCTTCTTTTGCCTTCATTGTGTCCTGTGAGTGTTAAATTCTCCAGGCTATCTTTCCTTATTATGTGTTCCAGAAATTTTAAGAATCTTTCTGATTGTAAGTATATTTTCTTGTTGCTCGTATTTTCCTTAAGACTTTGTCAATGATCACATGTTTTCAGCATCCACTGTAGAACTACTACTCTGTTGCTTCAAGAATCTTTCTGGTTGTATGTATATATTGGGAAAGGTATGAATCCACCTCTTCTCCTCCCAGCTATGGGTTAATTAGTAAAACTTATATCACTAAATCATTATTATCTCAAAAACAATTCTTACAATCTAAAACTATTTTCTGGTTTTAAATGACCTGCAAATGGTTGATGAACTGTAGAAAATGAATCGATCAATTTTTGTCTCTAACAATATATTCCTGTATCTTTATTTCTGGAAGGGATCTTTCAATATTACAATGTGCTTGATTTTTTTCTGTATCACAAGCTTGCTTTTCTTCTTCTTTTTTTACAGTACGTTTCACAAGGCTTGGAGGTGGCCACTCAAGGTAGAGGCTTATATTAAGAGGCAGTTTATGTAGATAGGAGAGGAAAATAATGGTTAACTCAAGGCAGATTAAGATTTTTGTGAGTAGGGAAACATCCTCTTAGGAGTCAGTTTCACAGAGGAGTGATTCATGGGAAGTAGTTGTTTAAGTGGAACTCGCTTCTCACCAATGGAATACAGAGGGTATGTGGGTGGTTTGCAGGTCTTAGCTGTGAAGGTTAGAACTGTCAGAAACCATGGAATGTAGCTCATACAAGCACTTTCCATGGAAGTAGTGATAGAAGTAGTGAAAGGCTTGCCACATCTCTCCTGTGAGAGAGAGGTTGAAAAGTGTAAAATAATTGTCACCCACATGGATTCTGAGATGCTTTTGGATTCTATCAAGACCAGAAAGTGAGAACTGAGCAGCTCTTTCCTAAATATGACAACAGTATTCCATTTTAGGCCTGATGTGGCTCTTGTAAATGTAGAGGATAGCATGTGGAGCTAGGTACTTACTGGAGCAGTTCAGGGAGCCAACCATTTTTCCTGCATCTTTTGCAATGGATTATATGTACAAGTTCCATTTGAGGTCAGGTGTAAGTTTAAGACTCAATAGTTTCTCAAGGTACAGAGCCTCCTAAGCAGACATCCATTCATCCTTGAAGGGACATAAAATTAAAGTTGTCTTGCCAGTTATTGGAACATTTATATATCATTAAACATTGTAAAATATTTTGTTAAAAAAACAATTGAACATATTCAGTAAATAATTTTGTCCAGTCGAGGCTTTAATATAGATGCCATGCATGGTGTCCAACTTATTTAGAAATGTCTAAAGTATCTTGTTTACAGCC
This sequence comes from Acanthosepion esculentum, assembly GCA_964036315.1. Taxonomy (NCBI): domain Eukaryota; kingdom Metazoa; phylum Mollusca; class Cephalopoda; order Sepiida; family Sepiidae; genus Acanthosepion; species Acanthosepion esculentum. The sequence goes on from OZ038479.1 coordinate 87,520,336, forward strand.
ATTTTCTCAGATCAATAGTTTAAAATGGCTTCAAGGGAATTCATCCAATAAATCCTAATAAATTTTCATCTGGCCCTATAGACAGCTACTACAAAATCATAAGCAAAGAGCTTTACCAAATAACAAAAACGCATCATGTGAACATTTTTAACAACGGCAACAACTAAAATGAGTAGTACATGATGTAATCAAGCTGTTAACTTTTCACACCACCAAAAACAAAAAGTTGGGAATTAAATTACCATCAATATTAGAATTGATTTCTTTTTATGGCTAAGCAACCCTTTGTGGGTTATTTAATTCTGAAACATATTCTGGAATATTTTTTTTTTTTTTGCAGATGAATACTGCATTAATAATTTTGGAGAATAACAGTTATTTTTACAAATACAAGTTTTACTATTTAACAAATAGCTGGAGAAGGAGAGGGATTCATACCGTTGCCAAGGATGTTTGCACATAAGTGAATATAGCAATTGGAATTTGAACTCAGGTCACCAATTTTTCATTCTGAGCTGCTATTCTTCACACCACCCACACATCCCACACATTAGAAAGAGCTATAACACTTACTGAACTTGAGAAATCTAATTTTCTGGATAACTGTTTTGATAAAAAAAGATTATATAAATTTCAACCGACTGTAACATTGTTTAGTCAATGAATGCTGAGTGTTTTCTGTATAGAAATGACTATCGTTACTATTTAATCACCTCCTTGTGGGGACATCTACAAAATATTAATGCACAATTAATATCAGCATGTACTCTATTTCCTTCTTTCTTTTTTACATATATAATGATATCTTATTCCTGCATTTAGCATTTGAAAAAAAAAGAAGAAAATGTATAAATATTTGAAAAATTGGTGCAACACAATTTTCTTCATGGATTCTAGTATCAGAGAAGACTAAACTTGGAAAATTTCTTAAACAGCGTGTACAAACTGAGCTTAGTATACAATTTTACAGCTACCCTTTCTGCCAACCCATTCAGAAATATCTAAACTGTCAGCTGTATCCAACCACTTCCTAAGATCAATGGTAAAAATTGCTTTGAGCAAGTAAAGCCTGAGGGTCTTGGCAAAGATCACCATCCTTTGAATTGGTGCTACATAATCAAAAACAAAGAACTATACTAAATAACAGAAACCACACCACTTGAGGAGTACCAATAGCAGCAACAACTAAAATGGATAGCACATGTAACTTGAAGAGAAAATGATATAGTCAAGATGTTAACATTCCACACCACTTTAAATAGAATGTTTGGAACAAAACTGCCATCAATACTGGAAAGAGCAATAAAAGCTATTGGACTTGAAAAACCTGTTTTCCTAAAAATATATTTTAAGAGTGTTATGGCCATTTACCACAATACAAAGTTAAAAAGAAAATATAAAAAAACAAACAACTCATTGTCTTAAAATGCCCAGGTTTACCACCCCACTGAATCCTTCCGTGTAGGGTCAAATACACAACTTTGGAATGATAACCAACAGTGGCCAATGACAAATGCCAAAATACAAATTAACAAAGTATAATTACAACTAGACAATACATAAAAACATTTGCATATGAGAATGTGTGGGAAGATGTCTGCTATACATTTCTGTAGGGAAAGATGCATGTGTTATTTTATGAGGGCAATATTTGAAACAAAAACTCCATTCCTTTTTCTCTCTCCCTTTCTCTTATAATTCTTTGTCCCTTTTACTTTCAAACCAATTTGTTCACTCAAGTAGCAGTGTTCTTTGATCTTTTCTTCTTACTTCAATGTTGTGTTCATTATCTGGTCATTTAGTTTTGGTACTGTAGAAATCCTACATTTGGTTATGAAGATTCATTGCTGTATAAGTCAGAGGTTTAACTGTACAGAATTCATGTTTTGGATCCTTCATCCAATTAAGAATATTACATATGCATTTCTTAGGTGACAGTCACTTTTCACTTTTCACCTGTGCCCTTAATGTAAACTGCATAATGTTTAGACGGAGTTTATCTCATCATGTGATCTCTCTTGTTTGATTGTCACAAGTGAAAGAGGAATTGTCTGTGCAAAACTCATCTCTGTTTAATTCTGTGTTGGAGTTTATGTGAGTTGGGGTCGTCATTTTTTCTCTTCAATTCGGAAAGTCAATTCACAAGTGAATTTAATATACACTCCATTTTTTCAAAATTCGTCACCCAACTGAGTTCTGTTGATCTTTCCTGCTCAGTCATTCATATATGGTCATGTGATACGTCATGTGTATGAGAATCTATTTTTAGCTTTGGTTTTCATATATTGCCATGGCCATCAGTCTGACCTAATTGTTTTTGTGTTCAGTGACTACTATTACATACCAAAAGAGAGAGAATTTACATATTATATTATTAGAGATATGGGAAAGAGAAGTGTGGGTATGGGTGGTGATTTGCAGAAACAGGAGAAAGATTTTATGAATTTCAATCGAAAACAGTAATGGTTGCTTGGTCAAGGAATGTCAAATGTTTCCTTATAGGGAAACAGCTAATATTACCATTGTGAACCAGTTTTCAAACAAGGGGTAAAGAAGCCAATATATTATTCAAACATTTAAATCATAAATTTAAAAATCTCTCCAAATATTACACTGCATCCACTCTACTGTGAACTGTTTGTCGTTGCTAGGAATGGGTAGTTATCAAGCTTGGCTAAGATACAAATCATTAGTCTACAGACTGTCAAATACAGTAATTTTATTTTTATTGTCAAATTCCCAGATTTTTTGGTTTTATGTTTTATATAGAAGTGTGTGCATTTGTTAGATACATTATTTTTACTAAATGTTCAACCAATACAAGTCACTCAAGGTAGATGGTTATTAAACAAGGTTGTTGCATGAATGTAAGAGGAAAAATTAAGTGCAGATTATGAGGCTATGGTTAGGTATATGAGAATATTGGAAAGTTCAAGAGACAAGGTACAATGACAAGCTTGGTCAGTATTTAGATGGAAGACTAATTGGGAATACCAGGTGCTGTAGGCTTGGATGTGCAGGTGGTGTAATGGATCAGTTGTAGTATCTGTACCTTCTGAGAAAAGCATCACACACACACACACACACACACTCTCTCTCTCTCTCTTTCTCTCTATACATATATATATATATATATATATATATATATATATGTAAGGACCTTGAATAAGTTCTTGCTTTTTTCCAACAGATGGCGTTCCCTGAACTGCATGTGTGTAGTTTCTGATGGTAACGCATCTATAAGGAAGAACTATAAGGAAGCTTAAAATTCAGTGTATGTCATTTCATCAAAGTGTAAATGACTTTGTTTTTCATAGCATTAAACATGTCGGATTTCATCCCAAAGAAAGCGTATTTGCAGTGAATTTTATTGCACTACTTTATTCAAAAGAAATCTTCAGCTGAAGCACACACAATTCTTGTTGAGACTTACGTCAACCATGCTCTGTTGGAAACAACATGCAGTGAATTTTTATGAAGATGCCAAAAAATGGCTCAACTCATGGTTAGTCTCAAAAGACATGTCGTTTTTCCAACATGGAATTCAATTGCTGTCAGAAAGATGGGAAAAAGGAGTGTCTAGCGATGTACTATATTTTCAGTGACATATTTCGTACTAATTTTTGTAAATAAAACATTACTTTTCATGAAAAATCAGTGAGAACTTATTCAAGGACCTAATATATACATGCATACAAAGAGAGAGATACTTGAGAATAACCGTTGCTGTAAGCTTGGATGTGTGGATGGTTTAATAGATAATATGTTGGAATTGTTAATCAGAGAACTGAGTTCTAATTCCCATTGGGTTGCTTATATTTACTTACATGCAAATACATTTGGGAAAAGTATGAAAAAAATATAGGTATTCTTCTCAGAGAGAAAACACGTTATCTATCCAGAAAATCCAAGTAGCAAAATTTCTCCTTGAATCATGAACATCAAGTGAAAGCAGGGTGCTAAGCTTTGAGATAAGCTCACTTGCACACAAAGGACTAAAGGACCCACTGGGAGAAGATGGGGGTTACAAACAAACAATGTAAAGGAAACCTGATGTGTATACTGGTATCAGGTGAAACATGGAAAAGTTACTAGAGCAACTTCATACATCTTTATTTTATTTATTTTACAAGCTGATAGGAAGCATTTTTCCTCTCAGAATATAAATTAATATAATAATCAGACACGCACGTGCACGTATCTAGATTGCGGGCAGGCATTAAATTTTCTATAGAGAAGCCTTTCCTTACTTTTGTCCATAGGCCATTGAGACCATGCCGCACAAAGGTAAAGAGGGTGATGGTAGGCTCCATTCTATAGGCATAAAGTCTTAATTTCATATGAAAGAACACCAATTTTTACCCATCTGCCTTGCTGCCCACTGAATGACTTACTTTCATTCTCAGTTTCTTTAGTATCTTCACAAAGTCGTCACCAATGTAAACAATGGCATAATAAAAACCAAAAAGAAAGAATTAGAAAAACTAGAAAGAAAGTTGGTGGTAGAAGGCAGAGAAAAGATGGAACAAAAAAGAGAGAGATGAAAAGACTGATAAAAAATAGACAGAACATACAAAAATAAAAAAAAGAAAGATCATTTAAAGAAAGAACAGAAAGAATGAATGCAAAAGAAACAAAGAAAATATTGAAAAAGAACAGAAAGAAAGAAAAATGGAAGCAGTGAAGAAGGAAGAAATAAATGAAAAAAAAATTGATAAAAATGATTTTAAAAAGAACAATGTGAATATTGCTGCCATATTTGATCCTGTTGCTTCTATGCATTTAACGATTCTTGGCAAAATCCAAAGAAGAATCTGAAATATTATCGGTCCTGACCTGGCATTATAGCTTCAGTCACTTTCCAACCACCATAATATAACTGTGCTTTATCTATAAATATTTTCATTGTTCTCTTTGATATCTTGACTTAACAAATTTAAGTGCAGTATTAAATTGATAAGTAAGTCATATCATTTTACAGTTGAAATTGCGAGATGTAACCATAAGTTCTATGGTAACAGTTCCTTATCTCAGAATTCTCAATGGTGAAACTGTTTTCCAGCTTCTTGCTTCCTAGTCAACTTTGATGTGCACAAATTTAAATACAGTGTCATTTGTCATCTTCTGTCTCTTTGAATCCTATTCTTTTATTGTCTGCTCTCATTAATCATCTTTTTTTTTTTCTCAGACTCTTTTAATTTCTGATATTAACCTCTTGCGTCTTAGTGGCTTTATCACCTTCTTTGGGGTGGAATGATTAAAAACAAAAAGAAAGACACAATGGTCAGAAGAAATTAAGGATGTCGAAAGTAGAAAAGAAAGACAAATGAGAATACAAAGAAGAAAAGAAATTACAACCAATCAGTTTTTTTTTTAAAAACTGAGAGAAAAAGTAGCATGAAAACGTGTGATGGAGAGAGGGTTGGAAAGAAAGAAATTATTGAAAGAAAACTGAAAGAGTGTGAGGGGGGGTGAGACATCAGAGCAAAGGAGAAGGTTTGAGGGGCGACTGCATTTGAGTGGGTTGAAGCGGGCCGGTGAGGAAATGAACAAAAGCAATTATTTTAGTTCTATTGATTCTACACTTGTGTAAACCAAAGACCTCACAAAATGTCTATATAGTTTTCCCCTACCATTGCTATTCTCCCCTTCCTCTAGAAGCGTCCGTCTGTATGGCCGACAGTATGTCTCTGTCTGGAACTATCATGGGCACAAATCCTATAGACACAAACACAGTCATATGCAACATGACATACGTATATATGTATATATTTGTACATTTACATGTTATGTAGCTGCACAATGTATATATGTCATTTTATGTGCACTACACATAAACACCCTAGCACATATATATACATTCAACAATTGACACATATTTCATATAAATGCATACTTGCACATCCTTTGTACTCAAACTTTCTCACTCTAACACACAGATACATCTAAAGGCATTTGAATGACAAAGTGGAAAAATTCTGTGTAATGTGTTTCATTCTTTAAAATGATTTCATTGAACTAAAGTAATGTTCTTATTGATGGAATTATATATATATATAGACATAAATTGTCAGTTAGAATGATGCACCGAATATATAAGTTTTTCAATTTTAGAAACATATTTTTAAACCTAAAATTAAATTGTTTCGCAAATGGCTGAAAATTTTAATTAGTAAAGTAAAAGTTCCCAAATTATAAAATGTAGTGTTTGAATTTCTTTTACACACATTAGATACAGGAGAAGGAGTTTTATTAATTTCTCTACTTCTTTTGCCATACTAAGTTGATGCTTAATCTCTCTCTCCTCTTAAATATATATATATATATATATATATATATAATATAGAAATTTCTAAATATCAGAACTATATCTGGCAATTGAATGACAAATTGGAAAAAATTCTGTATCATGTGTTTCGTCCTCTGTTGATGGAATGATTTATTTATATAAACGTTGGTTATAATTATACTGAAGATGTAGGAACACTAAAGTTAAATTTTTCTTGTTTTTGCACTTGATGTGTCTGGCAAAAGATATTTATAACTCATCTTCAATCATTTTCAGTATCTTTTCCTTACTTTTGACAATTTCACTTTTTTTTTTAGTTTAGGTCATGTCACTTTTTGATTCATAGTCCCTATTCTCCTTAAAACTTGCACATTTCACACATGCTCTGTCCATGGTATTCTAGGCATTTTTTGGTTCAACCATATCTTTCCCTTCAAAGGGGTATGTTTATTCTGTACCTTTTACTAGAATGTGCTGTTTATTTATGTTACTTATAGATAAACTTTTGTTTCTACAGTATGATCTCATTACCAATGATTCTTTCTGGATAGTGAAATTCTGTGATAATCTTTTCATCATCTATTTTTGCCTTTCTTCAGTATGGTTGATACTAACCTCCAAGAAAGCAACTAATTTCACCTACTTGATCTCACATTTTCCACATGCAAGAGGTGTAGTTATTTTATTGAATCCTTTGTTAGGTCTGATGCTATAAGAAGTTTAGTTTACTGGATTGTGCAAGACAATTTTTCTTGTAAGAATCCATCTTGCACATTTATAATTCAACCATTCATTGAATATTGATGCCACATCTGTTCTGGTGCTCCTGCTATATATCCAAAGAAGAGTCTATAATGACCTGGCATCTCGACGTAAGTCATTTTTCCATTACCATGATGTGGCAAAAATATTTTTATGGCAATTGTTCTAATGACCTTTTCTCCTTGGTATCTTGACCATATGAATTTAAACTTACTACTAGATTGGAAACTAGGTTTCATTGTTTTACTTTTAAAATAGCTAGATATAACTGTAAGTTCTATTCTAATAGTTTCTTCTTGTTTGTGGAAATCTCTTCCAGTTTCTTGCTACTCTGCCACCTATGATCTTCAAAAATTTAAATGCAATATCAATCACCATCTTTTGGCTTCCTGAATCCTATTCTTTTATTGTCCTGTCTCCTCACTAATGTCTTCTCATTTTCTTATATTCTCAGTAACCCCTTGCATCCTAGTGGCTTTATTGCTTTGTTTGGGGGGAAATGATTAAAAAATAAATCATCTAGGTCAGGGGTCGGCAACCTATGTCACACATGCCACATGTGACACACCGAGCAATATCCAATGGCACACAGCTACAAATGACATCACGAAGTTCAAACCAATAATGACTACAACGCAATGAAGATATTTAACTGTTTTAATTTTAATATATACTAAAGTATATATACTATATATCACTATATAAAATATATTGTAGGACAGGTATATTGACCTTGACTTGTATAAAAATATATATACTCTTGACAAACTGAATGATATTAAAAATTGGCACATAGTCAGCAAAAGGTTGCCAATGCCTGATCTAGGTACATAAGTCATTTTTATAAGCATCTGTCCTAAAATTCCCTGTATCTTAACGAACTCACTACTGATGTCAATGTGATGTAAGCAAATTGTGATAAAGTGTGCTATTTTGTAACAGACAAAGTTGCTATTTGTCACCAGTTTCTATTAGGATGTGAGACTTGTTGACGATGAGGATGAAAAAAATTAATTTCAGCATGCAGTGTCATTTAATACATATTTATATAAGGAATAGCATTATTGAAGAAGAGAGAAAATACACTTGTGCTAACATAACAGAAAAATGAAGAGAAATATTTATAGGCTTTGCTTTTAGAAAATGTATGTATGATCTGTGATCCACCATCCGGCTGGTTGAAAATAAGAAGAATGCTTTCAGGGAAAATCTCCCCCTGACTCCAGTGGATAGAAATCCTGTTATTTTCACTACTACATTCCAGAGCAAAAAGAGAGAAAGTAATAGTGGGTCCTTCCTTTTTTAGTCTTAAACAGAATACCACCTACTGGGTGTCCTAGCAGACAAGGTGTACTAATCATGACAATCTCAAAAAAGAAAATTGTAAAATGAAAAAAAAATGTGTTACTAAATATGCTACATTGTAATCTTTTCAAGGATTCTACCAGCTCTAATTGATTAATTATAAAGAACTGTCTCTTTTTATTCATTAGACCCAAGCAAAAAAAAATTAAACAACTTGTGCAAAAATGAACACAATGGTGTGTAAAAATCCTAACTTGCTTATAAAAATAATTGTGTATTTCCTAAATTTTTCAATGAGAATTCAACACAGTACTTTAAAAGCAAATTAAAATTTTAATTTGATCTGACATAACCCCCATTGGAATGCGACTCCAGTTTCTTTTCTTGCACTTCTCATCCAATTACTTGCTTCCCTGCCACATGCAATATTCAAAAATTTAAATGCTACATCAATCACCATCTGTCTTCCTGAAACCTATTCTTTTATTGTCCTTACTCCTCATTTCTCATCACTAAATTCTTATTCACTTTCACTCCTTGTAACCAACCACATCCTGGAGACATTATCATCTTGCTTGGGGTAAAATTATTTAAAAAAAAAAACTTTTAATTTTAGTCTTTAGAAATATATTTTGCAAAGTAGTTCTAGTTCAGATTTTCTGATTGGACTTAGCATAGATAAGTGAACATATGTATTGTTGTTACAGAGTAAAAAACAAAACACTTATCAAATAACAGAAACCACATCACTTTCAACAACAGAAATGGGCAGCACATCTAACTCAAAAAAAATTGTGACATGATAAAGATGTTGATGTTTTACAGTACTGCAAACAAGAGTTAAAAGGAAGTGCTCATCAACACTGGAAAGAGCAATAACTGTTAGTGGATTATTTTCTACTTTTCTGAAAGATTGTTTTAATAGAAAAATTTTATAATTTCAACTAAAAGTAGTATTACCTATTTGGTCAATGATTACTAAATGTTTCCTTAAAATGGTAATATTAACCGTTTTTTAAGAAAACATTTGGCATTCATTGGCCCAGCAGCCAGTACTGCTTTTAAAACAATTTTTCAGAAAAATAGGTTTCTCAAGGCCAGTAGCTATTATCATTCTTTCCAGTACCGATGGGGGGGAGATGTTTCCTTTCTAACCCTTTATTTGAAGTCATGTGGAATATCAACATCTTGATTATGACATTATTTTCTCTTCAAATTACATGTGATATCAGTTTTAGTTGTTGTTGAAGTTCCTCAAGTGAAGTGGTTTCTGTTCTTTGATACAGTTCATTTGTGATTCTGTAGTATCAGTCTACAATGTTCAGAGAAGGATGGTCTTTGCCAAAATCAAAGTTCCCAAATTATAAAATGTAGTGTTTGAATTTCTTTTACACACATCAAATCTATTTATAACCATTGATCTTAGAAAGTGGTTGTATACAGCTGACAGTTGAGATATTTCTGAATGGAAATGACTAATATTACTATTATCATTGATGACAATTCTGCAGATGTTGAGCTCTTGCTGTACATATATCTAAAGACATCAATTAATCACCGTTAACAGAAAAATGAATAAAAAATGAAAAGAAAGATAAGTAAAAACCTTCATATTGCAACCCTACAAGAACTGGTTATAAAAGAAGAAAAATTAAAATAGTAACATCTGTGTTATGTGGAAAAGGCTGTTATTGGTAGATATTGTGTTTTGTCTTGTGGATGTATACTGTTTAGCATCTCATAGAGTGTAATTAACTGATTCCCATTTCATCCTCATCTGATAAGAACCAAATTAACACCTGTGATTTAGTTATTTATGCAGTACCAACAAAAATGTTTTATAAAATAAAGCTAAAATGAATAAATGGTGTTCTGACCTCTCTTCTGATCTAACACTACCTCCCCAGTAGGGAAAAAAAACTGGCTGGTTACATTCAATGCCTCTAAAATCAAACTGGTTATATTCCATCACAGCCAATCAGACCCTGAACTACTGCCAGACATGATAAACAGATATCTCCTCAAGGAGGCACCGTGCCTTGAGAGAATATTGGGCCACAAACTCATACCTGACCTCAAGTGGAACTCTTGTATATAATTACTTGCTAAAGATGCAGGTAAAATGATCAGCTTGCTGTATTGCTCCAGTAAGTACCTGACCCCTCATGCCATCCTCTAACTTTATAAGAGCCAGATCATGCCCAAAATGAAGTACTGTTGCCATATTTTGGCAGGAGCTGCCCAGACCTCACTTTCCAGTCTTGAGAGAGTTCAAAAGCATCTCTGAGTCCTTGTTGGAGAAGAATTATTTTCCAACCTCTCTCTCACAGGCGGGAGATGCGTCAAGTCTCTCACTGCTCTATCGCTATTACCATGGAAAGTGCTCAAACCAACTACATTCCTTGGCTCTACCAGGTCTAACCTTCACAGCTAGGACCTGCCATGCCACTTACATAGTAGAAACCACCCACATTCTCTCTGTATTCCATCAGCAAGGAGTAAGTTCCACTCAAACAGCTTCTTCCCACAAACCACTGCCCTGTGGAATGGACTCCCAATCACTACACTGTTAATCTTTCAAGTCTAGAGTTAACCATTATCTTCCATTCCTATCTATATAAACTACTCCTTAATGTAACCTACTTTGAGTGGCCCCCAGGCCTTGTATGGAGTGAACCCTACAGTAAAAAAAAAAAAATCATTTTTATCATTGAACTGAGAAATACAGTCAGAAAGTTGTAACACTTGGAACTCACTGAAAATAAAAAATGTTTCATCTTTTAGGGCTGGACTGAAGATAAGCATTAATAATTTGTGGGAGTTCTTAATTTGGAGGCAATGAACGAATAATTTGAGAATTTAGAAGCAGGATGCAAAAATCTAATAGCTAAAAATCATGGAGATTTTTGTGGAGAAAAGTAAAAAAAATGAGATTCCTCAAAACACCAGGATAAATTTACAAGAGTGTCAGAAAAGTGCTTCATGGTACAGGAACAACTGAATCATGGCAAAAGATTACAAAAAGCCAAAGAAAGCTCAACAATACTGGGTCCCTAGAGTCCATTTAACAGAGCATATATATTAACACATGGAATTAACTTCAGTCATATGGGTATTTCCCATCAATGATATTACCCTGATTGTAACATTTTGAGTTAGCCAAACAAACTAGTACCTACTGCTTAAAAACTGCATGGATTAGCATGCAAGAAACTCGTAATGTAGGTTGGTCATGTGTACATTGAATCACACACACACACACACACACACACACACACACACACATATATATGTAAATATAAAAGTGAACATAGAAGTCAACACTTAGAGGCGACAGTCTGTTTCATGCTAGATACAATCATCGGGCCCGATGATTGCATCTAACATGAAACAGACTGTCGCCTCTAAGTGTTGACTTCTATGTTCACTTTTATATTTACACATGCTCTATCTCTAATATTGAGCACTTTATCCCATAAATATAGCACACTTTAAGACTATAATTTCTTCATATATATATATATATATATATATATATATATATATATATATCGATTTTGTAATTTAACATTTCTTATTATTATAAATGTCATTTTTAGTGGGTACATGTGTTTGATTTGCTATCCCCAAATTTTATTTTTTTAAACAGGAAAATTAATAACAATTGGCCTGAGATTGAGAAGTCATACTAAAGAAAAATTGTGCCTCCTTCCAGAAATTGAACCTGAGTCTCAATTTTTTTTCAGAGAGACTGCTTCTAGAACTGAAATATGCCACTACCAGTTTGGCCACTGGAGGCCATCTTGATAGAGCAAAATTTGAATTACTTATCCTTCAGCTACAGAAATGATTTCCCCAATGAAATGAGCGTTGTTATTAATTTCAATTTTTAAGAAAATAAAACAACAGTGATAGCAACTCAAACACTAGTACTCAGTAAAAATAATGTTTATAGTACTAAAAACTAATGTCAAATTAATAAATCCATTCAAAAATTACTCTTGTTTATGTTTTAGGTAGAAAACTCAAATGAACAGATTTAAATACATAGAAGTCCAAATGAAAGATATGCATTCCGTAAATAGGCAATTAAAACCTTGCTCTATCAAAGTGGCCATCCTGGTAACAGTGTGTTTCAGCTATTTATTCATCAATAATTTTAACAATTCAGTCAATAATATATTCTCCTTCATTGTTCTTGACATCTTGCCAATGTTCCATTAACTTGTTAATGCCTTGAGAGTAGAAATCACTGGGTCATGACTTGAAGAATTCATTGAACTATGTTTTCAACTCTGTCGTTGTTGAAAGAAATGCTTTGCCAACTTTTGGAAAGTGAGCAAAACAAAAATGATAATCTGAAGGCACTAAATCAGGAGAATACACTGGGTGGGTAGTACTTCCCAACCAAGCTCTTGAGTAGCATTTTTGGGCAAATTCATGACATGGCTTTAAGTGTTGTCATGTCGAAGAAGCATGCTATGTGGCCATTTCTACTAGATTGCCTTGTTGAACTGGTGTATTTCCTCTAAATTATCCATTGTTTTCAAGCATTTCATAGAGAATTAGACCTTCCCAATCCTCCCAAATGCAGATTATTGTCTTGTATTGATGCAGCTCTGGCTTGGCTCGAAATGTTACTTGCTTGTCAAGACTCGGCCAGTCTTTATCCCTCTGTTACACATTGACGTAAAGATATCATTTTTCATTATGCCATTTTTATTACCATTGTGATAAAGACATCTCTGTTTGTGTACATAAGTAAAATGGCAGTGACAGAGGACAATGCATGTTGACCTTACCCATCAAGTGAAGGTGATATATTGGGAGTATCTTATCTGGCTGGGCTGATTCACTAGTGGGTTAGTGTATATCCTGAATAATCTTGTTCAGTTGCTACTCATTGAATTGAACAGGTCAGCCAGAATACAGAGAGCCTGTGAGGTTGAAGTTCCTCATCTTGAAGCATGAAAACCATTTCTGCATGGTTCTTTTGGTAATAGCACCTTTTTCTCTATACAGTACAAATTCCGCAAGCGGCTTTGGTAGCTTGATTGAAAGCAAAGAAAAGTAGGTGTTGAAGATGCTCGTTTTTGTCTGCTTCCTATTCCATCATATGTCTGGAAAGAGATAAAATTCAATCAAATTTTTAAAAATTATAAATAACTGGTAGAAGACTAGTGATACAAAAAAGTACATTCTGCTACAGCAAAAATGTTTTGCATATTAATTCAATTAATAGGCTTACAACCACATCATGTTGAAGCATTGGTCCCTATACAATCACTAAAGTTAAGTAACACTGATCCTGGTCAGTATCTAGATGGGTGATTTCTGGGGAATACCAGGTGCTGTAAGCTTGGATGTGCAGATTGTGTAATGGATAATGGCTCGGAATTGTTAATCAAAGTTGAGTTCCAATTGCTGTTCAGTTATATGTTATATTCACTTACACATAAATACACTTAGGAAAGGTGTATCACCATCATTTAATTAGTAAGACTTGTATCAATAAGCCCCACAAATTCTCACAATCTAGAAACATTTACTGGCTTTAAATAACCTGCAAATGGTTGATAAGCTGTAGAAAATGAATGAATGAATCAATCAATCAAATAACAATAGAAAAAATAAACAAATTTATCTGACAAAGTTCTTGACTCAACCCACTTCCCAAATTCTCAACAAATTACCAAATATCAGGATTTTTTTAAAGAACTTCTTGATTGTTCTGAGAACTTTTAAGCACAACCCTTATATAAATAGATAGGTATTCACTTGGGGCCTTAAATGGAAACTGGAATCAGGGTAAAGTAATAAGAGATAACATTATGTAGATTAATGTGTGAGTATAGGAGCAGCAAAAAATTGTTAAGTCTAAGAGTGGATTTCCCAAGAAAATAATGGCAGTGATGATGAAAATATTAATAATGATAAGTGTTACTATAATTAGGATGATGATTCCCCAAATAATGGTGGTGGTGATAATCATCATAACAGTAATAATAATAATAGTAATAGTTATTTTATGTTTTTCAGGATCCAAATTAAGTTTATCAGAATGTCTGTATACATTGAATTGAACTTGACATCTATAGCAAGAACAGACTTTTGTGAGGTTTGGCTTGGCTTTCTAATGTCTAGCAAATAATGAAAAAGATAAAATGACAATGATAGAATTTATTGCCTGTGTATGATAGTTGCTATTACTTGTGTAATACTCTGAAGATATATATATATATATATATATATATATATATATTTAAAGACATTTATGATATGTCTAACGTTCTTTTTATAGATACAAGTATTTAAGCAAATGCTCTGTTTTATAATAAACAGTATTAAATAACACTTACCGGCCTGAATGTCCAAGAAATTTTCATCGAAAATTTTTGTTCTCCGACAGGAATCGAACCTGTATCCTATACAGAACCGTCATTTCGCGTGACATGCCTTAACCGTTCAGCCACAGAGAAGCGTCTGGTTAGCAAGGTCGATTTTACTATCTTTAAACTTAAATCTTCCATGAATCTCTTCTATTTATATCTGCTCTAGCGTATCAGATGTAAACAAATGACGTCATATATTTTTGAATTCTGACAATTTATTTAAATACATTTTTAAAAAAAACATTACATACATTTTTGAAAAAAAAAAATATTATCAGTAATAAAAATCTTGTTTGTATTAAATAACCCATTGAGGTTGATATGCCGTAAAACAAACAAAACCAAGCCAATTTTGGAATCTTAAAAATCCAGACCCAAATCAAAAAGGACTTTATGGTTGGCCATGTGGTTTTTCTAAAAGGAGGTTCTTCATTTAAGGAGCTAATTAATCATGTCCACTTAAGGTCCAGGACCCTATTTAAGCAAAATGCACACACACACACACACACACACACACACACACACACACACACACACACACAGTTTCTCAGAACTATTGAAACATAAGCCTTGTAATAAAGACTACTGGAGAATCCCACCCAAGTCCTTTATCTGCTGTACAAGCCAATTACTGCAAAGAGGTCAGCACTCTTGCATCTTAGTGGCATTATCACCTTGCTTGGAGTGAATTGATGAAAAAAAGAAGCTATTTCAACAGTAAAATTATGAGACATAATTGCCAATCTAGTAGTTGCAATCTAGGTTGGTTCTTGTTTAATGGATATTTATTGCTTTTTCTCATCTTTTAATTTTCTTTTTACAGATGTATCTGAGGCTGTTATATTACTTGTAATGAGGCATAAGCATTAAAAACAAAATAAATGTGGCACAATAGAACAAAATAGATATTTTAAAATTTGCTAGTAAAGAATACACTGTTATATCAGTCTGAGAACCTGAAGATACAATTTTAGTGAATAAAGATTTGGGTTGGGCATGGTTGGCCGGGAATGCTTCATGGACACTACCTGCTAACATAAACTGACAAAAGAAAGTGAAATCAAGGAAATTAGAAAGGAAGTGGAGGAAATTAATCAGGAAACAGAGGAAATATTAAACTAAAACAAGAAAGAAAAATAATTGTTTTTTGTTTGTTATTTACTTTTTTGCCAATATTAAGAGATAAATGAAAAGACTGGGTGTTGTTATCAGTGTCAGAGTGGAACATTATCGAAGTTTGTGTTGAAGAAGTAACTCTAACGACATTATGAAAGGTGAGAAAAAATGTGGAAATGGATGAAGAAGAAAAAAAAATGCTAAAAAAAACAAAACAAAGCCAAATATCAAACAAATAAAAAATTGATACAACTTCCCTGGCAAATATCAATAAGCAGATTGTTAATGACTCAGTATTTAAAATCATCAAGAACTGGAGATAGAGGCAATTCTCAGGTGAGTCTGGTTCATTGGTTCTCAGCAGAAAGAATCAGTGAATCACATACAAATTTCAGCTATTCATCTTCATTTCTACAATAATGTACTTGGGGAATATAAATCTACTTCCCTGTGTTCTGTTCTATCTCCAGATGTCTTGGCAAAAGATTCTAGTTACTGTCATGCTGCAATTGTCTACAGAATGGATATGAGTGCATACTGTGGCAAACTGCACTTCCAGAAATGCCTTATAGACCCAGACAATAACAGTTAATAACATTTAATCAGACTAATTTACTTGTTAAATATGTTTAGCAACCATCATTCAAATGCCTCAATGTATAGATCATGTATAACAAATTTAGTATAAGAGATAAAGAAATTGAATACAAGATAGGTTACACTAGGGCTAGTTTTATCCAACACTAAGATGCCACAAAACCAAAATATAGACCTGAAATGTGTTCTTAAATAGCATCATCAGATCTAGACTCTCATATGGATGTCATGCATGGAATCCAAATTGTTTTGAAATGTCTAAACTATCATCTATACACAACTGATTTCTCAGGTCAGTGATTAAAAATCACTTCAAGCAAATGAATCCTTTAGGTCTTAAAGAAGACAATACTTCATCAAACCTTGAAGACTGACTCAAGAAAAGAGCTACAAGAACTAACAAAAAACACATCACTTGAAGACTTTCAAAAGCAAACAATACCAAAATGTGTAGTCCATGTAATGGTGACACAGATAGATAGATAGATAGATAGAGAGAGAGAGAGAGAGTATGGAGAACACACACACAAACACACACACATGTATATTTTTTTTTTATTGAAATTGGAATAGATTGGAACAGCGAAATTAATTCAGAACATTTTGTTTACTGATGGGGAAATCTGATCTAGAGCAGAAGTTGTACCTATTGAATCTGGGTCATCAGAAGACAATGTAAATGGTCAAAATAATTTTTATCAATTAAAAATTAAATTAGAGCTGAGTAAGCTAGAAGGAACTTTGGAATTCACATGATTTTGGTTGAAGCGGCCAGAACCCCATGATAATCGCGTGCGAAGTAGTAGGGCCGAGGGTCAGGTATAAACAGCCGGGTTTATCTATATAAACATGTAGTTATGCTGAAAAAGGCAGACTGGAGAAAATTCTTGAAGAGAGAATTGGCCCAGGCAAGCGTTGGGAGGAGGAACGCCACTATAACTTTAAGCCCCGCACAGAAATCTTTATCCCTCCATCGCAAGAGTCATATATCATTCTGAGATGATTTAACAAGTTAATCAAATACACTCTCTCTCTGTCTAGAATCCAGTGTATGAGTTTTTACGTTAAATACTTTTCTTTTCTGTAACCCGTTTCTTTTCTCTACTATTCTTTTCTGCTATATAAAAGACATTAACAATTCAACCATTGAATAGTTGTTTGTCCGGCTTTCTGCAGATATTAATTTTCTTTTGCTGCATTCTAAATTTCTTAGCGCAGACTCCCCAGCCATGTCTACATCTTCAGTCGACCGAGAATGAACGGACATCACTTCTGCTTTCTGGATAAAAAAAATCACAACATGAGTAGGAAGGAGGATTAAACCAGCGGACCGGTTGAATAATCTACAGATGCTCAGGGGACCTATGGCCACTCTCTTAAGTTCAGTTAGGACCGAGTAGACACCTCAATTGACCCAGAGAGTAAGACGCCGGAGGTTGAGAGGCTGGGGTGAAAGTGCTAGATAACTAGAAGAAAAAAAATAAGAAGTAGATAGGTTTGTCTATCATTCAGTTCACACTCCTCCATGGTCTTTTGAACAGAAGTAAAGGTTTTATCTCATGTTTCCTGTTTATGATTGGGTTTCCGGTTCCTTCAAAATTCTACTTCAATTCTGTATTTCTAATGTTTCTGCTTAAATGCTGAAAATTTATTTACTATTTCTTTCCCCCTGAACAGGAGTAGATAGTTTTGCCTATCGTTCGGTTCACACTCCTCCCTTGTCTTTTGAACAAGAGTAAAGGCTTATCCTTTGTTTCCTGATTCGGATCAGGTTTCTAGTTCCTTCATTCTCTTTCACTCCCAGTAAGCCCTTGCATCTTAGTGGCTTCATCACTTTGCTTGGGGTGAATTGATTTAAAAAAATAATCTTATGTAAACTTTTCACACAAGCAGATACAAAATCTTTAGAAGGAAACTGTCATCAATCTTAGCAAGAACTATAACATTAGTGAACTGGGAGAAGTCTAATTTCCTGAAAAACTGTTTTAACAAAAACTTTCAACTGAACGTAACACTGATTAGTCAATGAATACCAAATGGAAATAGATCATTTTAGCATTACTATTACCATTTTTGATCAGTCACTTGCATAAAGTTTGCATTTTGGAAGCAATGTCGAGTCACTTTCTGCCTATAGAACTTATAATTATTTGCAAATGCCTATTTACAGTGGGGATGTGTGGGTGGTGAAATGGATAATAGCTCAGAATAAGAAATTGGAGAGCTGAGTTTGTGTCCCAGTCAAGTTCGTGACATTCACTTAAACACAGATATCCTTGGGAAAGATGAGAATCCAGCTCTTCTCCCCCTCCCCCAGATATGAGTTAAAGAATAAGTTTTGTATCTGAAAAATTTGTTATTTTCAAGAAATTGTTAATACCACGTTCAGTCACATAAAAATAATTATTCTTACAATCCAAAATATGTTTTGGCTTTAAATAACCGACATAGGATTGATAAACCATAAAAAGCAATCAATCAATGAATCAGTATTAACAGTGGTGTTTCTGGCAATCAGAAATTGAGTGGGGTGGGACGTGAAAGTTTGTGTGTGTGTGTAAGGCAAGGTAAAATTTATATTGAATGTGAGGAGAATTTTTTTTTTCTGTTCTTTACTGTGCTGATGTCTACAACTTTGAGAAATGATTTTCAAAATATTCTTATAATACTTTATTAAATAAAATACTACCAAACCAATCAAGATAAATTTCAACTAACAATAACGCTGTTTGGTCAATTAATACTGTATGTTTCCTTTTGTTACTTATGTATAAATATTTTATACTCAGTTCAATATAATATCTCAGGTGTAGAAAGGCATTTAATGTGGGTTGTGTTTTTGTATTATGGACTTGAGAATTTTGTGCCTTTTTTTGAAGTGAGTCCTGCATAATATTTTGGTATATTATCTACTAAAATCTATCTGAAATTAATAGTTGTATTTTTGTTTTTATGTTCTGATTGGTATGAGCACAAAGTCTTGAAAAGTTAGCCTATGATAGTGTGGTGCATGTGTGACCAATCTAAGAGTTTAATGTTTTTTGATTATTGGATTGACTAATTTTTTTTACCCCTTATCAATCATTTGTAAAATGGAAACATAGTTTAGATTGTAAGAAAAAAACATTTTTTTGAGTGAATATTGCATAAACAATTTTTTGAGAATAACATAGATTTGTCTAGATACAAGTCATACTATTTAACCCATAGCTGGGGATAGAAGACAAGTATTCATACTATTCCCAAGGATATTTGCACATAAGTGAATGTAACTAACTTGGCTGATATTTGAACTTGGCACTCTGATTTTTCATTCTGAGCAGCCCTCCATTGCACTACCTTCATGTCCTTCAGGTGTCTGTCAATTTCAGTCATCTTCAGAGAAATTAACACTTTATTTAACCTATGAGATTGTTCTTCTTCTACTGTCCATTTGAGTAGTGCTGGATTATTGCTTACCCTGTTTCCATAGACTAAACATGAATTTGATGGCATATTAACTTCAATCACTCAGCTGAATTGTATAAAATTGGTCTGAATCAAAACAGAGCGAGCAATAATCAAGGAATGTTAGAAAAGTACAAGATAAGATATCCCTAGACATGGACAGCAATACGAAAACAATCTACACTCATAGATTAAATAAAGTGTTCAGTTTGAAATTCCCGAAAGGTAACCTGGATTGTAAGACAGCTGAAGAATTCCGGTAGGCACAATGACTGAAACATTGTAATAACAACAACAACAACAAAGATGACAACTGTCCAAATGTAAATAATGTAAACTATAACAACTCCTCATGGCAGAAATTCAGAGTGAAAATCTTTTCAATATTTTATGGCAACAGCACTGCAATGTCAACAAATTCAAGCTATACGCCTGCCTCAAATTTTGTGAAATGCTTGGCAACTGTTACCAAGTTGTTTGGACTGCCTAATCAGGCAGACATTCCTAACATTGAATACAAGCTGTTGAGTTGCACACATGTTTCAAGATCAGTTGCTTTGAATATTGTTGCCACATCTGGTCTGGTGCTCCTGCTATATATTTACAGATTCTTGATAAAATCCAAAGAAGAATATGCAATATTACTGGTCTGGACATGGCATCTCAGCTTTAGCCACTTTCTCGCTGCCATAACATAGCTTCCCTGTACCTTTTCTATAAATACTTTAATGGTAATTGTTCTGATGAACCTTCCTATATATACCTAAACTTTATGAATTTAAGTGAAATAGTAAATTGGTGGCAAGGTCTCATCATTTTATAGTTGGAATGGCTAGATGTAACCATAAGTTCTATGCTAATAATTTCTTCTATCACACTTCTTGCTTGTGGAACTCCCATATTGCTTTTTGCTTTCCAGTCAAATTTAAATGCAATTTCAATCGTTACATTATGTCTTAATCCCTGTTCTTTTATTGTTCTCTCTTCTTAATAGTTTTTTTTTTCTGAGTGGATTTGTTGCCTTGCTTGGGGTGAAATGATTAAAAAGAAAAACAAAAGTATTGTGTCAGTTTTTAAACATTATGCAGGAATGCTCTGCAAACCAGATTCCAGTCACATGTCTGCATCAAATTTTGTGAGATGCTTGGCAATTGTTACCAAAGTACTTGGACTGCTTCATTAGTCATTTGTCAAACAGTTCTTATATGGAACACGAGTTGTTGAGTGGCATACATGTTTCAAAGCCAGTTGATTGTTGATTCATGATAACTTTTGAAGGTGACCAAACACAATTCTAGAATGTGTAGAAAGAATTTGGAAACTTGTCTGTGAAGATCATTGGTGAACAATCCATCAGCCCATCCACATAACTATTTAACCTGTTGTAATATTGTTAATTGTAACCTTACTATTACCATTCAGCATTTAATTTATTTGAAAGTTAAAGCTACACAAAATTAACCAGTTAATCTTCTTTAATCAGTTTGATTATCATACTACAAACTGCCATTATTGAAATAGAGAGAATCACAACGAGTTAAGTAAATATAACTGTTCTTGAAAACTCAGGTTTTGATTTAGGGTTATTTTTCTGGAAATTAAATCTCATTAACTGTTGGTACATGAGGTGTACCGACTGAGAAATTGATGTAATGAATATGCATACACCTGGGTTCTCCGTCACAGTAAATACAGGCTGATGTGGAGGTATTGGCTAAGTCACGAGGACGCCCATTGGACTACGCCATTGGCTATCCTATTGCCTATGGCTACGATAGGTACCAGTTGATTACTGCTACCTTCTAGATTGTACTACTCGGTTACAGTAGCCAAAACCACTTAGCTACTTCGAACAAATCTATCCCTTTCCGGGACATAATAGTTGGTAACGAGATTCGAAACAAGTTAAAACAAAAGAAAAAAATACAGTCGACACCACTTACTAATGAAGAACTTTAGAAAGACTTGTTCGACGCTTACAGAAAGTAAGTAATTTTCCCCTCATTTTTGTTTTAACGCTTATTGACGAGGAACGTTAGAAAAGGAAACACTTGTTCAACGCTTACAGAAAGTAAGAAATTGCCCCCCTCTTGTTTGGACTTAGAAAATTTATTGTCTATATAAATTGGAGCAAAATGTTTTCTTGTGGATACGTTGGCAGAATGGAACAAATTGCGGAATCAGCTAAGGTGCTACAAGTCACTTTACAGCAACAATTCCATCAACAACAGCAACAATTCTATCATCCACAACAACAATTCCAACAACATCAACAACAAAAATTTATTCAGCAACAAGAAAAGTTTGAAAAGTTATTCGAACAACAAGCAAAAGACAATAAATCACTTTGGGAAGACGTATTCTAGGACAACAAAAGAACCGGGTTCTAGATTTTTTTCTGCTGAAGGAATTTCAAATTCACTGTCTGAATTTAAATACGTCTCTGACAGTGGTTCAACGTTTCCAGCTTATTTTCATAGGTTTGTACCAATATTTACGAAAAGATGCGAACAATTTTCTGACGAGGAAAAAATCACTCTATTGTTGCAGAAGTTGGGAACAGAAGAAAATACAAAATACGCGAATTTAATCCTGCCAAAGAAGCCAGAAGAAATGACATTCTGCGAAACAGTAGAAATTTTGTCGAAAATCTTCGATAAATGAGATAGTCTGTTTCATACACAATACAAGTGTCTAAATATTGTAAAACAAGAGGATGATGATTTTGTCACGTATGCAGGTATGGTTAACGCACAGTGTGAGGCATTTAAATTAAAGGAATTGTCAAGTGACATGTTCAAGTGTCTAATTTCTGTGCAGGGTCTAACGACACCGAAGGACAAATAAATTAGATCAAGAATCCTCGCTATCATGGAACAGGATCCCAAGATTACGCTAGAAAAAGTAACGGAAGAATGCCAGCGAATTATAAACATGAAAAAAGATAATACTCGGATTGAGGAGAAGAGCATTTCGCGAGTAAAAACTGTAAGGCAACAGAAGCGGATACAAAATAAAGAAAGAAAAATTATATGCAGTTCGTGTGGAGGACAGCATATAAAGAAGGATTGTTTCTTTAGGGATAAAATATGTTATAATTGTGGGCGTGTAGGCCATAGAAGTTCCCATTGTTGGACAAAACAGAGAAAAGTAAAACCAAATTCTCAAACAAAGGCGAACGTAGTTTTGTCTAAAACCGAAATTGAGGAGGGTCAAAGAAGAAAATAGCTCAATGTAAAAATAAATGGGCAGACCGTAAAATTATTACTCGATTCAGGAAGTGATATCTCGGTGATAAATGAGCAAACATAGAAAAAAGTCGGTTACCCACCGTTGACTAACACAGACAAAATTGCCAGAGGAGAGTCAGGAAAAAAACTTAAGTTTAGAGGTGAATTAAAGTGTAACATTTCATTCATGGGAAAAATTCACAAATCGAAAGTGTATGTGCTCCCTGGTTCAGTAAACCTCTTTGGTTTAGACTGGATCGTATTGTTGAACTTGTGGGAATTACCGAAAAATTCTTTCTGTAACAAGGTTAACGTCATAGAGAACTATAAGACGAAGCAAACAGAAAGATTTATTATGGATTTGAAAAACGAATTCCCTCGCGTCTTTTCAGAAGGACTAGGTCTGTGCACAAAAACAGAAGTCAATTTCGAATTGAAAGAAAATGTTAAACCAATCTTTAAACCAAAGAGAAAGGTACCATTTTTGGCACTAGACACAATAAATGAGGAATTAGTGTTATGGGAACTTACCTATAATAATAATGGACTATTCCGGACATTATAAATACTGCACCTCAAGAGGGACCAGGGACGATTATTGTAAGAACATTGGAATAGTGATACTTGTCAAGACAACATAGTTCACTCTAACCAAATCTGATAGTCATTACTAATACTTCTACTTCTTTGTATATATTTCTGTTTGTAATATACCTGTGTTATTCCATACCTGTGTTCGAGTTATTCTTCATTGGTTCTACCTTGGACCATCACCGTGGTACAAGGAACTTGGACCATAACAATTAGAAAGGTTGGAAAAAATTGGTGTAATTTCAAAAGTCGATTACTCGGATTGAGCGTCTCCAACCATATATATAAAAAAGAAAAACCGAAAAATCAGAGTGTGTGCTGACTTCTCAACAGGTTTAAATTACTGTTTGAAAGACCATGCGTACCCTCTACCGTCTCCGGAGGATATATTCACTAAATTAAACGGTGGTAAAGTGTTTTCAAAGTTGGACTTGTCGGAGGCTTACCTTCAGGTTAAAGTCTGTGAAGTACCTGACAATAAATACGCATAAAGGGATTTTTAAATTAAATCGTCTTCCTTTTGGATTGAAAGTAGCTCCAAGCCTATTTCAGCAAATAATGGACACAATGTTGGCTGGTATGAAGTATGCAATTGCATACTTAGATGATATTTTGATTAAAGGTGAAAACGAGGCCCAACACAAAACGCATATTAGAGCAGTATTTCAGAGAATAGAGGAATACGGGTTCAAGCTGAGTGCTGAAAAATGCAAGTTCTTCTTAAAGAAGATAAAATATTTAGAGCAGATCATTGACATTAAATGAAGAAAACCAGATCCAGAAAGGGCTGAAGCTATAAAAAAATATGCCAGCACCTGATAATGTGGCTAAAATCCAGGCGTTCTTGGGATTAGTAAGTTACTATAGCATTTATATCCCAAAAATGTATGATATGAGAGCTCCTTTAAATAATTTTGTGAAAAAGGGCGCAAAGTGGATATGGTCGAAAGAATGCGAACAGGCTTTTAAAAAAGATAAAAAGCTGTCTATTAGCAGACCTATCGTAGCGCATTTCGACCCGAAGAGGAAAATCATTGTAGCAGCAGATGCCAGTAATGAGGGACTAGGTGCAGTATTACTTCATAAATTCGAGGACGGATCTACGAAGCCAGTAGCACATGCCTCGAGAACATTACTGCCCGCGGAACGAAGTTACAATCAAATCGAAAACGAGAGTTTAGCGATAATCTACGCTGTAAAAAAATTTCACAGGTTTCTATACAGAAGAGAATTTACTCTGCAAACAGACCACAAACCGCTGTTAACAATATTTGGTTCAAAAAGAGGTACACCAACTCACACAGCAAATCAACTACAGCGTTGGGGTATAATTCTATTGAATTATAATTTCAAAATGGAATATGTGCCTTCAAAGAAGCTAGGTCACGCTGATGAGTTGTCGAGGCTAATACCTAAATATATGAAACCACTGGAAGAATCAGTAATAGCGGCGCTAAGAGATGAAAGTGAATTTTTGGGTCTGTTATGCAACACTATTAGAGAACTACCGGTTACGCTAGAAGATGTGAAAAAAGCAGCGGAGAACGATGATTTCATTAAAAAAATGAAAAAGCAAGTCTGGTTGAACGAGAAAACTAAAAAAGGAATTAGTGTGTCACCTTTTTCAATCTGTGAACAGGTATTACTATACGCAGATAGAGTTGTAATGCCGGTTACTCTGCAAAAGAAAATTCTGAAAGAATTTCACACTGGCCATCCGGGGATTTCGAGAATGAAATTTCTAATGAGAGGCTATACCTATTGGCCAAGGATGGACCAAGACAGAAAATTTGGTGAAACAGTGCAGAGGATGTCAACTGGCAGCAAGGGATCCATTGGTAAAGATTCAACCATGGCCAAAGACAGATGTCCCATGGACTCGGTTGCATATCGACTATGCAGGACCCTTAAATGGATCGTATTACCTGATTGTGGTAGACAGTGGCCAGAAATTGTTAAGTGCAGACATCAAACTGCAACAAATACAATAAACGCACTTAATGAAATTTTAATCGTTTTGAACTCCCTAAAACTTTAGTCAGCGACAACAGAATGCAGTTTACAGGAAGAGAATTCAAGGAATTCTGTACATCATTGTCCATTGATCACGTAATAACGCCAGTATATCATCCAAGATCGAATGAACAGGCAGAACAATTTGTGGACACTTTTAAACGAGCGTTGAAGAAAAGTCAAGGTGTGGACACGAATGAAAGAAGTATTCAGAAATTTTTGGCCGTATATAGAATCACGCCAAACCTGAATACGACTTTAGGGTTATCGCCAGCAGAGTTAATGTCTGTGAGAAAAATATACTCTGTGTTCGACAGGCTGTTGCCTAGTCCGGCGAAGAAAACTGCTAAAAAAGAAAACCAGGTCATTAAAGCGTATAAGCCAAGTGACAAAGTTTTTTCCAAGAACTTTAGGGCTGGAAAAATGTATTGGGAGGAAGGAATGATAACCAAAAGAATTGGACAGGTCATATATGACATAAAAGGGGGAAAATTTCGGTGCAAAAGACATTGGAATCAATTGAGACCCAGACACACTACAGAGGTCACGGAAAATACCGAAGAGATTCCAATGGAAGTCCTGTATGATGCATTTGAAATTCCCGTTCCAGTAAGTCAACATTTCGCCAATCCCCGACCTCAAGGCCAGAGGTACCAGTGTGTCAAACGCCACCACTGCAAGGAGGATTGAGGCGAAAAAGACTTAGGAAAAAAGTTAATCGATTAATTCCGAACCCTAAAAAGAGAAAATATTGAAGCTAAATTTCACGGGAAAATTTAGCTCAGGGGAAGGTGATGTAATGAATATGCATACACCTGGGTTCCCCCTCACAGTAATATGATTGGCTGGTGTCAGCCATAAATACAGGCTGATGTGGAGGTATTGGCTAAGTCATGAGGACACCCATTGGACTACACCATTGGCTATCCTATTGCCTACGCCTATTGCCTAAACATATTGCCTACGACTATGATGATTACTGCTACCTGCTAGATTGTACTACTCGGTTATAGTAGTTAAAACCACTTAGCTACTTCGAACAAATATATCCCTTTTTGGGACATATCAGAAATATTTAATCAAAATAAAGCTATTTTCAATTTTTATTGAGGTGTATCAATTAGCAGTAAAAAAATTGAAACCAGTTTTTTATGTTTTTATTACACAGAATAATTTTTTAAGCATCCTCTTAGTTGCCAGTTTCACAAAGCAGTGGTTTGTGGGAAGAAGCTGTTCAAGTGGAATTTCCATCTCACTAATGGAATATGAAGGGAATGAAGTTAGTTTGCTACAATGTTCATGGTATGACAGGTCTTAGCCATGAAGGTTAGAACTAGTGGAATGAAGGAATGCAATTCATCTAAAAAAATAGTAACAGAGCAGTGAGAGGCTTTGAGTGTTCAATATGTGAAAAAAGGGCTGTAGGGTGGAAAATAATTTGTCACCCATAAGGACGTGGAAATCTTGGACTGGCCTTTATATAGAAGTAGTAATCCATTTTCCCTGTTCTGCTATCCATTTATACATGCTCATTAAGTAGATGATCTGCTGCTTACGTCTTTCTTTCAATATGTTCTTACAGCCACATCATGTTGAAATCCCATAAGATCGCTGAAGTTAAGCAAAATCAAGCCTGACTACTTGAGAAGACCGAGTGCTGTCAGCTTGGATTTGAGGGTAGTGTAATGCATAATGGCTTGAAACTGTTACTTGGGGAGCCAAGTTCCAATCCCCATTGAATCACACCAAATTTTTCCACCTCTTCTGCCCTCAGCCTTCAGTATATCCTATGAATGTTAAATTTTCTAGGCCCTCTTTTCCGCATTATGTACCCTAGAAATTTCAACTGTCTTTTCTGATTGTAAGTATAAGCATCCATTTTGTTTTGCATTTTCCTTAAAACTTGCTTGTTATTCAAATGTTCATTCCATGGTATTCCTTGCATCCTTCTGTAGAACCATATTACTGTTAGTTGAAGTCTCTTCTTCTTATGTAAAGAGATTATTTAACAGTCACTGCCAGAGAAGAGAACTGATACTACATAACAGTCTAGTACTTTTTTCTTTGTTTTTAACAGATTTTTCCTGTTCCTTAATACTTTGCTGAGCTTTTGAAAAGCGTCTTTTACTATTCTAATGTGCTTTCAGATTTCAGTCTCACATTTTCCATCTTCTGTTAGAACAATTACCACATATTTAAATTTTCCACTTGCTTGATTTTAACATCTCTAATTCATATTTCACATCTTGGGCTGTTCCTCTTGCTGACAACCATACATTGTCTTCTTACAATTGATGGCTCTTCCTTTGGTCTTGCTTTGGTCTATCTTTTGTCGACATTCCTGCAGTTTTCTATCTCTGTCTGTCTTTAAGACAGTGTCCACCAATAATAGATCCTGGTAGGACTTCCAGTCCTCACAGGATATTTTTCCAGCATCTTTTGCAATGGCATGAATGTACTTGTTCCATTTGAGGTTGGTAGTGAGCTTTAGCTTCAGTAGGCATTCAAGAATATGACCATTCCTCCAGATTGTTGCAGATTTAGAGTCTCCTCAGTGGTGATGAAATGTTACAAGTTTAGTTTTGTATGTATTAAATGATATCATCCAGTCTTTTTGCCCATTGAACTGTCAGAATTAGGTCAGAGAAGAGAGATCAGCTGACAGGCACTGAGCATCAAGATATTTGGAGGTGCACCAATACACTGTGGTATATTATTATTATTATTATATTTTACCTTTGCTTTGTGTAGCATGCTTTGCTTCAATGTCTCCACCAAAGACTTCAAGAGACAAGTATTTTTGTGTCAGAAGATGCAAACAGATGAGCTGCCATGCAATCATGCAGAAAAAATGTAATTGTTGTCATTAAAAAAAGAGAGAAATTTACGCAAGATGTGAGAAGTACCCATGAGTATGAGTGTTTGCAATTCACATATTTTAGGGCTTCCAGGAATTTGATCTACATATTTCTTTGCTCCTTTTAATATGATTCCCAAAGCTCCAATAATTTATCTTGTGATGCCACATTCTACTGATTTCTATCTCAAGTGTGCAAACAAGGAGAAGACTTATAATTAACATCAGGAAGAGGCAGCTGAAATTTCTGGGACATGTAATGAGAAAAGATGGCTTGGAAAATCTGATACTCACAGGGCAGATAGAGGGAAAGAGAGACAAGGAAAAGCAATGAGTGACATACCTAGCAGGCTTAAGCAAGTGGATGACAGAATAGGGTCTGGGAGAAATAGCAAAAGGACAAAACATATTGAGAACTACAAGAGATAGGGAGAAGTGGAGAGCCATGAGTGTTGACATTCTGAAGGGACATGGCACATAAAAGAATGAAGTATGCTTTGTTTCAATGTCACAACCAAAGAGTTCAAGAGACAAGTAGTTTTTGTGTCAGAAGATGCAAACAGATGAGGTGTCATGCAGTCATGCAGAAAAAAATGTAATTGTTGTCACAGCAAAGAAAAAAATTCATGCAACATGTCAGAAGTACCCATGAGTATGAGTGTTTGCCATTCACATATTTTAGGGTTACCAGGAATTTCATCCATTTCAATATGGATGAAATTCCCAAAGCTGCAGTAACAATATTTCCCAAAGCTGCAGTAACAATAGGTAATGGTGTTATCTTGAGATGTTACATTCTACTGATTTTTATCATGTATTTACTTATTATTATAATTCTATTCTTTTCCTTCATTATTTAGCTTCTTCTTTTTTGTGTCACTTCAAGACCTAGGCGATCATGGCTCTCCTACTTCCCTCTATCCCTTGTAGCCCTCAACATGTTTTGTCCTTTTGCTACTTCTCCCAAACCCTGTTCTGTCATCCACTTGCATAAGCCTGCTAGGTATGTCATGCATTGCTTTCCCTTGTCTCTCTTTCCCTCTATCCGCCCTGTGAATATCATATTCTCCAAGCCATCCTTTCTCATTACGCATCCCAGAAATGTCAACTGCCTCTTCCTGATGTTAATTACAAGGTTCCTCCTTGTTTGCATCCTCATCAAAACTTGATCATTACTCACATGTTCAGTCCATTGTATCCTTAGCATCCTTCTGTAGAACCATACCTCTGTTGCCTCAAGTCTCTTCATCTTTGAGGAGACCATCCAACATTTTCTGGTGTAAAGGAGGACAGATATCACGTAGCAGTTCAGTACTCTTTTCTTTGCTAACAACAAAATCCTCCTGGCATGTAATACTGTGACTAGCTTTTGGAATGTGTCTTTTGGGTATCCCAATACATCTGGATCTCAGTGTTGCATTTTACTGTCCTCAGTCAGAACATTTTCCAGATATTTAAATTTGCACACCTGCTTGATTTTAGTGTCCCCAACCTGTAAATCACATTTTGGGCTCATCTTTTTATTGATGACCATGCATTCTGTCTTCTTGTAGTTTATGCTTAGTCTCTTCTTCTTGCACTCCTTTGCTACCTTCTGGAGGATGTTTTGTAATTTCCTTTCCATATCTGTTATCAGCACTATGTCATCTATGTATCTTATGTTAAGATTGTGACTGCCACTGATTAATCCTGGTAGGATTTTCAGTTCTCTCAGTTCACTGTATAGGTTGAATAAGTCTGGTGAGAAGACACAGCCTTGCCTTATGCCCCTTTCTATTTTTGTATATCTGCTGAAGTCATTCTATCTCTGAATGCAGGCCATTTACTGCCAGTACAGGTTCTCTATTATTCTAATATCTTTCCCAAATATATCAAGGTCGCTGAGCAGTTCCAACAGATCTTTGTGGTGCACTTTGTTGAACGCCTTTGTGTAGTTTATAAAATCTAGGTGCACGTCCTTCTGCATTTGTATTGCTCTTTCTGATAAGATTCTGAGTACAAATATTGCATTCCTTGTTCCAGTGTCTTTAACGAACCTGCATCCTATCTTTTGACCTGATTCAGCTGCACACTCTATTCATCAGAATACAGATGATGAGTTTTGTTATGTGGCTCATTAGGCTGATTGCTCAGTGAGTTCATATTCGTTTGTGCCTGGTTTCTTTGGCAGTGCTACAAAAATAGATCTGCTGAGATCTTCTGGTATAGCACCACTGTTGTAGATTTCATTTATTATTTCTGAAAGTGTGTCTATGCCAAAATCATGTAAGGTCGCCAAACATTTCTGTTACAATTCTGTCTGGCCCTGATGCCTTGTTTCTATTCAATTTGGTCAGTGCAGCATCTACTTCAGTTTTTAGAATTTCAGGTCTGTCGGTAGTTCTGTGTATTGCTGGTTGTTCTCTTTCATCGTGGAAGAGTTATCCAATCAAATTGTTCCATCACTTAAGAATTTTTTCCTTCTCTAATATGAGTGTTTCCTCCTTTTGATTTTATGCAGCCTGTTGACGAGCACGTCTTTTGTCTGGTTAGTTCCCTTATTTGTTTATGCATATTTCCTTTGTCTGTGGTACTCAGACTCTCTATTTCTGCACATCTTTTCTTTAGCCTGCCTATATTTGGTTCTTATTTTGTTGTGTAATTTCCTGTATTCCATTCTGTATCTTGGCAAAGCTTTCTGTCATTATGTTGAGAATCTCATCAGTCATCCATTTGTTTTTACTTCTTCATCCATTCTCCTTTGAGATGATATAATTTTATGATGTCACTAAAGCTTCCCATTTTGAGTTTCCATTTCCATTGTGTCCCTCATATCTTCTTTTCACACTGTGCATATAATTTTCTTTCAGGTATGGGTCGCTCAGGAGTTTGTTATATTGAAATTTGGGTGCTGCATTAGGCTTCTTCAGTTTCTGTAGATTCACTCTTAGTTTACATATAGCAAGATGATGATCACTTCCTCAGTGATACTTGGGTAGGTTTTGCAGTGAACCATTGCATTCCTGAATCTTTTGTTGATAGTTATGTAATCAATTTGGTTTTTAGTTTCTCCTCCTGGCCTCCTCTGTGTCCATAATCATCTTGGATATTCTTGGAACCATTTGTTGGCTATTACCTGGTCACTGACCATTGGATCCATTTTTCTCCACATTCATTTTGGGTTCCTAGTCCAAATTTTCTAGCTATCTCCCCTGCTCTCTCCCTGCCTACTTTGGTGTTCAGGTCTTCCATGATAATTATGACTTCTTGCAATTTGCAATGAACCCTGGCACTATTTAGTATGAAGTAGAAAGATTCGATTTCTTCTTCCTGTCTTTGTGCTGTTGGTGCATTCTCTACTATGATAGCTACATTGAAAGACTTTCCTTTCAGCTTGACTACCAGAATTCTTCTGGATAGTTGGTAGTATCCCAGAATGCATTTCTTGAATTCTTGATCTCGTATCAATCCTACTTCTTTATCATTTTTCTCTCTGCCTGCATAAATAATCCTGTGATTGTCACTGACAAAATCACCATTGTTTGGCCATTTAGTTTCACATACACCTAAGATGTTGATTTTTAGCCTACTCATCTCTTGTTTTACATTATCTAACTGGCCGCAGTTGTTCAACATCTGAACGTGCCATGTCCTGAAAGTTATTTTTTGTTTGTTGCAAGTAATGGTCTGGTGACACCTGTTGCTCATGTCACTCCTTTCCAGGCGAGAGATAGGTTCCAAGGGATTTTATCCTCTTTACACTATTAGCTAGAGCATACATTATGCACTGTCATTACCTAAGATAAGCAAAGAGTCATTCTTGTTGTATTGTTTTGATTTTAGGGAAAGAAAAAGTAAAAAAGAGAGAATGAATGATGTAATGAAAGAAAGATGATGAGTCAATAACACTGTCATGTATTTAATGTCTGCTTCAGTGAAATGGAAAAACTTGTCAATTTTTAATCTTTTTATTTGTACCCTCTTACTTCTTCAAATAATGACCTGCATTCATATGTGAGTGTTATTGCAATATTTAAAGTTGTTAATTAAAAATATTTAACAATGTGATAGGGAAAATTCCATGGGTATTTTATTGCCAGGGAGCTTACAAGGAGCTTATTCAATCATTAACTTGATAATTAATACTTATCAGATAATTCAAATAGGAAAACCGTGAAATTTTCATGAGCAATTCTAGTTATTATTATTGTTTTTGTTGGTGGCGGTGCTGTTCATGGTGGTGTTGTCACCATCATTTGTATTTTGGATATTGCTGGAATCTTTTTGTTTTGTTTTTCTAAAATCAGTTTGCAAAGGGGAGAAAAATGAAATCTATAGGAGTAGCTAGATTTGCCTATTGTCCAGTTTGCACTCCTCCCTGGTCTTTTGAATAGGAGTAGAGGTTTATTCCTGGTTTCTGATTTATGATTGAGTTTCTGGTTCTTTCCAAAGTCTTCTTCATTCACTCCCTGTAGCCTTATGCGTTAGTGGCATTATCACTTTCCTTGCGGTGAAATTGACAGTTCTGGGAATGACTAAAATAAATCATGCAGTGAGAGTTAAACTGAAACCAAAGGAGTAATTTTTCTGAAAGTATTTGTGTCTTAAAGGCAATGGCAATATAGAATATATATTTATGTTATTTGTTTTAAGTAATTCACCGCAAGGAAAGTGATAATGTCACTAACGCATAAGGGGCTACAGGGAGTGAACGAAGAAGACTTTGGAAAGAAGCAGAACCACAATCATAAATCAGAAACCAGAAATAAACCTCTACTCCTATTCAAAAGACCAGGGAGGAGTGCAAACTGGACAATAGGCAAATCTAGCTACTCCTATAGATTTATATTTAGAAAAAAAAAGTCTGTGATTTACAGTTAAGTTTGATAAGCAAAATAAGAAATAATTAATTTATCAGGTTAAGGTCAGTGATGTTTTAAATAACTCTAATAACCTGGATCTCTGATGGATTTTCTTATTGGTTGAGCATCTGCCAATGAAGAGATGTGTTACAACTCAGGAGAGATGGAAAAGTTAATAGCACTGGAATGAAACACTAAAGGAGCTAAACACTGGATCAAGATGAGCTTCATGAACAAGACTTCCACACAGGAACACTACATGTAAGGGACAGATGTAGATAAAACACTGGAAAGATAAACAAAGATGAATGAATTTCAGGCAATGCTGGGTAATACTCCAACATTAACATGTCAATAACATCATTCATTCACCACAGTGCTCTGCCCACCTACTTACTGCTTCTCAGAAATTGTGCTTGCTTTTATGGAGCCCAAAACATTATCAGTTGGATAGAAAAATGAATCATTTGCCTAACACTAACATTAGCTGACTGTCTCAACTATTTCATGGGAAAGCTGGTAGATACTTTCTTTCTTCATACTCAGATGTCTTAAGGTTCACATCAGCTATGTTCTGGCAGGGCAGTCATTTGATTTCTTTTTACACAGACAACACACTAAACTTTGTCTCTTTGACTGATCAGGGCAGGTACCATTACCAGTATCAGTCGGCAGCTCAGTTTGCATCTGATTTCTGTTACAGTTTTCCAAATTGCAATGTGGTTAAGAATATTCTTCTGTTCCTCTTTCTTTAAGAAAAGAAACATTAGTTCAAATATCACAGGGTAACAGTATATATATTTCTTATTAAGGATAGAAAAAAATTGTATATGTTTCTTTTGTTTGAAATTGAGCATGAAGAACTAGTTTTCAAGTACAGAAAAATAGAAAGGCACATACAAAAAAGGGATTTATTCAACCTGTACAGTGAGATAATTCTAAACAAATTAGAAATTCTACCACAATTTATTATTAGCAGAAACAATTTAACAAGTTATGCAAGTCACTGTATTTATAACAGACACAGAAAGAAAACTACAGGAACTTGAAGAAAATTTAGTAAAGGAAAGCATGAAGGCAGGAATAACCATGAATTGTAAGAAGACAGAATGTATGGTTGTTAGCAAAATAGGTAGCCGAAGATGTGAGATGGAAAGTGTCTTGACAGATGACAGAAAATGTGAAGAGAAGTCTGAAAACATACTGGAACAGAGAAAGATTCTTTTGTAGGAAGATTATTATTATAATAAATAAAAATAAAATATAATAATAATAATGAAAATTATAAATAAAATAAAGCAGTAACATAAAAACTCTGTTTAAAATAAATTAAATAAAAATAATAATAATAAAAATACTTCCAGCATGCAACAAAAAATGTTCCTGACAGAAATATGGACATCCCACCAAAGTCTTCCACCTTGGTATGGGCGATACATGTCCAACTTCTCACTGTGATATGGGTTGTAATAATATGGAGTAAATTCTCCCTTTTATCACATATAGCATAAAACAATTGTAACTTAAAAAGTACACACACCAATACACACGCAAAAAAAGTAAATCGTATGAAATTAACATACAATTTCCCATGCTTTTTTTGTTATTTCTGCACATTTTATTTTCTGTCAAGTATACTTTTATCACTGTGTACACCAGACTATTTCTGCTGCTATGAAGTGAGTGAATCCCTTACCACATTTTGGTGACTGCCAACATGCATAATAAAAACAACCTATTCACCAACACTTTTCAAAAGCTAAATGAAGTTTTACAAAACAATATTACTACACTACCCAGATACTTAAATTTCCATTGTGTACGAAATCCCAGAAAAAGTAGCAAAGGAAACCAGGAGAAAAGGAGTAAGCATTAATTGTAAGGCAATATTGTCACCAAGAGGAACGGCCCAGAATGCAAGTAACATATTGGAGATGTCAAAATCAAGCAAGTATGAAAATTTAAATATCTTTGAAAATGTGACACTGAAATCTAAAGATATATTGGAATAGAAAAAATGCCTTCTAAAAGCTAAGCAAAGTATTAAGAAAAAAAATTTTGTTAGAAACAAATGAAAAGTGTTAGTAAGTATTATCAGTCTTCATCTATGGCAGGGAATGCTGGACAATTTCCTCACATATGATGAGGAGACTTGGTTCTACAGAAGCATATAAAAATACCATACATGTGAGTAACAGGGTAGTTTGAAGGAAAATGGAAACAAAATGGTTATTGATACATCAAATCACAAAGAGTCAGTTGAAATTTCTAACGTATATAATGAGGAGAGAAAGCTTGGAAAATTTGACACTCCAAGTATATATAGAAGACAAGAAGAAAACTGAGTAACCTACCTAATAAGCTTTTGTAAATGAATAGCAGAACAGAGAGTGGTGGGGGGATAGTAAAAAGACAAACATTTCTAAATGCTACAAGGGATATGAAATTGTGGAGGGCCATGATCACTACATCTAGATGGATTCAGTACATAGAAGAAAATGATATATTGTGAAGGTGCTCCACAAATGTTTTGGAAAATTCAGCAAGAAAAATTACTTAGGAAGTACACAGAAATGAAAGAATGTTAGCCATGAATGTGTTTTTTACACTAGATTTATCCAGCCTGTAGAGTAAGATTTGTTTGTTATTGGCAGGAATAATTTTACAATATAAGATAACCAGGAGATAAAGTGTTAATGATATTCCAAGTAACCATCAATTGTAAAAAGACAGAATGTATGGTCGTTAGCAAAAGATGATCCTAAGAGCATTAAAAGTTCTATCTGGGTTTGTTATTAGCAGGAATAATTTAACAACATGAGTTAAGCAAGTGATACTGTGTTTATGACAGACACAGATAGAAAGCTACAGGAACTTTTAGCGAAAACAGTAAAGGGAAGTGGATGGAAAGGAATAATCATGAGTTGTAAGAAGATATATGGTCTTTAGCAAGAGTGACAGACATAGATGTCAGCTGGAAAGTTTATTAACTGATGATGCGATACAGAAATCTGAAAACACAAAGTTTAAATATTAATATCTATTTTATGTTATCTTAACATTAATCCATAATACTTTTAAATAATTGTTTTCACTATATCACTTTTTCATATAAAAATTTACGGCATAATAAAAATGTAAACAAAACCAAAAATAAGGTTCTTTATTTTTCACCACTTTGGTCACCATTTAACCACAAATTCTGTTGATTTTATTATCATAGTTCTTAAGTGAATATTTACAAGCGTTCAAAGAGCTTCCTAAACATATACAACTTGAACATATTGGGAGATATGAAAATGTTAGCATATTGTGACAGATGAGCAAATCC
The DNA here is from genome assembly GCA_964036315.1 of Acanthosepion esculentum. Taxonomy (NCBI): domain Eukaryota; kingdom Metazoa; phylum Mollusca; class Cephalopoda; order Sepiida; family Sepiidae; genus Acanthosepion; species Acanthosepion esculentum. The sequence goes on from OZ038479.1 coordinate 87,557,107, forward strand.
TCTATTTTAAATTTTGCCCAACTCTATAAGACCCTTGTAACTCCGCTCACAGTTAAAAGTCCATCACAAAATTTCGTACATATCTTGCCATAGAGCAGACAAATTTGTTGTCAAATTTTAAAAAAAATTAAAGGTACGTATTTAGGTCAAGATCAAATCATCTTATTTCACCTTTAAACAAAAAATAAATAGACCAACTTTTAGATTTATCCAAGTACTTTAAAATGGTATATAATTTGGCTTTCTGGGTGAAAAAACAGCTGAGATATTGAGATTTAAACTTTGTGACTATTTTACAAAATTTACCTCTCTGGTTAGGGTGAAAAAAGAGTTTTATCTCAGGAACCCTTATGTAAAATAGGTACTATTCAATTTCTATCATAATGCTCTATAAGTGTACCAAATTTGGAAAATATCTGTGTTGGTGATGGTCAGATCCTGGTTGATTTGACATGAAATGACTCTATATTGCAGTAAATGCTAGACACTTTCCTCACAGATGAAGTGACTTGAGGCAATGAAGATATGTTTCTACAGAAATCAGAAAGAACTGAAATATCTGAGACTCATAATGTGGAAAGTGGGCTTGAAGAATTTGACACTCAGATGATATACTGTAGGTAATATGGGCAGAGGAAAGCATCAAGTAGCCTACCAAATGAGCTTTTGTAAATGGATGGCGGGACAGATAACAATAGTAAGGGGGCAAACAATGCTATGACAGATAGGAAGCTGAGGAGAGCCATGATCGTGTACATCTTGAAGGAACACAGTACAAAAAAGAAGAATGCCTAAGTTCCACAATCTCATTCAAAGTGGTCTTTTGTTTGCTGTTTGCAATGCTGGAGTACAAAGAATACTGCTCAGTAAATGAGTACACTGTGAGAGAGACTGTGAATAATTACACAATTAGAAAGAGAGGAAGTGAGTACATGATGAGGGAGACAGTAAATGATTACACAATTAGAAAGAGAGGAAGTGAGTACATGATGAGAGAGTAAATGATTACACAATTACAAAGAGAGGAAGTGAGTACATGGTAAGAGGGATAGTAAATGATTACACAATCAGAAAGAGAGGAAGTTAGTACATGATGAAGGGGGGACAGTTAATTAGTACATGGTCAGGAAGTGAGTACACAGTGAGAGAGACAGTACATGATTATACAATTAGAAAGTGAATAACTGAGTACATGATGCAAGAGACACTAAATGAATACACAACTAGAATGTGAGGAATTGAGTAGAAGGTGAGAGATACAGCAAATTAGTAAATGGACAGAAAGTGAGTTCATGATGAGAGAGACAGTAAGTTATTAAGCAATCTGAAAGAGAGGAAGTAAGTTCATGGTGTGAGAGACAGTAAATGAGTACATAGTCAGGATGAGAGGGAATGAGTACATGATGAGAGAGACAGTTTTTGAGTACATAGAGTAAGATAAAGAGTAAATAAGCACACACTGAAAGAGAGTAAGTGAGTCCATGATGAGAGAATTTAAAGAAATATGCATTGATAAAATTTATCAACGTAGAAAAAGGGCTGCTATGTCTGTTTTCAGTGATGATTTCAGTAATGCATTATCATCAAAGCAGTATTGCTGTAAAATAATATAATAATCATAAAGTGTAAAGTGTGAGCTTTTCTGTACCATCAATAATTTTTAGTCTCATTTCTTTAATATTTATAAAATTAGCAAGTGAATTTTCCTCAGATCTGACCTGAAGGTCAGAGACACGTCCGTTGCATGAGTTCACTGCTTCTTAAATAGTCAGCAGAAATTAACTAGCAGGAACTAAGTTAAGAGGGCAAAGATACTATATTAAAAAATTCTTTTCAGTTTTTTTTTTTTTGTTGGGAGGGAACAATATGCTTGTATTGTAAATAATTTGAAAAGCCAATCATGAATGTTGCATTTCAAGTAAAATATTTACTGTTAATTTAAGTAAATTTTAGAGTAAGAGTAAGCAATATGATATATTTAAAACACCCATGTTTATTAGATATTACATTACCTAGCATTCTCCATAATTTACCTTGACTTTCAGTTAGCGTATATTTATGAGTTTTCTTAAATTTAAAACTTTTTTAAAACTAATATCACCTTTACTTCTAAGTATAAATACCTGTTGCAAAATAAAATCCTTACATTTGCCTTGACAAAATCCACCAGAGGACAAATGTTGCCTAAAATAGGTTTTCCTTTTCTCTTTATTCATATATATATATATATATATATATATATATATATATATATATATATATATATATATATATATGGATAAAATAACTGAAAAAAAATTGGGTGTTTTTTTTGCGAAAGTATTTATTTCTATGTTTTTATATATATTTAATATTTCAGACCACCTCGGTCCTTCCTCAGAAATTAATTGAATTACTGTATTACTGTATTTGGCAGTTTGTTTACACTTTAGAGCGTTCGTCGTTAGACACGGACGTCACGTGATGTGGAATGCAACTATGTTTGAATTTTTTAACGTAAATCTAACGATAGTATTTTAGATGTTGTTTAAAAAAGTTTTTTAACTATATCTAAAGAAATTTAAAAACACAGAAATAAATACTTTCATAAAAAAAACACACAATTTTGTTTCATTCATTTTATCCAGATATTATATACATATCAAGAAAGTATACGTGGCCTCTCATTATGCTATATATATATATATATATATATAGAGAGAGAGAGAGAGAGAGAGAGTGCAATGGATGTATTGTCATCTAAATTATGCAAAAATGAAAATTAACACTGACATCTCATTTTAACAGTTATATTTACCAAAATTACATAAAAATATCTTGATATACTAGAGAGTAAATTAATTTAATAAAATCACGATTGACTTTAACCACGGGCTCTAGACGACTTCAGAATTTCCTGTATCACTTCTGGGTGGTCTCCTTGTTTAATTTGGTGAATGCTGCCATAATGTTTGCCTTCAGTTCATCTTTGATGTTACAAGAAGTTTTGTTGGTCTCTCACTCAACTGCACCCCAAACATAATAATCAAGGTGGTTGCAGTCTGAGGAGTTAGGTGGTAGATATAAGGGGTAATATGGTTGCAGAAATTGTCTGACATCCATGACTGGGTTCACCTACTTGTGTGACATGGTGCAGTCCTGTTGACAGACATAGGGTCTTCCAGCAGCCACCCTCTTGACCCAGGGCAGCTCTACATCATCATGGCACAATATAAGTCTCCATTGGGTCTGAAGCCCTCACCAACAAATTTGAAGTTTTTTTTCTTATCAGAACGATCAGAGTGAATTTTCCAAGCTACCGTACCTTCATAATCAGAATTAGACCCATCCAAGTCATTCCAAATCCTCTGCACTGTCATCAGATTGACACCCAGACACTCTGAAATATTCGTATTGGAGCTTCTGGTATGAATGGCAAGCAATACAGCATGTCATTTCTAAATTTCGGGCGGATTCTATTGTGTCATGTTGCTCTTTTTCTCAAAGATGGTGCCCAACTGACCCTACTATACTGTGCAGTCATCAAAACCAAAAATAAACAATGCACGTAAGCAAAATGAAAAATATAAAATGGTGATTAGTTTTAAGAAGAACTGTACAGTTATGTCATACCATACATAATAATTGAATATTATAGCATGAATTTATATTAAGTAATGAAATTTTTCAGCAAATAAATATATGGCAGCAACAGTAATTCATATAAAGAAAGAATCTGTGCTTGTTCAATCAAATAATGCTTAGAAAAATAAACTTATTCAAGCAATATTCTTAGTTATAGCTAAAAAGCAGATCTGCTTGAAAAGATATCATAAACTAAAATAGTTTCATAAATAAGTACTTTTCTGCTGTTCTTTCATTACTCTTGAGAAGAAAGTAAAAATTTATGAACATGATCATAAAAAAAGTCAAGAAATCTTAGAAATAACGTTTAAAATGACAGAAAAATAATTCCATTTTAGATGAAAGAAGAATGTCCACTCTGAAAATCTACTTCAACCCAATCTCAGGAAGTAGCATTTTGAGTAAAGAAGCAGAAATTTATTTTGATGTCAATGACCTACCTGCAAGTAAAGGATGGACGGCTGCCCATTTGACCTGCTATTTTAATCATTAGAGTCACTGAAAAACAACTCAATTGTGGATACAAAAGAAAGAACAAAAGCTAAAAGAATTCCTAGTGTTTCATAAAAATGAGGCTTAAAGAGAAGATAAAGAAATAATTGTCATTTATTGATGGCTGCTGCTGATAATACTGACGATGATATCAGTGGAAAAGATGATTATTGTAGAAGCTACAATAATTGCAGTCTATATTGAGAGAGTGTTTACAATTACATTGTAATAATGGTAGGAAAAAAGTTGATATTGATATCAGCAATGATAATGGTTATATATTGACAAATGGTACAATACTGTTCATAGCAATAATGGTAGGAAAATGTTAATAATGGTTTCAGCTATTGTAATGATAATATTAGTCATTTCCTTATAAGAAAGCAGCTAGTATTATTACTATTGGCTGAAATTTATAAAATGTTTCTATTAAAACAATTTTTCAGAAAAATATTTTTCAAGTCCCCTAATGGTTATTATTTATTCCAGTACAAGGAGGCTTCCTTACTAACCTTTTTTTTTTAGAAGTAATATGAAATGTTTTGATTATGTCATGTTATTTTCTCTTTGAGCTATATGTGATATCCATTTTAGTTGTTCCTGCTATGCAGAGTCTTTCAGTGATGTAGTTTCTTATTTGATGCAGTTCTTTGTTGGTGATTCTGTAGTGCCAGATCCCAACTTACGAAGAATTATGATCCTTATCAAAACCTACAGTCTTCATGCACTCAAAACTATTTTTACCACTGATCTCAGGAAGCGCTTGTATACAGTTGATTGTTCAGGTATTTCTGAAGGAGTTTGGCACAATGCATGACATCCATAGGAAATTCTGATTCTGACAAAATTATTTAATAATATGCTTGGATTTTTTAGGTTAATGTTTCGTAGCAATTTGCTGTGTTTGGCAAACTAACACAAGCTCAACCTATTCTACAGGGGTTGGACAAAATAATTGGAACAGGTGCAAATTCCACTCCTATATTTCAAAGACCTATTATATTAAGAACTTTAATTAAAATTTCGTAATTGCTGTTTATATCTATTGTAAATATGTTTATTTATCTAATTTACTGTCTTTGTCTTATTTATTCTTAGAATTTAGTAAAATTTAAGCTAAATGCGTGATCTCTCCGAGTTTGAAAAAGGGCAAATTGTTGGAGCTCACATGGCAGGAGCCTCAATCACTAAGGTTGCTGAACTGTTGGTTTTTTCAAGTGCTACCATATCAAGAACTATGATGCAATTTGAGAAACAGGGCAAAATCTCTAGCAACCATAGAAATTTGGGCTGGACTTGCAAAAAATCATCGGACAAATGAGGCCAAATTGACTGCTGAGTTGAATAATCATCTGAATAGTGCAGTTTCTACTAAAACTGTTTGCTGTGAGCTCCATAAGGCTGCATATCATGGAAAAGCCACTGTGAGGAAACCTCTTCTCTCCACTCCCAACATTCAAAAGAGGTTGAAGTGGTGCAGAGATCACAATGCCTGGTCTGCAGACCAATGGAAGCAAGTCATATTCTCAAACAAGTCCAGTTTTTCTCTTTTCCCAACTTCAGGGCAACATTATGTGTGGAGGCAGCCCAAAGAAGCTTACAACCCTGACCGCTTTTTCCAACAGTGAAGCATGGTGGTGGATCATTGATAGTTTGGGCCGCCATATCATGGAAATGTCTCAGTCCAATAGTTGCCCTGCATGGTAGAATCAACAGCAAAGATTACCTGAACATTTGGGAGATCATGTTCATCCAATGGCCAAGACTTTATTCCCTGATGGTGACGGCATCTTCCAAGACGATAATGCTCCAATACATACCGCTTGAGTGGTTAAGAATTGGTATGAAGAGCATGAAAGTGAGCTAAAACTCATAGAGTGGCCTCCCCAATCTCCAGATATCAATATTATTGGACATTTGTGGTGCATTTTGGAGCAACAAATTAGGAGCCACTATCCTCCATCGTCACGTCGTAAAGAACTGGAGAAGGTGTTAATGGAAGAATGGCTGAAAATTCCTCTTGATGAAGTCAGGAAGCTGTATGATTCCATTCCTAGACGTATTAAAGCTGTATGTGAGGCTAAAGGAGGACCAACTCCATATTAAATAAATTTTCTTTGAATTTAACAAGTGTTTCAATTATTTCGTCCAACCCCTGTATTACGTCAATATGAGCACACACACACACACACACACACACACACAAGTTTCATTAAAAATGACTGACAAGGTTCTGTAGTTAAGTTTTTTATTTAATTTTTCTTGTGTTATAATTTTCTTCTTTTCTGGACATAAATTATGTAAAAATTGTTTGAATGTTCTGTATGTCCAAGTGCTTTTGGCTATACTTTCAGCCATTATCAAGGATGATTTTATTTTTACTTTTAACTGAATGTATGGATTTTTTTATGTATCCAGAGTTATAGGAATAATTTATTTTCCAAACATTAGAAAAAATGGAAGCATTCTTAATATATATATATATATATATATATATATATATATATATATATACTGAACTCCCTTGTTGTTTTTAACATATGAGGGTCAAGCAGCTCCGTTCTTAGAACCAACATCCATACTACACACACATATAATTGCTTATAGTAGTGAAGACATGTGCAGAACCACCCACACCTTTTTGGAATGATGAAATATAAAGAACTGGTGTACAATATGCCACAGGGTCCCCAAATGACCCTCTGCAGGTTTTGAATTCAGAGTTGTCATTCTCCTTGACCATTTGTTGCCCAAGGCTATAGGGCCCAGTCTGTCTTGAAATTTACCCATTGCTGTGGTGGAGAGATGGATTCATATCTTTCTCAAGGGTATTATAATGTAAGTGAATGTAATTAACTTGATTGGAATTTGTACTCAGCAAAAAACAATATTGTATTTATATTAAATAAGTATTTGTTATTTTAATCATTAAATAGTTTTTAAAATAGTGGAAGTATTTTGTATGTTAAATAATAAAACTTTTAAATTTTCAAAAAAATTAATGAAAATTTATTGTACTAGCTACACACCTTAGTAAAATCAATTGTACCTATTTGCACTTCTCCCGAAAATTTGGTTTCAATCAGTCAGTGCATGGCTATTTTAAAGGGTGTGATGGTTGGACTAATGGAAGTCACAGAATTTTATATATAGATTGCACATTTATACATGCCTGTCCTTGAGAGGCTCTGAAGAGTGGGGATCAAAACTGGCTAGCATCCGCTTCCCCACTTTTTTGTTTTTGCTTATTATTCAAATTCTTTTTTGTTTCACATTTTATGATGACTTTATTTTAGTATCCTTTCTCTTTACTCCTTGCTTGTTTGTTGGTTACTTTTTTTTTCTTTTACATGTATTTAAATATTTACACTAATTTAGACCATTTGAACTTTTGACATCATCTTTATTGCCATTTTCACAACGTTTTGGTCATTGTACATACCTGCCTTCTTCCAGTAATATTATGTTGGAATTTTGAACCAAACCTTTTATTTGGCCAGTTTCATTGTTGATTGCATTTAAGCATGAAACAGATTGTTGCTGCTTGGTGTTGACCTCAGTGTTCACTTTTATATTATATTATATTATATATATATATATATATATATATATATATATATATATATAAAATGAAATGAAGAGGTTATAATGGTTCCAACGAGAGAAAAGTGTGTATATTAAAAAGAAGAGAGGTACCGCAAACTTTTTTGGTTGTAATGTGGGTTTTTGTTTTTTCTTTTTTATTAAAAAATATTATTCTTTATTTTTCATAGTTTTACATAGTTTTACAACACGTGTTTCTGGTCTTACGACCATCTTCAGGTAAAGGGTGGAGATTTCCACATATTATTAAAAATAATTATTAAAAATAATTAATTTTTTTCCTTTATGCTTTTCAATGTTACATCTTCTCTATATGAGACATATATATATATATGTAAAAGCACAATTTTTTACTTACTTATCTAGAGACTAGAAAATATATTGTCATAATATTACTAATTATGAATTAAAGAAATACAGATAAAATCTGTAAATTTTTAAAAAGGAATTTAAAAATTACATTGTCAAAATTCATAAATATATTTTCATTAAATTTTTACTGGTTAGACTGAACACATTCTAGAATCATATTGTCATTATGTTGGACATTGCGAAATGACCAATAAAATTCATGAATATTAATGTGGATATATTTAAAATAAAAAAAGATTGAAAGAAAGAACATGATGTAGTCCATTGGACTAAAAAATCAGTAAATGATGGTGAATTGGAATCGCAGAAATAAGACACTGCTGAAATGAAAATAAAGTGTTATATATTTAGACAAAAAACAAATGACTAGAAAACAAGAAAATAATGTTGAATTGATCAGGAAGTTGAAAGAAAATCAGTTTCCTCTTTGAAGCAGTAAAGAGAAAAAATTCAACTCATCTGTGATAAATTGTCATTAATATTTTTAACTAGTTTTCTTTTTATTGTATTTTTCTTGCCTTTTTATACCTTGTTACTGTAACAGACATAATTATTTCACATTATCCAAATTTCTTTAGACCTCACAGTGGGTTTTAAATACACTGTCTGCTTCCCGTATGGAGGTGTAAAACTCCTTCCACTGAAAGGAACTATCTAATGAATGCAGGCTCAAAGACGAACCACTAAAGTATACCTATAGACTCAAGTATAAACATAACAAATGTTAATCAGTAAATTCCAGTATAAACATAACTGATGTCAAGCTGTAGACTCTAGTATAAATATGACAGATGTCGACCGTTAGACTCTAGTATAAATATGACAAATGTTGACTGTTGGACTCTAGTATAAATACAATAGATGTCAACCACCAATAGACTCTTGTATAAATGTGACTAATGTTGACCTGTAGATTCTATTATAAACATGACCAATTTTTATCCATATTATTTATATCCAGACTCAAGTATAAAAAAACTGATTTTGTTATCTCCTTTGTACTAAGTCTATTTGGCAGAGTCCTTGTTATGACAATGGCAGTCCAGATGAGTGAATGAATGATGCAAAGATGGGATCATCTTTATGAAATCTGATAAAGAACAAAAACAACAACCAAAAATGATAGAAGTATATTAGCGTTTGGATGCACAAATGGTAAACTACTATAAATCGAAGAAAATATATTTAAGACTCACATGTGAAAAACATCTAATAATAATTGGCAGGAATTAACAAATTATGCTTGGGTAATATCATAGATGTAATAGTTTTAATTTATCCCAATTTCTGAGATGAAGCATTATCTTATTAAACGTTGACCCATCTTTCTTTATTGGACACATCATATTGAAACATCCCTGAAGTTACCTAACATGGGACCTGGTCAGTACCTTGATGGGTGACTGCTTAAGCTAATAGTTAACCCCTAAACTGGGGTCAAAATCCTATGAAATTATAAAAATACATTTTTATAGTAAAAATTACCAGTAATACATTTTTGAAAAAGAAAAATTACCAGCAATACATTTTTGAAAAATAAAATATTACCAGCAATACATTTAACTCTTGACAAAAACCCTCTCCAAAAATATGTCAGTGAATCCTGATCTCCTACAAACTGATTTCTTATATATTCTATTCTTACAAAACTATTCTAAAAATCTTTTTGGCATTAAATAACCCACTGAGGTTGATATGCCATAAAATGAAATAAACCAAATCAAACTCAATTATAGTGCAATTGTAATCAATCACAATAGAATAAAAACATAATTTTTAAAAAACTAGGTCTGAATTGACAATAGATTTTCATGCAAGGTGGTTACATGGAGGAAGTTTCGTTTGTGTGAAATGAGGCAAATTTGTGTGGCTTTTCTGAGTTTTTAAGTGTCTGTGCCACTGACTTATTTTTTATGGATGCTTGCAATAAAATTAGTACAAATATTAGGAGTTTTGAATTCATTGCTTCACTCAGAATGGGAATCTCACAAGGAATAAAAAATAAGCCTTTTGGATTGAGATTCTACAAACAGTACAATATGGCTAAGAACATCAAGCTTAACCTGTGGTGGATGCCAATCCAAATTTCCCCTCTTCACCAACACTTCAAAACCCAGAAAAGTAACTAAAGTTTGGCTGCTTTCAAACAAGCCTAAATTTCCCTATTTATCCACCTTTCATGGTTGTCTATTACTGATTCAGTGCAATTTAAAAAAATAATTAGGTTTTTATTCCATTTTGAATGGTAGCTTTCCATTTGGATCAGGACTATTCCATGTTGACTGGTACCATACCCATTTTGAAAGTGAAATGGTATAGATTAACAAGAAAACATTGAGAAAATAATAAGTATTTCCATCCAGTCAGAGATATTAGATTATGAATGTTTGTGGAAGAGCAAGCAGTATGAATGACTTACCTAATGAGTAGTCTATATCCAGGCATTCAAAGTGTTGCCTCTTCAGTTTCTTGGCCATTACTGTATCTACTGAGCTTACCTTTATCAACACTTGGCACTTAATTGCTGAAAGATTTCCTTTCTTTACAGGCAATAAATCTCATTAATTAGTCACCTGAGATATTTAATACTTCCCACCTTTGTTATAAGATCAAGTACTGGAACTGTCTTTTCATGATATGTGGCATCATCTAGAAAAGCAGTCATCTAATTAAAACTGATGGGCAATACATAAAGGTACCGTATGTATTCATATAACAGAGAGCACAGTAGAAAGAGAGAGAAATACCTAGTGTAAAGTTTGTTGGTTTTATAGACAAATGAAAACACAAACTCAAATTTATTTCGTGGCCACAACAATTTTCTCATTCCAGGAATGTCAGGTGGTTTAAAATAAAGGTTTTAGAGCTGATGCAGAAAATAAAACGAGAACTTATATTAAACTATTGAAGGGTTTCAACAAATGTCAGTATGACTTTCATACAAACTTTTCTTTTTTTTTGGAACAGTGATGAAGAAGTATCTCAAGAAGTTCAACACCTCCGTAAATCAATATCACAAAAAGTGTCAATGAGAATTTCAGCTTTACTTAATGTAATGTTAATGAAGCATTGCTTGATCAGATGATAGTTATAGAGCATTGTTTAATCTGGTACCATAATCATGCAACATTGCTTGATCAGATGATAGTTATAGAGCATTGTTTAATCTGGTACCATAATCATGCAACATTGCTTGATCAGATGATAGTTATAGAGCATTGTATAATCTGGTAACATAATCGTGCAGCATTGCTTGATCAGATGATAGTTATGGAGCATTGTTTAATCTGGTACCATAATCATGCAACATTGCTTGATCAGATGATAGTTATAGAGCATTGTTTAATCTGGTAACATAATCGTGCAGCATTGCTTGATCAGATGATAGTTATGGAGCATTGTTTAATCTGGTACCATAATCATGCAACATTGCTTGATCAGATGATAGTTATAGAGCATTGTTTAATCTGGTACCATAATGATGCAACATTGCTTGATCAGATGATAGTTATAGAGCATTGTTTAATCTGGTACCATAATCATGCAACATTGCTTGATCAGATGATAGTTATAGAGCATTGTTTAATCTGGTACCATAATCATGCAACATTGCTTGATCAGATGATAGTTATAGAGCATTGTTTAATCTGGTAGCATAATCATGCAGCATTGCTTGATCAGATGATAGTTATAGAGCATTGTTTAATCTGGTACCATAATCATGCAACAAATGGTTGATCAGATGATAGTTATAGAGCATTGATTAATCTGGTACCATAATCATGCAGCATTGCTTGATCAGATGATAGTTATAGAGCATTGTTTAATCTGGTAGCATAATCATGCAGCATTGCTTGATCAGATGATAGTTATAGAGCATTGTTTAATCTGGTACCATAATCATGCAGCATTGCTTGATCAGATGATAGTTATAGAGCATTGTTTAATCTGGTACCATAATCATGCAGCATTGCTTGATCAGATGATAGTTATAGTGCATTGTTTAATCTGGTACCATAATCAGGCAGCATTGCTTGATCAGATTATAGGGTTATGGGGTATTGTTGAATTTGATGTTGTAACAGTGTATTGTTTGATTTTATAGTCTGTTCAACTTTCATTCATGTTCTTAGGCTATTTAATTAATTTTTATGTTAAAACTGACAATGAACAGATAGTTTCCCTTTGATTAAACCTCTAAAGTTTCAGCCATAATTATGCATGAAAAAGGAATCCTCTACTGTTGCAATTTTGGATTTTTTTAAGTAAATGATAAAAGAATAGAATTTATTAAATAGAGAGGTTCAAACAGAATTGATAGCAGTTGTATTGAAATTTCTGGATGTTGAGGAAAGAGGGTTTGGAGAATTTGACACTCACAGGAGATATAGAATGTAAGAGAAACAGAGAAAAAGGATGGAAGAACAGGGACTGGGAGGAATAGTAAGGAAACAAATATTGCTGAGATCTACAATGGATAGGAAATGATGGAGAGCCATGATTGCCCATGTCTTGAAGGGTCATAGTACATAAAAGAAAGATTATCTGAACAACTGAACACTGCATCTCATGAAATTAATGTTTTTTTTTTACTTGTGTCAAGATTAAAAGATGAATTTATAATATTGTGATTATATATTTAATCATAACCAGTTAATAAGCATAAGCACCACTTTATAGAGAGGATAATTCAATTGTCTCAGCAAAATATTGTTTCATTCCACAAGCAAACACTTGGTTTGATTTTCATATATGAAGTAACAACAGCAAAATACAAACAAACATGAGAATGCATTTAAAACAAAATAGAACTATTCAATTTTCAGAAAACTAAAATTTGTCTAAGTGAATAATACATTTATTTTCTTTGGATTTCCTCTATTTCTTTTATAAAATGTTTCATAAAAATTTAAAGAAAACAGAAAGAAAAGAAAAAAGTTAACCAGATCAAAAAGAGGAAAGAAAAAAACCCATTAAAAAGCTGTTTACTTTGCGAATAATAATGATGTTTTTTTTTCACTTTGTAATTTGAATTTCATGTGTGTCTGACCGATCATAATCAAGTTAAAACATATTTTTTGTTACTTTTGCTTATTATTCTAATTATATTTTTTTTATTTTCTTTAATGTTATGAAGTCTGCTTCCATAAATATGGAAGATAAAATTCAGCATGAAGTGGGTTTTTTGAAAACAGAACTTTTTTAAATTCACAAGTTAACTTAAAAACCTCAACATGAATTTTAAAATTTTCTTTCCTTTGTCAAACAATATTAGAAAGACTGTGCACGAAATTATTTTATGTCAGACTGCAGTATAGTTTATTGTCAATTAATCTATTGGAATAATGAAAATTAAATGAAATAATTCCAACTGTTTATAGACAAAGATATTTCCTATAAATTAGATCATCAGTATTCTATAACAGGTGATACCACATCATGACATCTCTCAGGTGATAGGGATTACTTGGCAGTATCCATCTCAACTCCAGGTAACAGGATCTAGTAGATCATGTACCAGCATGGAATAATTCAGGATCAAATATGTTAAAAACAGAGAATGGAAAATGTAAAAAAAAAACAGCAAAAAGCAAAAGTACAGTGTGATAGTGAAAGATGCTTTCCAAGAGTTAAGCAAAGTATTAAATTCGCAGGAAAAAAAGAAGAGAGTGCTGAACTGCTCTCTATTATTGGCACTACTATACAACAGTAAATGCTGGACAATATCATCGCAGATGAAGAGACTTGTGGTTCTACAAAAGAATGCTGAGAATACCATGGACTGTGAGCAATGACAAAGTTTTAGAGAAAATAGAAACCAAAAGGACACTTATACTTATCATCAGAAAGAGATAGTTAAAATTTCTAATGAAAATAATGAGGAAAGAGGGCTTGGAAAATTTAACACTCACATGACATATTAAAAGCAAAAGTGACATAGGAAAGCCGAGCATAACCTACCTAACAAGCTTGCATAAATGTTTGGCAGAACAGGAGATATAGAAAATAGATGAACTTTGCTATAGGGGACTGGGAGTTGTAGAGCACCATGATTGGTCAGGTCTTGAAGGGACACAGCATATATAAAGTGAATCAACACAGTGCATATCTTATGTTGCTATGTCTATGTACCAGCAGCATGGAACAATTCAGGACTTAAAATGGTAAAAAACCTAAGATGGCAAAATATTTTAGATTTAAAAAAAGTCTAAAAGGTTCTAACTGTCGTGCTTTTTACTCATTACCACATTTGAAAAACAGCAAAGTAACAGAATGCATTCCCATAGATACACCCCTCTAAACCAGCAGTAGTAGATGTAGGCATTCATTCATTTCATAAGATAATGGTAGTGCTCTGTTTGGTCAAAATTCAGTCCAATTTTGGTAAGAGTGGCTGTGGTATATGGTGGCTGCACTCTGCCCAAAACATATGGTACCACTCTCGGCTGTAAACCAGCAAAGAATCAGAATTCATGCCTATAGATAAAACTATCTAAACCAAGAAACAAAATGTATGTCAATAGATACAACTCTATAAACAAGTAGTAGTAGGCATCTGTTTATCTTGTGAAGTAATGATAGCACTCTCTTTGGTCAAAATTCAATTCCTTGGTGGTAAGACTGGAGTGACCTCTCTTGGGTGATGACATATGGAGATGGTGCTCTGCCCAAAACACATGGTACCACTTGCAGCTGTACACCAGCAAAAAAAAAAAACAGAATTCATGCTATAGATACAGCCCTATGAATGCACAAAAACAAGAGTGTTGATAATGTCTTTTTGATAGCCAAAAGTGCTGACAAATCAGTAGATAATTTATGTTGAAATTCTCTGCAAAAAAAACTGAAAAAGGATCTGAGCTGTCGAAAAATGGAACAAAAGATCTTAATTTTTTTTCTTTTCTTGAGTAAATCATTTTTTACATTTTAATGTGAAACCTTTTGTTCTCCAAACTTCTCGGGAGCATCCTGCTTTTTAGATATTGTTTTTGGATTTCGTATTGATTATTGATTCCATTTTTCTTTTTAAATTATAATTGTTTGCAACTGATATTTTTATTTTATTCATTGAAGAAATTATTCTTTATAACTTGGGCAAGATAGCCTGATGGAACCCAACCTTCTCCAGGCCAGTTTTGAAGTCAGAGTTACTTTCTCCTTTGCCACCCAATGCTATAGAACCCAGTCTGTCTTGCTAGTTACCCATAGCTTGGGCAGGGGGAAGAGGATTCATATCTTTCCAAAGGGTATTAGCGTGTAAGTGAATGCAATGCATTCAACTGGAATTCAAACTCGGCTCTCCAATTCCTCAATACAAGCTGCTATCCATTACTCCACCATGCCTTGTATTCCTATACTCAAAAGTAAATTCCACTCGGACAACTACTTCCAGAGAACTGCTACTTACTGGAACAGACTCCCTGCAGGAGTTTTTCCCAACTACTACAATCTTGACCCCTTCAAGTCTTTGGTTAACTGCTATCTTTCTTGCATAGCTCCATGAACTTCACTTATTGCAATACAACACCACTTGGTAACCACTTTTAATATATGCTATATGTTCAGATCTGACAGAAAATATGTGATTATGGAAGAATTCAGTGAAGCAATAAATTTGTTATTCATGACAATGAATGTCATTTAAGTTGCTTGAGTCCCTCACTTGAACCTTACCAATTAGATATAAAAAGCAGTGACTAAAACAAGCTACATAAACAAGCTTACTAACATGATGGTTGTTTGACTCAAATTCATCCTTTTTAACATCTCACAATAAAAGTAGTCCATCCAGCTCATTATTAAGGTAATAGTAACAAGCAAGCAGCAAAAAGAATGATTAACATGTCTTTCAACACAATAAAGATGTGGCTCTTCTCTCATTACTTTTATTTATAAACATTTAATAGGTTTGAAAAGAAAATGATAAAATATACTTGTTTGAAAGGTTATTTCAATGAACTGCTTTTCCTGCTTCTTAATACTTTGTTCAGCTTTTGGAAGGCATCTTTTATGATTCCAATGCACCTTTGAATTTCTGTGTGACATTTTACATTATCTGTTAAAACACTTCCCAGATAATTAAATACTGTACCAACTTCATTCAGACATCTGTAATTTGTGGCTAAGTTCTTGAGCTATCCCTTCTGCTGATAAACATATTCTCTCTGATTAAAGGAAAGAAGGGAAGAAAGGACTATTAATTGTAAGAAAACAATGTATGATCAGAGAATAAAAATATGGAAATTGAACACTGTAACAATAAGATGTACAGTTCAAAAATTAATATATTTTTAAATCATGACATATGCTCTTATTCTGAAAAAGTAGAAGGGTAGTATAGAGGTTGCTTATAACTGTTGAGGCTCTACTTCAAAAAGGGTCAATTATGTTGGACTATCCTCTTTAAAAGATCCTCTTGTTCAGAGAACTGAGTTTTTGGCCAACCGAGAAGTAGGACCCCACTGAAGAGATACAAGAACTCCAAGACCCTCATCACTTAGAGATTCAACAACCAGGACAGTCAACATATAGGGAAACATGGAGGTACAGGTTGTAGCAGATAGCATCCTTTGGTGAGGCAAACCATGAAAAAGAGTGGTAAAAAAAGAGACAACTATCCCTATTGAGAATCTCCAACAGCTGGTAAACACACACACACACACACACATACATATATATATATATATATATATATATATATATAGCTCACTTCAGAGAACTGAACAGCCTGACTACCTGCACTAATGATTTGATTATACTGGGGAAGGCTTTTGCAGAACCTACCAAACTTTGTGGAAGAACCAAATATATAGAGAACTGGTACATGTATGTGTGTCACAGTATCTCTCCTTAGGTTTTGAATTCAGACTTGTTCTTCTGTCCTGGTTATTAACCAAAGCTAAAGATCTCAATCTACCATACTATTTAAAAGTCCATAGCTAGAAAAGATAAAGAGATAGATTCATACCTTTCCCAAGGGTATTTATGCATAAATGAATGTCACAAACTCTGCAGGAATTTGAACTCAGATCTCTGATTTCTCATTCCAAGTTGCTATACATCACATTCTTCCACAAACACACACACGCACACATATAGCTACAGGTTTGTAAATCAACATATAAAATGTAATTCTTACAAATATGGTTTCAATGTACAGCTAAGTTTTAATTAATTTTATTTTGGCAGTCAGAAATGAAACAAAAGTTGTATATTATCTTTGAGAATTTTTCTTTTTAAATGCTAACTCCCTTTAGAATATCAGTGAATATGGTTCTCCACAGATTCTTTTTCTTTATGATCTCTAAGAAGATAGTGGATTCATTTCCTGTCGCTTTTTCTACAGTTTGGAATTAAGAATTGTCAGTCTCTTTGATTAGCTGCCATTCAAAAGTAGAGAGTCCAATATACCCTGCTATTTAATCTGTAAGTGAGGGGAAAATAGTTGGATGTGTGCCAGCCCCAAGCTCATTAGTGTGAAAGTGAATGCAGTAAATCAGATCAGCTTTGGCTTGCAAATTTCCCTTTCACTGCAGATAATCATTATACACCCTTAACATTTTTACATTGGTAATCTCAGTTGAAACAAAAGTTTTAGATAGAGATGAGCTCTTAACATTCCAAACAATATTTGGCATAAAACGTACAGGTCTCAAAGAGAAAATATTTCTTTTCTGTAGATCTTATTCTTCTGATAACGATTTATTAACATTTGAATTCAGCAAGAAACAGCCCAGTGCTAATTACAAATTGAAAATATCAAAGGGCAAAATTTTAAATATGCAGATAGTATTTCAATAGAGGATGGAAAATGTAAAAAAAATCACCAAAAATTGAATGTACATTGTTATAGCAAAAGATGTCTTCCAAAAATTAAGCAAAGTATTAAGAAACAGGAAAATGTCATTGGAAACAAAGAAAAAAGTGCCAAACTGTTATGTAATATTGATACTCCTATATGTCAGTTAATGCTGGACAAAGTCATCACAGATGGAGAAGAAACTTGTGGTGCTACAGAAGGATGCTGAGAATACCATGAGCTGAACATTTGAGCAGTGACAATGTTTTGAAGAAAATGGAAACAAAAGGGACAGTTATACTTATCATCAGAAAGAGATAATTAAAATTTCTAGGGCAAATAATGAGGAAAGAGGGCATGGAAAATTTAACACTCACAGAATATTTTGAGAAGCAAGAGGGACAGAAGAAATAAGTGCACAACTTATCTAATGAGATTGCATAAATGATTGTCAGATCATGGTTTAGCAGATATAGGAAAAGAGATGAATATTACTAAGGGCTATAAAGAAAAAGAAATTGTGGAGAGCCATGATTGCTGATGTCTTGATGGGACATGACACATAGAAGTTGAATCAACACATTGACATTTGCATATTGATGCATACTATGTCCATCAATAATAAATCCTGATAGGTCCTCTATTTCTCTTATGACTGTCTTGCTGTATAATTTACTAAGTGAAGATTATATGTAGCATAATGCCAAAAGTATGGAATAACTAAGGAAGATCGTCCCCCTCCCACTACTCAGTCGTAATTGATATGGCAAGACAAGCTTCTAGCCATAACACCAACTGCTCAGTTTGCCTTACTGGATAGGTTAAATAAATTTTATAAGTCACATCTTTGTCTTACTCATATATTTTTATGTATTCACTGAACTATGAAAGGTACTATATTTGTCCTCTTGTAATGTTGTAACAATGTTGTTACTAATTTTCATCATTGACCTTTCTGATGGCGTCAGCTCTCAACTTGTTATCCATGCTGATGACATAACTATTTACTTCAGTCTTACTAGTCAGTCTGATGAGTCCGATATTGTCAAATTGGCAGCAGATCTCAAAAGTAACCAAAAGTCTCCTGTGAACTGGGACAAGGAATGGCTCCAAAAACAAAACTGCTCTCTCCTAATCATCTGAGAGACCCCTTCCTGCCTTCCATCAGCACGGCTGTTGCTAAACTCCAGGTGAGTGAGTTGCTGCACTTTCTTGAGGTAAAGCTCACTGCTGACATGAAGTGGAAATATTTATATTGAATCAATTGCTAGGTCTTCTGCTAGAAAAGTTGTTCACTGTATTGGTGCGAGACAACTTATCTCTCCAAAATCTATCTTACATATTTATAAGTCTACTATTCACCCCATGCATTGAATATTGCTGCCACATATGGTCCTGTGCTCCTGCTATATATTTAGAGATTCTTGATAAAATACAAGGAATAATCTGGAATATTATTGGTCCTGACCTGGCATCCTGGCTTCAGTCACTTTCCCACTACTATAATATAGTTGTCTTGGGCCTTGTCTATAAATACAATAGTGGTAATTGTTCTGATAAAATATGGTATCTAGATTTTATGAATTTAAGCAAAGTACTAGATTGGCAACACAGTTTCATCTTTTTACAGTAAAATTGGCTATATGTAACCATAAGTTCTTTTTTAGCAGTTTCTTTTCTTGCACTTCTGACCTGTGGAACTCCATTCTGGCTTTTTGCTTTCCAGCCAACGTTGATGTTCAAAAGTTTAAATGCAATTTCAATCATTATCTACTATCTTCTTGATTCCTCCTCTTTTATTGCTCTTGTTCCTTCATAATGTTTTTTTCTTCTTCTTTCACACAAAGTAACCCCTTGTGCCTTACTGACTTTATTGCCTTGCTTGGAGGTGAAATGATTAAAATAAAAACAAATGTTTTAAAACATTTGATAGTCTACCCATATACCTGTGTTTGTAAATTGGGTATTTTATTGAATGTAGTGATCTCACTTAGTTTGATTGAATCCAGTGGCATTAGAGGTTTTCTACTAAAAGAGTATCTTTAGTATCACTCCATGATTCATTTGCCTATATCAATATATTTTTATTTCCTATATTTTAATCCATTTTCTAGGTGAGCCATTTAATTCCATCCATATTTTTCTATACAGGTAATACTTTTAAATTTTCATAACCTTGAAAAAAAATCACAATATTGGATTTGTTCCCTTTGATCTGTTATCTAGACAAGAAAACCAAAGTTATTTTCATCCTTCTCAGGTGATATGAATGCTTCACTTTCCTTTTAGAATATGATTAAATGGATTCAAACCTTTAATTCTGTTAGTTGAGGAATTTTTCAAAAATTGTATCCACTTTGTTGTCTTATCTGTTGTCACTATATTTCATTTGATACATTCTTCACACCATCTGAAACCTGTGTTATATATCGATATCCATAAATAGAATTCTTCAGGATATGGGTGGTTATGACTCTCCACAACTTCCTGCTACTTTTTGATCTAAGAAACATTTAACTTTTTACAATCACTCTTTCTTCCTGCTATGACATTACTTCCACCCAAACTCATTAGGTAAGTTACTCACTGTTTCTCTCTACCACTCTTTTCCCTCAATACACCCTATGAATATTAAATTTTCCAACCTGTCCTTTCTCATAATGGTAAAGTCAATATAAGTCATTTCTTTATAAGGAAATATTTGGCACTCATTGTTAGAGCAGCCAGTGCCACTGTCACTTAAAATTTATAAATTTTTTCTCTTAAAACAATTTATCAGAAAAATAGGTTTCCTAAGTCCAGTAACTGTTATAGCACTTTCCAGTATTGATGCAGGTTTCCTTCCTGACCTTTTATTTGAAGTAGTGTGGAAAGTCAACATCTTGATTATATCATCATTTTCTCTTTGAGCATGACATCCATATGAAAATCTTGATCTGACAAGGTTATTTAAGTATGTGACTTTCTGAGTTTTTATGTTTATGTAACAATTTGTGATGTTGGGCAAAACTAACTCTAAAGTCTTTTCTATATTCAATTTCTTTTATCTCCTATGCTAAATTTATCACAACTGATCCATACACCAAGCTATTTGAAGTGTTTGGCATTTACTAAATCTGCATCATAAATTTTTATGATGGATTTAGGGCAGATGCTATCACTGATTTGAATTGCAGATCATAAATTTTGTTTGGAAAAGTTTATCTTGAGATTTATTTCTTTGAACCCTTTAGTAGAGGATGTTGATTTTCCATTAAAGATCATTCTTATCTTAGCTATGAATACGTATATCAACAGCATAGCCTTCCTCATCATCAGTACATTGAGCAGGATTGCTGTCTTCTATTAGTAGATTTTTGAGGAATGTGGTAAATTTGTCCTATAAATTTCAACACTTTTTGTTTTAGTCCATGGTATTCTCAGAATCCATTTATAGAACCAAATCTCTTTTGTTTAAAGAGACTTCTTCATCTGTTAGAAAAGTGTTGAACATTCATTGCCATACAGGAGGATATACATGGTGTGGTGGATAAATTGTATAAATTACGAAAAAATGAAAAGAACACTGACATCATATTTTAACAGGTATATTTACCAAAATTACACAAAAATATCTTGAGATACTAAAGAGTGAATGGCCTCCAGAAAATTTGGAATCTTTTGCAACTCTTCTGGACAGTCATCTTGTTTAAGTTGCTTAATGTTCCTTTGTTCCTTTGCCTTCAGTTCATTTTTGGTGTTACAATTAGTTTGTGTTGGTCTCTTGCACAACTGGGCCCCACACATAATAATCAAGGAGGTTGCAGTCTGGGGAGTTAGGTGGCCAGATATAAGGGGTGATGTGGTTGCAGAAATTGTCAGACTGCAATATCTGGGTCCTCCTGCTTGTGTAGCATGATGCAGAGTCCTGTTGCCTCACTGTATAAGTTGAATAAATCTGGTGGAAGACATCCTTAATGAATAAAAAAACTTATTTTCCCTTTTATTTCTTTATAAATTAGTAAATGATCAATATTGCATTCATTAGTTCTAATAGTATTAGTTTTTAGAATTTTCCAGCAGCCACTCTCTTGACCCAGGATATCACTGTCTCTTCAAGGCACTTGATGTAGGCCTCCATGTTGAGTCTGCAGCCCCATGAGAAGATGAATGGAGGCATAACATTGCCATCACTCCAAACACCTTCATAAGACTCATCCAACTCTTTTCAAATCCTCTGCACTGTCAAAGACCCAAACACTCTGAGATGTTTGTATTGGAGTTTCCATTTTCATTTTGTTTCCATTTTGTCTAAAATTGTGTTGTTGCTCATATATTCGGTCCATGATGTTCTTAGCATCCGTCTGTAGAACCACATTTCTGCTGCTTCCAGTTTCTTAGCATTCACTGCTATATAGGAAGACTGATATTATGTAAAAGGTGAGTACTCTTTTCTTTGTTACTAATGAAATTTTCCTGTTTCTTAATACTTTGCTTAGATTTTGGAAGGCATTGTCCACTACCTCAATGCGACTTCAGATTTTTGTGTTGAACTTTCCATCCTCTGTTAAAACACTTATATATACACAGATATTTAAATTTTTGTACTAGTTTGATTTTAGTATTCCTGATTTATAATTTGCATTTTGGGCTCATCCTTTTACTGATAACTATACATTCTGTCTTTTTGTAGTTTACCTTTAGTCCTTTCTTCTCGCTTTCCTTTGATATCTTCTGTAGGAAATTTGTACTTTCCTTTCCATGTCTGTTATCAGCACTGTGTCATCTGCATATCTTATATTGTTAAGATTGTGGCCGCCAGTAATGAATCCTGATAGGACTTCTAATTCTCTCAGAATTGCCTCACTGTATAAGTTTAATAAATCTGGTGAGAAGACACATCCTTAAAGAATAAAAAAATCGTTTTCCCTTTTATTTCTTTATAAATTAGTAAATGATCAATATTGCATTCATTAGTTCTAATTGCATTAGTTTTTAGAATGTTGTAAATACAGTGTAACCCGGGTATAAGAGACCCGGATATAAGAGATATTTTCTCTGGTCCCAAATTAGAGCCTGTGTTAATGTATATATAATAGACCAAACCCGGATATAAGAGAAACACGGATATAAGAGAAACCCGGATATAAGAGACTTCTTCTCCGGTCCCGACAACTTTCTTATATCCCGGTTACACTGTATAAAATTATTCTTGTAAATAAACAATTTAATAATGTTTCATATTTTTGTTGAAAATTCTCAAGAAGAAAAAAAAATGTATAAATTCACTTTCCTCATATGTTTAGATTTTATTACAATTCTAATAACTGCTTCTTAAAACAAACATTGCAGAGGGGTGAAGGTATTTAAAATAATAGCAGTTTCAATGGAAAAACTATCCTTTTAATACTCTGTTTTTTTGGGGGGTTTTTTTGTCGGTATGAAGGTCCAAGCTTGTCCAAATGAAATTTCAAATTCAGATATGCCTGGCAACAGAAATTTTTCTTTGGTGGAGATAAGCTATGTGTTGCCATTACTATATCTCAAAACTGAACAAGAAAAGGTGTAAGAAAGAGTTTGTTTTTCCTTTAAAAGTCCTGTCTGCTACATAGGGTGTGGTAATCTCTTTAGTATAAACATGGTTAGTTTTACATTGAAATCTTTTGACAAAGGACCTATATTCCAAATTCCTATGCATTGTTTGATGTCCATCTTGAATCAATCATTTGTAATTCCATTCATGTGAGGATATAGGTTAGGAGAAATCCTCATTTTGCAAAAGTCTAGACTTGGAGAATTAGGACAAACCCCCAAAATATCATCTTTAATCCTGTATATCAAAGTAGTAATGTTATCACTGACCAAGTCATAAGCCCAATGTTGAGCTTACAAAGCATGCTTAGGCTATTATCTGACTTCTTAGACAAATAAAGATGATTACAAAATTGCGTGAATAATACTTTGTCTAAGAGTTTTTGCTGTTAAGTGAAACAGAATTTATGTTGCCGACAGACTTCCATAGGCTAAGCTTGAATAAGTGAGTATTTAGTGAGATATGGGTTGGTGTTGGTGATGGATGTTCTAAGTTTTGGAAAGAGTGTAATATGAATGGGTGGGGGTGGCTTTGGGGAAGAGGATGAGGAGACAAGGGAGATAATTCAATTTTCCAATAGGCATATATTGAATATTGACCAAGTATTCATTGAAAATGATTTAAATTAATAATATATATATATATATAAAACAAAAGTATTATACAAAATAGAGAAAGTGAATAAAGATGCAATGAAAGGAAAGGTAAGAAAACTTAATTAAAAGGGGAAAAAGAATAAAAAATGAAAAGGTTCAGGTGAAATAGAAGTAGGAAAGTGAAAAATATTAAAATGATGATGTTGAAAATAGAATGAAATTAAAAAGAATAAGTTGTGGGACAGTGGAAATCTCTAAGGATTTTCTGTGGAAAACATTTTTCATTGAAGGAAACAGACAATAACTCAGATTTTTTTCGTGTTTACTTTCATTTTTTTTTCTTTCATTTTCATATTTTTCATTCTTTGGATTTCTTTAACTTTTTTGTTTCACCTCTTCTTTCTTTATTTTTTCTCCCTTGAAATCATTTTGCTCTTTTTCTTTCTTTCTCTTTTCTTTTTCTTTTTGTCTTTCTCTTTTTTATTTTATTTTTTCATTTTTTTTCTCTTTTTATTTTCTTTTTCTTTCTTTTTTCACTTTTTTCTTTCTTTTTTCACTTTTTGTCTTTCTTTCGCTCTCTTTCTTTATCCTTTTTCTCAATTTTCTTTTTTTCCACTTATTCTTATTTTTACATTTTTATTTGCCTTTTACTTCTTTTACTTTTTTCGAATTCTGTTTTCTTAATTTTTTCTTTTTCATTTTGTATTTCTCTTTTCATTTATTAACTTTTTCTTTTTCTTGCCTAACTGGAATTCTGTTTTCTCTTCTTTTTTCTCTTTTTCCCTATTTTCTACTTTTTCTGTTATTCACCTTTTACTTTCTTCAAATATTTTTCTCTTTTTCCCTTGAATTCCTGATCTTGTACTTGAAATCTTGCATTCGCAAGTAAACACACAAGGTATTGATTTCTGCAGAAAATTAAGCGTTACCCTAGATTTCACATTTTCCAGACGACGATGTCAGTACTGAGGACAATGAAACAGATGTCAGCAATGTTGATGATGGTGTACTTAAAATTGTGTTCATGATAAGACATAAAATTGGCTAAGCGAAACCTTGAGGCTACAAAAATGACACACTATAACAGACAAAGAACTGATACAAGTCAGTAAGAAATAACTGATAACAACACGTAATTTACTTGAATAAGAATATCATTATTGAATGAATAGAAATACTTACATCAATACTTAGATGCACACACACACACACACACAAACACATATATATTCAAATCTCCCCCAAAAATTCTATCACACACACACACACACACACACACACACACATATATATATATATATATATATATATATATATATATATATATATATATATAATATGCATACACAGATAGTGTAATGGGTAGTGGCTCAGAAAGTGAAATCAGTGAGCAGAGTTCAAATTCTGGCTAAGTTTGTTATATTCACTCTCAAACAAATACCTTTGGGAAGGATAAAGATCTATATTTTCTTTGCACCAGCTAGGTTACATAACAGAGTAGCCTGGAATCTCTTGCTTTGAGTGGCAGTCAAAGAGAAGGAAAATTCTGAATTCAAACATGTGGACAGCTGTTTGGAGACATTGTTGCACAGTGTGCACAATTTCTGTTATTATTTTTTTTGAAAAGTGTGGTTGATCCTATACAAGTCTTCACCACTATAATCAAATCATGTGTGGGTATTCTGGCAATTCAGTTCTAAAAACTGAACTGTTAGGCTCCTTTAAGCTTTGAAACTAGCAAGAGAGTCCATCTTGTAACCTAAGGAAGGTTACTGAATAGAATAATCACATGAAGGTTGGTAATAAATGATAATACTGAGGACACGAACAACATATATAAGATTTGCCAGCAGCGCATAGAAGAAGAAGTCAACTGCTAGAAGTGAGTCAAGTGAATTCCACAATGAATCTCCAACTGCAGACCAACATACAGTATTTACTACTGTATTTATGTGCATGGGGATATACCCATTATCATCCATAGGTATGCTACAACAGTCCACTATATATATATATATATATATATATAAAACTTGCTAGTTTCAACATTTAAGGGGCCTGACAGTTCAATTTTTAGAATACTAACCCTGGAAAAAATTATAGAATTACAACACTTAGAGGATGTTCATTTAAGACTGTGACCAAATATAAATATACATAGAATTTTATGTTGGTGCAAGACTACAGTTACTTCACATGTCTACTGGGGATTCCTGGCCTAATCTTAGCTTACTTTGTGCTATATCTGCTTAGTAGCAGGTGTGTAGTTGACTTTCATATCTATATATCTGACAGCTTCTAAAGCATAAAATGCTTCAGCGAACACCTATGCACTCTTTTGACATCATGGGTCAATAAAGATCTTTTTATTACTGTTTCTTTTCTGACCATCAGAAGCAAAGGAAAAACAGATTTTTTAAGACACTGATATTAAATGAGAGTACTACTACTACTACATATGTTATTCAGCCTACAGTAGATCTATGATGAGGTGGTTGAAATAGAACAATATCACAACATGGAGTCTAGTTGCACATGATTAAATAAGGAACAAGTAAATACCCACAAGATGCTTGATCTAACCAATATTCATCAAACATATACAGAAACTATGATCTGGGATTGAAATGAAGTCAGTGATGGCACCTACACCAACTTCATCCAAAATTTCAGTAAATACTTCAAATATCTTAATGTATGGATCATTTATGAGAAATTTAGCATAGGTGAATATGAAGAGACTTGAAGCAACAGAAATGTGATTCTACAGAAAGATGCTGAGCATACCATGGACTGAACATGTGAGCAATCAACAAGGTGTTGAAGAAAATGAAAACAAAAAGGAAACTTATATTTAACATCAGGAAGTGGCAGTTGAAATTTCTGGGGCATATGATGAGGAAGGAGTGCTTTGAAAACCCGATACTCACAGGACAGAAGGAGAGTAATCAGAACAGACTTCATGAGGTTGAGCAAATGGATTTGGGAGAAATAACAAAAACAAAACTTATTAAGAGCTACAAGGAACAGGAAGATGTGGAAGGCCATGATCACCTACGTCCTGGAGTGACACAGCACATAAAAGAAGATGATCAAAAATTGAATACAGAATAGGCTGTATTAGAGGTAGTTTTGACCAACGTAAGAAATAGCTACAAAACAAAAATATTAACCTAGAAACTCAATTCGTGTTCTTAAACTGCTTCGGTAGGTCAAGGCTATCATATGGATACCATGCATAGCAGCAGACTTGTTCAGAAATATCTAAACTATCAGCTGTATATAACTGCTTCCTAATACCAATTATGAAAAAAAGACTTTGAGAGAGTAAAGCCTGAGTGTCTTGGCAAAGATCATCCTTCTTTGAACATTGTAGACAGGCACTACAGAATTACAAAGAACAGTACGAAATAACAGAAACCACATCATTTGAGGAGCAGCAACAGCAGCAACAAATTAAATGGATAACACTTGTAATTCAAAGAGAAAATAATGATATAATCAAGAAATTAACATTCCACAGCTCTTCAAGTAAAAGCATCAGAAGGAAATCCCCATCAACACTGGAAAGTGCGATAAAAAGTGTTTTAAGAGATAGATTTTATAAATCATAAGCCCAAACAGTACTGCCTGCTCAGACAATGAATGTCAAATGTTTTCTTGTAGAGAAATCGCTAATATTACCATTATGTTTAATATATATGCAGATGATATAAAATAGTATTAGACATCTCACTGCCAAAATTCATCATATACCCAATTTTTTATATACACAGATACCTTGAGAAATACATGTAATGCCCACAAAACCAATGCAAACAAAATAGACATTGAATTTTAAAACTGATAGACACATAAACACTAATCCCAATATATATGTGACAGTGACACAATCAAGAAAACAAAGCAACATAGAATTTAAAAACCTGAAATATAATTCCAAATCCTTTCACTCCTAGAATTTCTGATGAAGCAAAATAAATAGCAAAACATGTCAGATTTATAAAGATTTCCTACCGGTTCTTTATTTCATCAGTCTTTCAGATTTAATCCAGATTTTCTCTGCATACATACATGATGGCTGTCTGCTAGTTAAACACATATGGCCACTGCTGACAAGTTTGTACATGGTTTCAGTTCTCATGAAAATGTCAGTGACTTTTGAAGCTAGCAAATGACTTCCAACACTTATTGCTGATGAGGCAATCTTGATTGTTCTATACAGAGCCTGGCTTGTTTTGTAAATTCTGTTCAGGTTACACATGGATTTTCACTTATACAAGTCTGGTTAAAGACCAATGAAAGTTTTTTGTTAAGGCTGTTTTTAAAATTATTTTTTGAATATTTTCTACAATTCTCCTGATTTTGTGTCCATATTTAAATATACATTATTCAATGTCTGAATACTTTCAGCTTTCATTAGCCATTATTAAATAAATAAAAAAAATCCTTCACAAAGGACTTTCATTGATCTTTCATGAAATTTGTATATCTATCCAGAAATTAACTAGAATTTTGACTTATCAATGTTCAGTTTTGGAAAGTAACTGTGGCTCTAAACTTGTTCCCTTAGAATCATGGTACATGCTCAAACCTCTTTTTTTCTGTGAACAAATGAGACCAAAATTTTTCATTTCATTTTCAAATCTTCTGTTAATATATACAGGCATGAAATCCTGGAAAAACACATGACATGCCTGGATAATTTGAAAATAAACTGTTCAAAGTCTAATTAACTTAATGATTCTGCATATATAAATAGCAGAAAAAAGATAAAGACTGAAATTTGTGGAGAGCCATGTTTTCCCACATCATAAAAGGACATGGCGTATAAAAAAGTGCGTTGTCAAAGTGGGCTTCAATAAGTTAATTAGGCAGCATTTGAAAACTAAACTTTAGTAAATTTCAAATTGAATTTTTTTTTATTAGTAGACCAAGATAACCCAGATATTAGAAAAAAGACCCCCAAAAGTCAAATTAGTGAAATTCAAAAAGAAGTCACACTGAGCTTTCAAAAATAGCTCAATGCTTAAATTTTTATCAGGTAACTATTCAATAAAAATTATGTTTTAATTCTATCAACTCATCATGGCTGCCTTTATGCTGATCAGTCTTTGCAAGATGATTCCTGAAATCACTGTATATAAAAACTGTTTCAGTTTCTTGAAACTTTCAGTGAAATTCATAATTGTCATTGTTCCTTAATTCACGCATCTAAACACATTGTTCCTTAATTCATGCATCTAAACACATTGTTACTTAATTCATGTATTTAAATACACAACTTTTTCTGAAATTGTTATCAAAATAAAAATAATAAATTAATAACCTAAAATTGATGTTCAAGTGCTGATCTTCATTGTCAAACATTTTCAAAGTTTTCATCATTTTGGCATGAAGATCAGTCAGTTCAAGGTTCATCTTACATTTATATTTTATTACAGCTTTTAAGGAAGAATCTTTAAAAGCTTTGAGAAGCATTACCTCACTTTCAGTAGCAGTTTTCATAGAATCTCTGTTCTTTGTTTGTTTGTTTTTTTGAACCCTCACAAAATAGTACAATATACTTACAAATAAAAGAAAAAATACCAATGGAAACAAATCCATCAACACAGAACAATGTCAAATGCAAGACTGTCTCAGAATAGTGTCTATAACCTTCAGGGCTGAAGACTGCACTGTCACTGTCGGGTTTACATCTACCTGTGGCATGCCTAACTGGTTCTCAGCTGAGAATGACAAGTTGTGAATATTCCTACACCAATCATAATCTGTTCCTGCTATGTTATAACTGCTATTGTCTAATTGGATATCCAACAGGTCTGTGTAATCCTTTTAGCTGAAAACTAATTCAAATCACAAGGCCATTACAATAATATAAAAACTATTATTGGCAATAATGGCACAATTCTGTCTATTCCCTTCTTTTTGTTTGTAGTGAGTGAATGCTAGCCTTTACACAAGGTCAGCTTTACTTCCAGTCTTTACTTTCAGTTTTAACAATAGTAACAAATTTCTTTGATCTCCTTTCATCAAAGTCAGTTCCTTTCTTTTTAACGCAACTTAGTTCTTCTAACTCTGGCAAAAAATAGCTCCATGTCTCTAATGGCCAGTGGACAAAACAGACTTGACTGCAGCAGCTCCCTCACAGTGGCTGTGGGTGTGGACCTTTTTTTTTTTTTTTTAAGTATTCTGATACCAGAATTGTGACATTGAACTTTTCTTCTTCAGACTAAGAAGATTTTCTTGACAAAAACCAGAGTTTTTTATTTTTTGAGATAGAGTTGAGCAATGAGAAAGACATGTATTTTAGGTGAAAAGGAAAATATTTGGATAATTTTTGCTTGTGTGGTCATTTGGAAGATTATGTCATGTACGTACCATTTTAAATTAGGAATACAGGTTTTGACTCTCACCATTTCCGATTTCAAGGATATAATCACACATTTTTATACATCTATATCTATAATTCTCAAAATGTGTGTATCTATATATATGTGTGTGTGATCAAATGTTGTTTATGTGATTCTACAATTTTCATCTGATTTTGATGAAATTTTTTTTTGTTTGATAGATAATTCTTCGGTGCTGGTTTTGAATCAAAATTGGCTGGAAAAAATTACAATCTTGAAAGTGACAAATTGAAAAAAAAACATGATTTTTTACACTTTGTGAAAAAATCAGAGGCAAAATTTAAGTCTATAAAAAAACAGTGTACAATCAATTTAGAGAGTTGAAATCTAATGCAAAAGATTATTAGAATTATTAAAAAATTATATTATAAATAAATATTATCATATATTATTATTATGATGGTCCATGGAAGATGTTCCTTCCTTGCAAGATTGAGAATGCAAAAACAGCCCTTTTCAGGGCCACCCCCATTCAAATTGTTAACACCCCCCATTTAGGGATGTTCCTCAGTTGCACCCAATTGTTACTAATATTGATTTTTGGGTGGGCTGATATTAAACTTAATCTGCTCCAACTGAACGGCAAAAATTCCCAGTAATGAAACACCCAGTCAAAGATGGGTTATACTGCTAGTTTTAATCAATTGTTTTGACTTTTTCCCCCCATTAGACATAATTTAATTTATTTAATGTGAGTATTTCTTTCACTACAGCCACTAAGTATATTACTAAAATTTTGGTCAAGATGGTCACTTTGTCTCAAGTACATATTCATAATATCTTCAAGATATTACCAATCATAGATTGCCAAATTTCCTGTCCTTTTTAGCTTTTAGTTATCTCTTCTAAACCCTGTTCTGTCAACCTTTAACATAAGCTCATTATGTAGGTTATATGCTGCCTTCCTCTGTCCTGTGAATATCAAATTTTCCAAGCCCCCTTTCCTCATTATGTGTCCTAGAAATTTCTACTATCTTTTTCATATACTAAGTATTAGTGTCCTCTTTGTTTCTTAGTTGTTGCTTGCATGTTCAGTTCATTTTATTCTCAGCATCCTTCTGTAGAACTATATTTCTGCTGCCTCCCATCTCTTCTTCATCTAACATAAGATTGTCCAGTATCCACAGCTGTTTTGATATTACTTAACAGTTCAGTATTCTTTTCTTTGTTTCCAATGAAATTTTCCTGTTTTTTTAAATGTGCCTTTGGATTTCACTTTTGTCCTGTGAGGAGATTGTCCAGCATTCACGGCTATGTAGGAGGACTGATATTACATAATAATTAAGTACTCTTTTTTTTGTTCCTGATGAGATTTTCCTGTTTCTTAATACTTTGTTTAGGTTTTGGAAGGCATTTTTCACTATCCCAATAAATATTCAGGTTTCAGTATTGCACTTTCCATCCTCTGTTAAAACATCACCTAAGTATTTATATTTTTGCAGCTGCTTGATTTTGATATCACTAATTTGTAATCCACATGTTGGGCCCTTATTTTGCTGACAAACATACATTCTGTCATCTTACAATTGATGTTTAGACCTTTCTTCTCACCTTCTTTACTATATTTTAGAAGAGTTCCTGTAGTTTCCTGTACATGTCGGCCATCTCCACTGTGTCACCTGCATATCTAATGTTGTTAAGATTGTGGCCACCAATAATGAAATCTAGTAAGAATTCTAATTCTCTCAGAATTGCCTCATTTAAAAAGGTGAATAAGTCTGGTGAGAAGACATATCCTTGTTTTACACTCTTTTCTATTTTTGTATATATACTGAATTCATTTTCTATCTATATGCAAGCAGTTTACTCCCAGCATATGTTCTTGATGCTCAAATGACCCTTGTCAAGTTTAGAATTCAGAGCTGTTTTTTTCTCAGACTGGTTCCTACCCTGGGGTATAGGACCATGTTTGTCTTATTATTTACCTATACCGGGGGTTGGGGGATAAAAGTGATGGATTCATACCTTTGCCAAAGTGAATATAATGAACTTGAATTTGAACTCTGCTCTCTGATTCCTCAATCTGAGCCTCTATAGATTCCTCTACTATGCCTCCATTACATACATACATACATATATATATATATATATATATATATATATATATATATATATATATATATGTAGGAAGCATGGTGGAGTAATGGATAGTGGCTCAGATTGAGGAATCAGCTGAGTTCGAATTCCAGTCGAATCCATTACATTCACTTACGTGCCAATACCCTTGGGAAAGGTATAGATCCTCTTCTTCTCTCCCCAGCTATGGGTAAATAGCAGGACAGAATGGGTTCTATAGGTTTGGATGGCAACTGGTATAGGAGAAGGATCACTCTGAATTCAAAATCTGCGACGGGTCGTTTGGGGTCCTTGTGGCACACAGTGCACCAGGTCTCTGTATTTGGCTCTTCATAAAGTGTGGTTGGTTCTGCATAAAAGCTTCACTGCTATAATCAAATCATATGTGCATGTGTCTGGCTGTCAGTTCCTAGGAACTGAGTTGCTTGACCCTCATATGCCGATAAACGACAGGAAAATCCAGTATATATATATATATATATATATATATATATATATATATATATATTTAATAGACTGATTGATAAAATTTGAGAAATAAAAAGACAACAAAATAACAATAATTGACAATAAGATTGATGATATTTATTATATATTAGCTTTTTGATTAAACTGAAGCATGAAGAGAAAGATTTTGAAGTTGGAATTTTTAGACACACATGTCCTTTCTCAGTGAGATGTGGAATAAACAAAGGAGTGGAACTTGCTCTTCTAGGGAATGTTGTTATTGGTTAGAGGGCTCCCTGTGAAAAATATATTCTCTGAGTAAACCCAAATCCTTGTTTAATCCTCTTATGTGTGATTTTATTTTGAAAATATATTTTAACTCTGATCTGTGTCTTTTTTGTCGGTTATTAAATGTAAATTCTAAATTTTGTTTTAATCATATATATATATATATATATATATATATATATATTATTCTTATATCTTTTTGATATAATAATTTTAACCTTTGCTTTTGCAATATCAGATGGCAGTGTTATTCATTATCATAATAGCAGACTGTTCCAAGATGTTTATGAAACTGGCAGGTGAAGAGATTGACCATGAAAGGGTTGAGTATATATATGAAAATAGTAAATGATTTTCCTATAGATACATAGTGAAAAACGTCTAATAATAGGATCAACTTAAAGAAAGTATGCTGTCATTTTTACTACCATTGATTCAATAGTAATAATGATAATTTCTTATCGCAAAAATTCAGACATAGGCGACAAGCCTGTATTTGCTTGATAAAGTTAGGTGTACATGTATATAAAGAAAAACTGAGAAAAGAGAAGATAATTATTACATTGTAGAATATTTTAAGTGTTAATTGTAGTTCACAAGTTTTGCTGGGTTCATTTGATAGATTTTGGCATAGTATTTATTTTTTTTAACTAAGCCTTTGTATGGAGAATTCTCTGGTCTCAGTTAGCTTCATAGACTGTTAGATTATGGGAAAATTGAATAAAATTGAATAAATAAAATAATGATAATAAATTTAAAAAAAAAGAAGAAATACATTTTTCCATGATGCTATGAGTTAAGGAACCAGAAATATGATAACCCCATTTGGATGTTGAAGTCTATGAAAAGGCAAATATTTCCTCACACACCCTCTTTCTCTCCCTTGCTCAAAGATGTCGCACAACATGGTAATTACATTCCTGCTGAGGAATGTTAGTTTCCTCAGTCTGCTGATGACCGAACTCTCTTTCTACTTTTACTGCAACAACATCATTTGGGTGTGGCTTGCAGCCCTATGCTTGAAGTGAGTAATTTGGTCATTCCAACTCGGCACAAAGCTGACTATCTCGACCATTTTAACCATTGTTATCCTTACTTACCCTAACTTACTTCTGAACCAAAAAAGAAAACAGAAATTCCCAAAAGACATTGCAAACTAGGTTTCACTACAGTCACCATAAAAAGAATAAACGGTTCGTAGTATAAACACAAGTTTTTGTATGCTTCTTCTCTGTTTATCATATATGAACACATACATTCACCTAAAATATACACAAACATGCATCCTTCTAAAATCCATAAGATCTCACCTGAGTTTAAAATTGCTTATGTATTCTTGTAAGAGAAGACTTATTTGACCTCTGGCTCCACCAGCCTCTTTCCCACAGATAAATATTGCAAGCCTATTATTATTCTTTTTCTATTCCCATGTCAAGCATTCAGAGGAGCTATGTCCTTCAATTTAACCAATTCAAACATTTACGGCTAAGACATCCCATGTTACTTCCACAGAATTGAATCAGCCTCATTTCCCCCTGTATTATAAATGTAAAAATAATTTCCACTCAGATGACTTTTGACCCAAGAATAGCCACATGTGGAGCAAACTCTCACTTGGGTGCTTCCCTGAATGCTACAATCATAACCTCTTCAAATCAAGAGTCATTATCTATCCTCCTTAAACTCATCATCTACACTTCTTATCACCTTCTCTTTCATTCATTTCACACACCTCACTCATCTTGATCCTAGTATTGGGTGAATTTTGACATAAAAGTAATACAGTTATGACCCCTCTGGTGGCTGTCTTCCAGTCTAACTTTACATATCTGAGTGGAATAAATGCATTGAATCAATAGCTTCATCTACTGCAAGGAAAGTTGGCTCTCTGTGTCATGCCAGAAAGTTTTTCTTGTCTAAGTCCATCCTTCAAATCTATAAATCAACCATCCTTCCTTACATGGAATATTGCTGTCATATATGGTCTGGTGCTTCCGCTGTACGTCTCAAGGTCCTCAACAAAATCCAGAGACGAATATGCAAGATGATAGGTTCTGATCTGGCATCAAGTCTACAATCACTATCCCACAGATGTTCTGTGGCCTCCCTCTGTCTCTTCTACAAGTATTTTCATGGTAACTGTTCCAACGAGCTACTTTTGCTGGTTCCCAGATTACATGAATTTAAGTGAGCTACCAGGCTGGTATCTTTCACTGTCAAAATGGTTAAATGTAACTGTATCTTCTACTCAAACAGTTTCTTCTTCCTCACTTCCTGTCTGGGGAACTCCCTTACTTGCTTCCCCAATTATTATAATCTTCAAATATTCAAGTGTAATGTCAATCGACATCTGACACCCTGAGCTTGTTCCCCGTCCTTCTCTGTATCCTTTCCCAAACATGACTTTTTACTCTTGTTCCCAATCCTCTCTAGCCCCTTGAATTCTAGTGGCACTCCTGCCTTGCTTGGGGTAAATTGCTTTAAAAAAATATCTATATTAAATTCATTTTCATTAAAAGTGCAACTACTGTAGCTAGGAAGTTAACCTTGCAAGCATATCATGTGTCTCATCCTCACTGGGTGATCCACGATTGTAGCCTTGTGCCAATTTAAGTTTAGCTTTGTCAGTACCCTCATTAATATTTATTTTATAAAAGGGTAACTGCTGTAGTTAATTATTTAGTAAGTATGATTCTCATTGAGTGCTCTACTTCTATAGCCTCTTGTCAGATTTACTAATAAGCTTACTAAATGTCCGCTTCCTGGAGTGTTCACTTCTCATTGAGTACTCTTCTGTTATGACCTTGCCAGACTAAGCTAAGGTTATTAAAAAGTATTTTCAATTTCTTTTCAAGCCATTAACAAAAACCATTGCTGCTTTGATCACTTCTCTGCTGGTGCTTTTC
This sequence comes from Acanthosepion esculentum, assembly GCA_964036315.1. NCBI lineage: Eukaryota > Metazoa > Mollusca > Cephalopoda > Sepiida > Sepiidae > Acanthosepion > Acanthosepion esculentum. The sequence goes on from OZ038479.1 coordinate 87,593,295, forward strand.
TATTATGGCTTTGTGCTAGATTTAACTAAACTTAGTAAATATGTACTTTCAATTTTTTTAAAAACTGATGAACAGTGGTTAACAGAGACTGTTGCTAATGTGTTCACTTCCTGGGAGGTGCTCTTTTATTGTGGACTTGTGCCAGACCAATCTTAACTTCATAAATATCTGTCTGTGCAGTGTATGTATCTATCTAAATATTATTTTTAGGGAGTATGAATATGTGAGTCAGTATCCTTAAGATGTTTCTCAGCTGGTTAGGGTCAATTATACTATTTGAAAAGCTAAAAATAAAACCAAAAAAGACAAAGGGATGTCTACTCAAATGCATATAAGCTTATTGTAATAATATAGAAGCTGTGATAGCTATGATTTGTTTTGTTGGCCCTCAAGTAGCAACACCTCTAACAACAGAAACAGCAATAAACAAAAACATGGATTTATAAAACAAATAATAACAATTATTTATTAGGTGGAATAATTGCACCATGGAAAAGAAAAAGAATGAGTCTCTGCCAGAGTAATTAGTTCATTGTTGGAACAGCAAGCATCAATCAGAAATAACACATGTAAGCTTTTGGGAGCATATTTCATTTTAGTATACGAAGCTTCTACTTAAAAAATAACTCTAATTATCTATCAGTGGTGCATTAGTTCTTGGGTCAAATTCTTCCTTGAGGTGTAGTGATTGAAATTTCATGGCACCTGTGTGTTGTGCAGGTGTGTTATTCCTGGTCCGTCGATACGGTTGTGGTGTGTCAGTCGCTATACCACTATCTGTCTAAATGTTAATTCTTCTCTGCTTACATCGGTAGAGAAGGGCTCAACTTGAATAAAAATTTTAGATTCTCAATGTTCCATTTGATTAACCAGATGTTGAATCCTTAATTCTGATTTGCTGGTTTTATTATTTTACTAATACTATGACTGCATGTTGTTTACATTATGGTGTTTAAATGTGTAAGATAACTATTGTTTTAATCCTGGCTACATCTGTCCATGTTTGAAGACATGTTTTAGATTTTTGGATACTGCAACAATAAGAAACAATTGTTAGAAAGTGACTGCTGTCACTACTTAAATGCCATACATCAACTCTTCTATCTGCTAACTCTCAACCAACTGATGTAATAACTTTTTCTTTTTCTGGTAATTTTAACTAAGTGAAAATGGCAAGCATTTGGCATTTTGATGCTGTTCAAATGCAGTGGCTTGAGTTGGCTATCAAATCAGAATTCACTGAAATCACAATCTTCTTCATGGTTCATACCTGCTAGTACAGGAATCCCTTTATCCACTTGTACACAGTGTGACAGTTCTGATGACAAGAGGTCTCATTGTGTCTGCTCATAATAATTCTTCAAAGAAGCTAAGTCTTTGTTTGCTGACTGAATGAGGAACTGTATAGTCTCTAACAAGTTTGCATGCATTAAAAATGAAGTATATTTGTACATTTTAATTGTACGATATATATGATAAATGCTGGAAGTGAATGTTTAATACTAAGTTACAACATCTACAAAAGCAACTGATGCAAACAGAAATTCTGTGACAGAACTTTAATTTCCATTTGTATCCAGAGGGTCTGACATTTTGAAACAGGATTATGGGTAAGAAAAAAGGAGGTAACTCCACATTTTTTCCCCTGGGCTTTGAGACATTTTACAGTTTATCACAGTGTGAGATGTCAGTATCTTGATTATATCATTATTTTCTCTTCAAGTTACATCTGATATCCATTTTAGCTGTTGCAAGTCCTCAAATGATGTGATTTCTGTTATCTGTTACAGTGATTTATTTGATATTCTCTCATGCCATCAACAATGTTTGAAGAAGGATGGTCTTCATCAAGATAATGGGCTTCACTTGCTATTTGTAACCATTGCTGTTAAAAAACTGGCACTTTACATATTTCTGAACAGGTTTACTGCCATAGATGACATAACCAAGACGACTATTTTCTGCAATGTTTTAACAGCAATCTTTATATCCTTTCTTCATCTGGCTGGTCTTTTGTTACTATGCACTGGCCTCCAATGAGGCAGCCTTTTGCTCCATCTGTTATCCTTTCTTCTTGCTCTATTTCCCATATTCAATCTCTATTTCTCTATTTTTTAATCTTAATCATTTTTGTGATATCTCTTATCTTGGTCTGATCCCTTTTGATATCTATCATATAGTTATCTTTGATTTTTTTCACTCACTCACTCATACACACACACACACACATATGTTGTCACCAAAAATGTACTCTTTAGATGAAAATTAATGTGGTGGTTACTGACTTGCAAACAAGATTAATGGTTAAAAATTAAGATATACTAATGTTTATTGACTTATAAAGAAGATTAACTGTTTAAATTAAATATTAAATAACCCTCTACCTTAAGTAGCACTCGAATCTTGTTTTGTGTGAACATTTGTATCAAAATGGAGTGTATATTCTGTATTAATGATATAATGTATCTGAGTTCATGGTTAACAATGGGTATAATTTTGTTGCACTTTACCTTAGTAGATTTGATAGTTATATGTGTGTAGTCTATACAGGTGGTCATTCACCTGTTTTATTCTCTGTCAACTTTAGAGGGCTACCAGAGATGAATAACTTTGTCAAGATATATGATCATAAGTCAGATGTGCAGGGAACATTGGTGTGAATTAAGTATTAATATACTTATATATAGGCCAACTGTTGGGAGCCATCTTCTGGATTTAATAATTGGCAAGTTTTATACCTTCCTTGGTTTAACTAAGAGAGAGGGTTACCTAAAATATAAAAGCAGCCAGTTGGTTGAAATGTTAAAAATCTTTAGTGGGCTATACATAGAAGACAACGTAACATAATCTGATGGGACATGAAATAAATTATAACCTTATCATTTCTTTTCTAGGCTAAATACGGCAGCTTTCAATCTGACACAAGAAATTTTTCTTTTCAGAGTCCATCTTGCACATTTACAAATCTACCATTCACATGCGTATTGAATACTGTTGCTATATCTGGCCTGGTGCTCCTGCTGCTCATCTCAAGGTTTTTGACAAAATTAAAGAAGAATCTGCAATATAATCAATCCTGACTTGGCATCTCAACTTCAGTCTCTTTCTCACTAATGTGATGTGGCTTCCATCTGTCTTTTCTACAAATATCTTCATGGCCACTGCTCTGATGAGCTTTTTCTCCTGGTGCTCAGACTATGTGAGTTTAAGTGTGCTACTAGACTGGAATCTAGGTTCCACCCTTTTACTGTTGAATTAGTTAAATGTAACCACCACTTCTACTCCAACACCTTCTTTACTCACACTTCCCACCTGTGGAACTCTCTTCTGTTTCCTTGTTTGCTTGTTTCCTTGATAACTACAATCTTCAAAAATTTAAATGCAATGTAAGTCACCATCTTCTAGCTTCTTGAACCCCATTCAGCTTTTATGCTTTCCTCAGTTCCCCTTACCCAGTCTTTTCTCCGACCTTCGCTCTCTGTGAGCCCTGCAGAAAGAAACAGTCTGATCAATCAAATGTTATAAGGCTGGACAAGTTTATCCAGCAGGTTGAGGACATCATCAAATATGACTCTAGCAGATGAATGAAGGTCATCATCAAGGTGTTCAAGATGGCAGATGAGGTCCTGGATATTGTGAACATAATAGCCCAGGGGAGATCCTATTTGTGTCAGCAGAACTCTGCTCTCACTGCCTTCTGCTTATATCTCACTTGATCTTGGAGTGACTGGCTGAGAATTTTCACAATTACTACACCCACAATATGTGGCCTCTTATCTCTCTTGATTTTAATAAATATGTGATATCATGAGCAGGGAGGTCAAACACTGACCTAGCAATACAAAGAACTCTGTTAAAGACCACCATGTGATGGCCAACATCAATGAGAATCATCTGATAATGACATTAGGCTGCTTCAAGGCAATTGTCTTGGTTGGTTTAATGATCTAAGTATGTTTGACCATCATGAAAGAAGGTGGAAGAGATAGACAATGGAGTGCTTATGCTTTTAAAATGGTCTGAACTTTGAAATTAGTATGGGTTCATATGCTATGGTCGTGGAAGAGGGACAGATATAAACAGTATGGACTGAGGCTTGAAACTGCCACTCATCACACGGCATTAAAGTCCACACTGTTTATATCTGCAAACACTCTCTCTGGTATTGGGCACTCTTCCTTTATGAGCATAGCAGATTTTAAGCAATAAACAAAAGGGGAAGCACCACTAGTAGAAGAGGATATAATAAAAAATAGATGAAGAAAAGCATAGGAAGAAATTGCAATCTATGTGTAAAGAAGCTGAAAATTTAAGAAAGTAAATGGATTGATAAACAAAAGGAATTAAATTGTTTTGGACTGTTGTCGCACTGATACATATCTTTTAGAAAATGGCCATAAGAACTGTAGAGTTTGGCAGCATTAAAAGACATCAAATACCTATTTTGAAAATCATACTGAAACAAATGAAACAGTCTGGTATTGGGAAATAAAAATTAAAAAAACTCTTTTAAAAGTATTTAAAATTGAATACTACTCTAGACATGAGAATAGGAATATGCAAGTCATATACACACACACACACACACACACACAAGTTTTGTTAAAGTCAACTGACAAGTTATTGCAATAAAACTTTTTACTTAATTTTTCTTGTGTTTGTACAAGAGTTTTCTTTTCTGGGCACGAATGTGTAAAACACTGTCCAAAACTTGTAAATAATTACATTGGTCCTACCACTACATGCCAATCTAGATGACTCACATTACATCTACCTGACTGTAGCTCAATTAGGATTCATTTAAACAGACATGGAAACGTACCAAACTCCGTCTGCAACATACTAGTAGAAAATAGAAGTATGATAGCTTCATCTACATGTAAAAAAAATATTAAAAATAATGGAAGCTCGAAAAATAAAAAAAGGAAGAAGCCAACGCTCAATAACATTAGCTATGAGCATGGCCACAATGTGCTGACCATGTTTAGAAAATAAAATATTCCAATAACTTCAGATACATACATAAAAAAACCACACAGTTACAAATAAAAAAATAAAAATCATCCTTGATAATGGCTAACAGAAAACACTCAGATATACAGAACATTTGGACAGTGTTTAGACACTTTGTGTCCAGAAAGTAAAACACTTGTACAAACACAAGAAAAATTAAATGAAAAGCTTAATCACAGTACCTTGTCAGCTGTCTTTAATTAAACTTGTATAAAAGAGGGATTGCTGGCCAAATACACTATATATATATATATATATATAATATATATACACCTGGGCATGGCAACTTGAAGCCATCACATGAGAGATTTAGGAGATGGTCAAGGACAAGTGATACCTGCACACCCGAAAGTGCAGCGTGGCAAATATCAAAGATACTGCTTCTATCCAAACTGTCCTATGCCAACATGGGCTCATAGCAGAGCATTAGCTTGGGTAAAAAATGATGGAAATAATAAAATTCTGAACAAAAAATGCAAGAAAATGCTCCCAAGGGAAGAGAACATCTTCTTCTGCAAAACTGACAATCATCACACACACACACACACACACACACACACATGAATATATATATAGAGAGAGAGAGAGAGAAAGAGAGACATTCTGGCTACCTAATGATCAAGGTGGTGTAAAACACAAGTCGCAGTTTGAAATTTGTCTCTGTTTTTGTGTCACTTACTAGCATATTAAACTGTATTGGTCATTTTGACATTGAGCACGGTCTACTATTGTTTCGGTAGATGTCTGTTTTTGGTCTTCTTAGTTTATGTTTCCTTTTTTTGTTGGTTTTTCTCTTAGTCATATGATTTGTTAGTTTTTGTTTTTATTTTTTTTAATGTTTTGAAAAACAAAATTCTTTTTTTACTTGTATCAATAGAGTTAATTGTTGAAATAATCATCGACTATTCATGCAGGAATTATAACCAATGCAACTACAAATTTACTCCCAGAAGGCAGCAACAACCAAGCAAATTCTTCTATACTCAAAGATACATGACCAATACTTATCTGTTCCCATACAAAATAAAAAAAAATAATCGATGTTTAACTCATCCCAAACCAAGTAAATATTTATATATTCAAATATAAATGAACAATATTTATGCACCCCCAAAACAAATAAATGCTTATAGGTTGAAATATAAATGGTCAGTATTTACTGATTACCAAACCACATAAAGGGCTATAGACCCAAATATAAATGACTAATATTTATCTATGAACCAAGTTAATGCTTATAGACTCAAATGTAAAAGACCAATATTTACTTATTCCCTGGCCAATTTACTTAAATATTTCTATTTTTGATGTACATGTCACATTAGATGTCTCTTACTTTTATTTTTAATTTTAATGATTTAAAAACAGAATTCTTTCTCATGTGGGACAATGAAATATAAATCCTAGGTTAAATATGTATCAAATAGCCCAAATACAACTGAAAAATTACATAATTTTTGCTGTCATTTTTTGTTGATAAACTGGTATAGCCAAACAGATCTGAGAAAGTAGAAATGGCAACTTCTCATGAAAAGAACCTCCATTCAGTGGTTAACTGTGGTAAGGAATGGCTTGTAAAGTTTAGCATCTCAAAACAAAACTGCTTTCATTTAATCATCACAGAATGTTTTCTACCTGCCATCAGCATATATGCACCCTCTTGAACTCATGCTTTCCACTGATATGAAGTGGAGTGATTATATTGAATCACTTGCTAGGTATACTGCAAAGTAAATTGGTTCACTATGTCGTACGATACAATTCATCTTGTCAGTATCTCTCTTGCACAATTATAAATCTACCATGTGTCCATGCATAAAATACTGCTGCCATATCTGGTCTAGCGCTCCTACTACTTACCTTGAGATTCTTGACAAAATTCTAAGAGTCTGTAATGTAATCAGTTTGGACCTGCTATCTTAACTTTGGACTCTTTCCAATTGCCATGACGTGGGTTCTCTCTGTCTTTTCTACAAATATTTTCATGGCCACTGTTTTGATGAACTTATGCCTTAGTTCATTGTCTGCATGAATTTAAGTGTGCTACTAGATAGTTATATTTTAATGGTTGCTTTTCTTGCACTTCTCACCTGTGGAAATTTCTTTTCATTTCTTACTTCCCTGCCACATACAATCTTCAAACATTTAAATGCAATGTCAATCACCATCTTCTGTCTTCCTGAACTTTGTTCCTTTATAGTCATTTTCATCACTTTTCCTCACTAAAGTCTTCTTATTCTCTTTTACACCCAGTAACCGAGTGGCATTGATGCCTTGCATGGGGTGAAGTGAGATAGCTGTGTGTTTTCTAATGGCCCTGATGATTGGACTGAATAAAAAATAATTATTTTCGAAAGAAGCTCTTTCCCATTGAAAATTGGGGATCACATTCATCCTGGCACTTGGGCTTCCTAGCTGTTTGACCTCATGTCTAAATTAAGCTAAGTAAACATCTCTAAATATATATAATGGTAATGACTGACTTCTTGTTTCCAGGTATGCCTATTGATGAAGGTGATACTTAATCCTGCAGACACATTCTCAAGCACATTTGTGTTTTGGTAATCCCAACAGAATTTGCATATGGTCTATACTGCAACTATGTTGAACACACCTAACATTTTCTTGGCAAAAATATATAATCTGGCTTGATCAGAAATTGAACAAACCAGTTTTGCTCAAACTCTCAGTCATGTTGACTTGTGATTTTGAACAAGCATAACCATTGACAGCTTCCAACAATTTCTTACACTGATGGCTTGAGTTAACCTGTGGTATGGTCTTCACTTACTTCCCAATAGTGCTGCATCATGCTGGGATCATTGCCTGATGTCAATATTATCAAGAAGCCTCCACTTTGATATATAGATCATAGGGAGATCAGAACCCAGCTCTCCTGATTGGAATGCTAACAGCCTAACCATTCAAACATGTGCCAGTATATATATATATATATATATATATATAATGACTGGCCACTTGTATTCAAGGATACCTGTCTGTTAGGGTGGCTAGCCAATCCTTACTGCAGATGCTTGCTCAGACACATTTGTGTTTGTTCAACACCTACAGAGCTAACCTGTTGTTTATATTGCAACTATGCTGAGCAAATATTCGTTACAGTTTCTGGGAGAAAGCATGTTAACTAGCGTGATCAACAATCTGAACAAGGCCAGCACACTCAAACTCTTGGTCACAATGACTTGTGAGTTTGTGCTTGCACAGCTATCAACAGTTCCCAAGGGTTCTGTCTACCCAATTTCACTCACAAGGCTTGGATCAACCCGTGGTATGGTTTTCAGGCACTTTCCAAAAGTGCAGCATGCTGGGATCAACATAAAGACTGATAACTTCAGGAAGTCTACTTCCTGACAAATCAACCTTGGTGAGATTCGAACCCGAGTCTCATGGTCAGAAAATGAATGTTCCAATCACTCGGCCATGTGCCCATAATATATTTCTAATTTATGCAAGTTTATTTGCAAACCAATGAAAATTCTTTAAAATTCATCTTTCTTTTAGTTTTGGACTATTTTTCCTTTTTTCTGGACAGAGTCTGAATATAAATTTACCTTTTATATTTTTTAGTTTTTAAATAAGCTTATATGTATTTGCTATGTTTGTTCTTAAATTGAATTAAATTTTATTGATAGGAGGTTACTTTCTTATGAATAAGGTTTCTAATAAAAGAAATAAACAAGATACCACAAACAAATGCATGAGTATGTAATAATTGAAAAATTCCAACATCACATCCAGCAATGTACATAGAAATAATACACTACCGACAGATACAACCTTATGAATCCACAAAAAATGCATTGATAAGTGCTTTTGAAAGACAAATGTGTTTGTAACCTGCTGGGCAATGTATGTTCACATTTTTCCTGGAAACCAGAAAAATACTTCAACTGAACTGGCATATATATATATATATATATATACAAAAACACACACACACATATATATATATATATATATATATATATATATATATATTATAACACCTACTTCATATTTGTGCATATGCATGTATGTATATGTACAAATACATATATTATAGTAATGGCTAGCTACTCATATTGAACACACCTATCTGCTCGGGTGGCTAGCCCCTGCCTGAGAACCCACTAATGATTTATGATGTAATGGAATAACCTGTCACCCCCATGATTGACTACACTATAGCTAGTAACTACCTATAAGTATCTGTAAGTCAACCAACTACACAGTCTAGCTGCGATCTGTTCCAGCTATTTAGTCGAACTCTCTGCCTTCGGTCAGAGAGGAACCTGGACGAGGCTCTGCCAAATGGCAGAGTTTCGTTCGGGGAGGTAGACTGACCCTGAACCCGTTTATATGCGTTTGAATAGGGATTATTTTTGGCCGAGCCTACGGGCTTGGAAAACCCACACTAAACCCATCCTTGTGCCACATGCAGCACTTGTGGGGAGGTAGCTAAATATACTAGCTGGGACTTATGTGAGAATTACCGACCTTCCAATAGTAGCACTCACTACCGGATTGACTTGCGATGACCTTGTGCCTAACTGTTACCTTTATTCTTATTATATTGGTTTTTACAATAAACCTTTACTTATTTTATCCACTGTGTTTGTCAAGTATATATTCCTATTGGCACAGAATATAACAATTTATATTACAACTATGCTGACTTTAGTTACAGTTTCTGGTAGAGGGTGCATAATCTGGTATGATCAAGAGTTTAAACATGGCCAGTATGCTCAAAGCCTCAGTCACGAAGACTTGTGACTTCATGCTAGCACATTTCTCTCTATATTTATACTAATATACACCTTCTCCTATACTTTGTAACTACCTGGTTTGAATTCAGTTTTCCTTCAAGACTGGTTGCTAACCAAGGGGCTTAGGAACCAGTCTGTCCTGCTGTTTACCCATAAATGTGGGGGGCGGGGAGAACAGATACATTCATACCTTTCCCAAGGGGATTTGCACATAAGTGAATGTAATGAACACAACTCTCTGATTTCTCATTCTGAGGCACTATACCACTGTGCATGCAGTTAGTGGTCAACTAATATACCAAACCATCTATCCAAGAATGTTAATTACTATGAACAATCTAGAATAACCTACAGCTGTTTATAATGAACCACATAGAAATTTATATTTTTCAGTAAAATTCTATGATTATGTATTGAGTACATTTTTGCTCAATCTTTTAAAAATATGTATTTTACTATTTTATTTATTTGTTGAAATTTCTGCCTATATTTATTATTGTAAAAATGAAACCTGTATGCTGAAGGTGTATTGAGGATAGCAAAAGATGCTAGTACTGAACTGTTATGTAATATCAGTCCTTCTATATGGCAGTGAATGCTGGACAATCTTATCACAGATAAAGAAGAAACTTGAAACAACAAATATGCAGTTCTACAGAAGAATGCAGAGAATACTAAAGACAGAAAATTTTAGCAGCGATAAAATTTTAGAGAAAATGGAAACAAAAGTACAGTATACTTATCATCAGAAAGAGGTTGAAATTTCTGGGGTAGCATAATGCAGCTTGGAAAATTTAATACACAGTGGACAGATTAAAAGTAAGACGGACTGAGGAAAATATTGCATAACTTAGCTAGTGAGCTTGAGTAAATGGATGTCAGGACAGGGTTTAGTTGAGATAATAAAAATACAAAATTTATTAAGAGCTACAAATGACAGAAAATTGTGGGGTCACCATAGTCACCAACATCCTGAAGGGGCACAGCACATAGAAGAATATTTAGTATCATTTTAAGATAAATACTGATTATACATTTAAGGACAAAATTATTATGCCCACCCCATGAAAATTAAATTCTACAAAATTTGACCAAATGATTTATAACAGAACAAGGAATTTTTAACATACATTGCTAAACATTAATCTTCTTTAAAATGAGTAAAATTTTCTTTATTGGCACACAATAAAATAGTTATTTTAAACAAAGCAAATCCTGTCAAGGTCAGTGTTATTAACCACTTCATTTCAGAAGTGTCTTTTTTTTATTCACAACAGAAACTACTGTTGTTTACTGATGTGCTTTAACTTACAATTAATCAAAGTTGGCGAACTGAAGCTAACACTGAGACTTACATTTTAGGAGCCACTTCAGAATCAGCAACAATAGATTTGAGGATCCAAATGCCAAAATGTAGACTAGGAATAGATTCTGGCAAGCTCAATGAGCCTATGCTATTGAGGGTTTGGACACTGCAAATCTCAAAAGAAAATTTGGAAATCTGACCAGTTACAGGGGAATATATGGTTATTATAGGATATTCTAAGGCCAACATTAGCTACATCAATGCATTGGCTTATAATTCTGTCACTAAAATGGCCTTATTTTAATAATAAACAGTTAAAAAACATCATGTTTCTTTAAAAATCCACTCATTAAAAAAGTTGCTTCAGAGAGCCGTCTAGGATTAGAGGCCCTGAAGTTTAGGCTTCATTAGTTTCATAATCGATCCACCACTGAGTGTAACAATTTAAGGGTCTGAGCTGTCCTTTGTGTAAGCACTATGACAAAAACAAAATCAATCAATTTAGACTTAAGAAAATAAATTGTAGATACTCACAGAACAGGAACATGATGTTCAAATCTATCCAAGTGTCAAGAACAAGAGTGAAAAGAATTATCAAGAAGTTAAAATTGAGCTATATTCAGGGTGCTATGCATAAATTGTCATCTAAATTACATAAAAATGAAAATAACACTGACATCTCATTTTAACATATATATTTACCAAAATTACCAAAAATGTCTTGTAATACTAAAGAGTAAATTTATTCAATAAAATTGCCATTGGCTTCAACCACAGCCTCCAGACGACTTCAGAATCTCCTGCAACACTTGTGAATGGTCTCCTTGTTTAATGCTGCCGTAATGCTTAGCTTCAGTTCATCTTTGGTGTTAGAAGGACTTTTGTTGGTTTCTCGCTCAACTGTGCCCCACACATAATAATCAAGGGGGTTGCAGTTAGGTGGTCATATGTAAGGGATAATGTGGTTGCATAAACTGACTGGGGTCTCCTGCTTGTGTGACATGATGCATTGTTACCAGACATAGGATGTTCAAGCATCCTCTTGACCCAGGGCAGCACTACCTCCCCAAGGCACTTGATGTAGGTCTCCATGTTAAGTCCGAGGCCCTGTGGGAAGATGAATAGAGGCATAATGTTGCCATCACTAGTGATCACTACAAACACCTTTGTAATCAACATTAGACTCATCCAATTCTTTCCAAATCCTCTGCACTTTCCTCAGATTGTCACTCAAATGCTCTGAAATGTTCATACTGGAGCTCCCAGCATGAATACTGATCAGTACAGCTTACCGTTTCCAAATTTCTGGCAGAGTGAATTGT
>OZ038479.1:87630937-87758437 GCA_964036315.1 Acanthosepion esculentum
ACTTATGTGCAAATGGGAAAAGCTATAATCCACCTCATCCTCCCCCAGGTATGGGTTAATTATTAAGACTTGTATCATTCAATCATTATTATGTCAGAAAATAAAAAAACAGGAAAAAATTCTAAAAATATTTTTTGGCTTTAAATAACCTGCAATGAGTTGACCAGTTGTAGAAAATGAATCAATGTAAACAATAGAATGGTAAAAGTTGTTACTCTGTGTCGGTTACAGAATCGAATTATTAATTAATGAAACTTTGCAGAGTTTAAGAGATTTTGTATGTACCAATGTTGCTATGTTCTGTACATTCAAAAACATAAGTTTCATTCATCTTGTCTAAAATATTTTTTAGTTAATTAACTGAACAGTGGAATCATTTTTTTAGAAGCTGTAACAGCCCAGCAGTTTTTTTTTCTTTTCTTAAATGAAGCATTGTCAAGAATTATTATTAATCCTGACTAATATTTATTTTTAGCTTAAATAGTTTTGTGGGAATCATCAGTTTATGGCAGTGTCGGATCAGAACTAAAAGATAAGCTCACTATTGAGATTCAAACTTTTGTCTTTATTGCCTCAAGGAAGCCTAATGAAAGCCCAGCTGCTTTAATTACTAAGCTATGAGAACTTGACCATTTTGCAGGAGATTAAATCCTGCAGAACTCATCATACCATTCAACAGTCATTATCAATCTTTTTTGCTTATTTTTACATTAGTTGCACAAATAGAAATGTTATCTTGATTTTATTTTTAATAGATGAATCAATTTCAGCCCGTATTAGCTTTTTTAACTTTTATTTTCATCTTAATTATTTTTTGCAACTTAGGCCATGAGCTGTAATCTATCAATGAGATTTGAACCTGTTCCTTTTGGCCGAGGGAAAACTGGTAAATGTCCAGCTTCTTTGTCTCTTAGCATTTCTAACTGCACAATACTGCACTTTTGCTCCTAGCCCATACTGCCTAACTCCATGCAAAAAAAAAGTACAGTACATATATGTCATGTTAAACCAGCTATTTTAGATCTTGAGCTCTTTAGCAAAGGAGATCGATTTATAAAGCAATTCTGTTAATGGCTGCATTCACATGACTCACTTGCAAAAATTCTACATGGTATTTTGGGGAATTTTTTTATCTGCAACAAGTGCTGACTGTGGGAATGATCACCTTCCACTGATATGTAAACTTAAAGTGAAACTCCAGAAATTGAAGAGAACCAAGGCAGTAACCATATATGACAGACCCCTAAATGACCCAAATTTGAAGAAGAAATATACAAACAGCATTAGAGAAATGCCTTATAGAATGCTAAGTTATAAAGCTAGTTGATGATCTTGCAGAAGACCAAATCTGAAGTCTAACTGATCACTTCATTGTACAATCTTTTATCACTGTCATATTTTTTTTAATGCAAGTTATATTAATATTAGCAGCATTCTTATTTTATTTATCATTATTATTAATTCTAACTAATATATACTTGTAAAATGATTAATTCTGTCTAGTATATACTAGTAACTGGTATCATCATGTATAGTGGAATAATATGTTTAAATTCCCTTGCAGAAGGGATGAATTTGTCTCCCTATAGCTAAGGGCAGAGTAAACTGGGCTTTATATCCTTGGGTGGCAACTAGACTAAGAAAAGGAAAACTGAATTTCAAGCCATGGACAAGGCCATAGGTAGCCATTCCACTTTATTTCTCAAGAAAACATGGTAATACATATCAACATTCAATGGAGCTCTCATCCAGCATTCCACTAACCAGCATTGTACCTCCATTCTCATTTATATTGACATGTACCAAAACTGGGAAAGGGCCACTAGATGTTTGTAAAGAAATGAGAAATGAATACAAATATCACACCGAGAAGTGAGAACTCAAACCCTGTTTACAATGTATTTAGGTGTTTTATTCAGGGCTTCACTTGGATTGGTCAAGTGGAAGCCACTTAGAGGATCAGGCTTCAAAAACCTGGTATTCTGGCTTTGAAACAGAAACACTTGAGATCAGTCTTAGTGTCGCATACACAAATAAGAAAAGGAAAATGTGGAGAGCCATGATTAACTATCTTCTGCATAGATATGACATTTTAAAATAAATTTATTTAAATCTTAATGTTTTTAGATTCTTTATTGCAACTTGATCTTCCAATCCATGACTGTGAATATGTAGAACGGATTGGAAATAAAATGAGAAAACTTTTTGTTAGTTTCACTCTCACCTTCATTTTGTCTCAGAAAAGTTTGCTAAATCCTCAGCTGCTTTAAACACTGACGTACTTGATGGCTTTATAGAAGATCAAATCTAACCTATAAGTCATCAATTAATTCCACAAGTTTTATCAATACTGTTTTTGTTAGGAGCATTAGTATTTTTATTTTTTGTTATATTATTCTTTATGAGTTGAATCAGTGTCTACTCTTATTAATTCTGGCTAGTATTTAGGTACATCTTAAATTTTATTGGTTGCTTTATTTTTATAACGTCTTTATTCAGTTCCTCAATTTACAGCCATCAAAAGACAGTACGGATTGAAAATAAAAAGATAATCTTTTTGTGAGTTTCAAACTCTCATATATTTTGCTTCAAGAACGCCCAGTAAAAGTCTATCATCACTATCAGTCCCATGACGAAGTGTAGTATTAGGATCACTGCACAGGTAGTACCTGATCAGTTACCTCTACATATTGGGGTTGAAAGCAGGTCAAACTACTGCAAATGTCCTCCAATTTGAAGAATCACCCTAGTTGTAGAGTTTGGTCTAGGAAGCCTTCCGTTCAGTGAAGCTGTATCACCACCACACTGTATGCACTCATAGTTATGAAGTCCAATCTATACCACTGCAATAGATGGCTATTGACACTACAAGAAAGTTCATCCACCCTTTGAAAGGTTTTGTTTTTCATCCTGCAGAGTGTCTAGCTATTTCCTCACCAGAAAAACCTGATGAGGGGGGTACTGATTTGTTGTTGATGACCTCTGACAATGATACATGATACCAGTAGCATTCACAGAGTGACCTGACAATCATGTAAATATCTTTAACACATCATAGGTTCTTTATCAACATCATCTTTTTGTTTTACACTAGTATTGTTCTTATTTCATGTGCCATGTCCCATGAGGATATGAGCAATCATGGCTTCTAACAACTTTCTATCTCTTTTGTAGCACCAAACAATATCTGTTGCCTAATTGTCCCACCATTCATAAACACGTTAGCTTCCACATGTCCCACCGGAGGGTCATGATGGTATGTCTACAAGGCCCACATGACCCTCCAGTGGGTTGTTTTCCAATTTCTTTTCTGTGAGGATTATTTGGAGAGGGATGATTTGATTGATTTCATATGAGATAATGGTACACCAGAACTACATTTTTTTGCCCAAAATTTAATTATTTTTGATTTTTTTTGTTTTTATTTCGTTTTCCTTTTGGAATTTCTACTGTTGTTTTATAGGATCATATTTTTTTATTTTTACATGCATTCATGTGGTTCATTTGGGATTTTGGGTTGTAAAATGAACTTGGGTACTGAACAACACACCGATGGTTTGTGTGTAATAAATACAATGCATGGTATCCTTGCCTCATATATGAAACTATTAAAACAAATTCTCTTGTACCGAAATTAATTAAAATATAGTGTTGGGACAACAATGGAAATGTGACTTAGGTGCCAATGTATTAAGTACATTACTTGCTATTCACTTCTGCTGCTCTTGCCTCCTGGATGTCCTGTGAGCATCAAATTCTCCAAGCCTTTTTTCCTCATTATGTGCCCTATAAATTTCAACTACCTATTTCTGATTTAAAGTATAATTGTGCTCTTTGTTTTCCTTTTCATTTAGATTTATTAGTTGCTTAAATATTCTGTCTATGGTATTCTCAGCATCTTTCTGTAGAACTACATCTCTATTGCCTCAAGTTTCCTCTTCATCTATAAAGAAATTGTCTGGCATTCACTGCCATATAGGAGGATTGATAATTACAAAGCAGTTCAACAATATTTTCTTTATTAGCATTATTAATAGCAGAGTATTATTTTTTTTTTCTATTTTTTTATTAGATGAAGCTTTGTCAGTTATTTTGAATTTCACTGCAAGCTTAGTTTTTATTTCCACTCTATGCTGTCTACTCTTGTAGAATTGAAGGCTTCAGTAAATCTGCAGTTAAAAGGAACTAAAAAAATAAAGGTGAATGTAATGATAATGTAATAAATCTCTTTGAAAGTATGTTAGATTTTTCTTATACCAAAGAAGTGAAAAGTTGTTGGAACTTCATTGAAAAAATTAATTCAATTAAAAAACATCACAAGCAGTTGTTTAATTATTATTCATTTAATAACAAGTTTAATTCAAATATTTAATTTTATGAAAAACAAAAACTATCCTGAGGTAAAATTAACCATTAACATAATTATTAACTAAGTGCATATTTTACAAGTATGTAAATGTAATGACTGTGATGATGTAGTATCAAAGTATTTTCACTTTTTACAAATGATTTTTTAATGCTTTATTTATGGCATCTTTTAAAGATCTTAGTTCATCTGAAAATTTTCAATTGCTGGTGGTTGGGTTTTTCTATGCTTTATGTTTGAAAGTATTGTAATTGGCAACTGATATTCACCAAATTCTGGGCTTTATTTCAAGGGACATGTTACCATCTTTAAAATGCTTAAACCAATTTTGAGAAACATAGATGTTGTCATTTTCTTACACTTCCCAGTTTCTGGAAGCTTTTTCACTGGTTTTGAGGCCCAGTTTAAAATAATGTCTCAAAATTGACAGATTCTCAGTACATGTATTGACTATTTATAATATCTGAAATGAAAAGTACAGCCGAGTAGTTTTGATAATGATAATAATGATAATATTAGTAGTTTTTGATAATGATAATAATGATAATATTAATATTAATAATGTAGCAAAGTTATTTGCCAAAAAAATGAATGTAGTTTTGATTTATCTAAATATATAATAATCTAGAGTAGTCATAAATTGTCATTAGGTCTGTACATGAAATAAACATTAGAGTAAAGATTTGTAAAAAAAAAAAAAATTAAAATGCTTTTGATACATACTAATACTATGTCAGAAAAGATTAAATTTCTGGATAGTGAATTGAAACAATAGCCTTGTGGACTAAAAGCACTGGATTGTGAATTTGGTGATATTTTAATTGTGAGTTCAGTTGCTGGGCTAGATAGTGAAAGCTTTGACTCAGTGGAAACAGGTTGAGCAATAACTGAACAGTACTAAATAAGAACAAAACAAGACATTTCAGTGCTACAATAGTATGATATCTACTGTCCATTTTCTATTATAGTATGATATCTTCTATTCATTTTCTACTACGGTATGATATTTACCAACTGTTGGAAGTATGAAATATGTTAGAGGGTTAATAGAGTTAAAAAGCAATGAACAGTGAACTGATTAAATATTAAAAATCATTAACAATTTTTCATACAAAAAATCATCAAATAGTGATTTTAATGTTTGTAAACTGATTTGATATCCTATTTATATTATTCAAACTATTGTCCTCATTTTTATCGCCATATATATTACAACGTTTTGGCCATTGTATGCTCTGGCCTTCTTTAGGTGGTTGGAATGTCGAACTGAACCCTCTATTTCACTCACTGGGGTAGACTGTTCTAGTTCCACATGCCATGTCTAATGGATGTCAGTTATCAGTTATCTCTTGTTAATTCTCCTCTCCAAGATCTCCACCGCCTTAACCAGGTATTGAACTCACAATTTTTGGGTCCTGTCACTGATTTGATATAATTTTTAAAAAAACAGTAAATATGCCATCGTTTTTCCAGAGCATTTTCTAACAATAATGAGTGCATTGTTATTTACGGTAGGTTGCAAATGCCTTGGTAGATATCATACTATAGTAACACCGATATTTCTATAGAAATATAGGGTCCCAACCTGGAGAGGGAAAAATCTTTTACTTTTTTTTTGGTGGCTTTATTTACTGGATTTGGAGCCCATTATGAATGTCAAAAAGTCCTCTATAAAAGTAATCCATATAAATTTAAATATACTAATATGGGAAGGAACAAAGTGTTTCAATACTATATGTATATTATTTGGACTTCACCTTTTGCATCAAACAATCTTGGAGAGGGGAGAAATGACATTCTCATAAATGGAGAAAAGAGTGCATTAGAGAAAAAAGGTTGAGAACAACTGCTATAAATGGATAGTGGAATGAGAACATCTACTTCTGTCATTTAAATAAAGATTTCATTTTAAAACTTCCTTAAAGATTACCCAGATTTACAAAGTCCATGAGGAAAGTCGGTAGGCATGATGGCTGAAAAGTTGTGAGAACAACAACAAAGATGAAGACAATAGTCCAAGTGTAGATAAGGTAAATAATAATTCCTCTTTCCTGGAATTCAGACAGAAATTAGAGAACTGAAATTTAAAAATTCACCTGATCCCTTACATTTATTAGATACAAATCTTTTTATCATTCCCTTAACAATGAAAGCACATCTCCCGCCAACTAAATTAGATTTGCCTGATCTGATAACGTGTTTATCTTATATTAAATGAATCTGAAGAAACCAATTTCTGGAGCTTCACTGCACACAGGTTTTCTTTTCAACAAAGTTTTGCTCTTAAAACAGACATTTTTCCTTTCATGCTTTTCCCTTATACTTGGACTTACTGAAAAATGGACATGGAATGAATGCACAAGAATACAAAGAATACAGTGGTTCATATCTCAACTTAAAGTAGTTTTGAAGGTATTGATCTGATTCTGTCTGTATTGTTAACATGAGGAAGAAATATTATACACAACTCTATTGGAATAGTCTCCTCATCTTGGTTGTTATAGTCACAATGTTTTCATTTTTTCAGAGAGAATTAATTATTATTGTATACTGATATATTTGAGCTAGTGTTCCCATCTTGGTTGTTACAGTCACAATGATTTGATTATTTTCAGAGAGTAGAGATAATCATTAACAATGTTTAACCTTCACACAGGCAAAACAAAAATATTGTATCAAAACATTTTTTTTTCCTCTTCACACCACTATTATAGTATACTATCTCAACTCCCTCAGCAATTTTAAAACATTAAATGTAACACTATTTATTTACATGACTTTGTTTGGACTGTTGTCCTCATCTTTATTGCCATACTAGCAGCATGGCCCGGTGTTGCCCGTGCTTGATTAAAAAATCGTACGACTCATACAGCAATCGCTATCACTTGACTTAAAATATTTTTGCCCTTCCTTACCTTTAAAGGAGTGCCCTTTGCCGTGCTGATGCTGCTACATGCCTTACTTCTTGCCTATCTCACACTGCAAATTTGTTTAAGCTCTATACTAAACATTAAATCTGTTAAGAAAAAAGAACTAAACAAAATGAACACAAAACGATCAGCTTTAAAAAAGGATTTGTAACTGGAAAAACCGAATGAAAAAAGAATATTAACAACAAATACTTTTTCACACCCAACTCAGTTCTGCAGAATCAGAATCAACATTGAGTTTAAGCAAGCGAATGAGCCAATTGAAGTAAAGTGTCATGCAGATTTAAATTTTTCCCACTTGTGACGAATGCAACTATTGATTTTTTTTACATGCTAGCATGCTAGTTAACATTCTTGTCAGCAAGCTGTTGGCTCTCATGCTGGCCAATAGAATTTCCTGCCTATTCGTGGCAGCCAGCTATAGGCTCTCACTCTGGCCAGTAGATAATGGCCGCAAACTACATGAAAACTGCCGTAGAAGCATGAAAAAATCGATTATTTCCACTATTGATAGGAGTTGGGAAAAGCAAAGTTGGTCTTGGTCTTTCTACTAACTTGGAGCATGTGCATATAAATTTTGGTGCAAATCTGTCGAAAATTGTGGCCGTGCATTCGTTACACACACACACACACACACATTATGCCTATTATAGATAGAGATTCACAATGTTTCAGATGTTGTACGCTCTGGCCTTCTTCAGGTGATTGGAATTTAAAACTGAACCCTCCATTTCATCCACTGGGATAGATTGTTCTCACACTATTTAGTAGTTAGATTGTCTATTTCCAAGATTAATTTTACATTTACAAGATTATAAAAACATGTGAACCAACTACAATGCAATATTTATCATTTCAAAGTAAAAACAAAGTTGGAATCAAATTTTTTATAAATTTATAAAAAATTACAAAATTATAAAAATATGTGATAATAAAATAAGCGCATCTCATCTCTTGCTTGTAACAATCTACTATAATAAAATAACCGTTTTCAGCACTAAAGCTGAATTAGTCAAATAAAGCTTCTACTTAGAGTTGTAGCTATATTACACCAGCTATAATGAAATATTAATTATTTAGTATTTTATAAAGATTTATTACTTCCCATTTTATAAAGAAATAATTATGAAAATATATTTTTTTATTCATAAATGTATAAAAATGTCTATAAACAAGAAAATTTAAATACTCACATTATAATGAGTAATGGTAATGAAAAAGTTTGAAAAAATGCATTTCCCAGACATTTCTTTCATTTGTTTTTGCCACATAAATTGACTAAAATGGACAATCTTTAATCTTCACACTTGCAAAAAAATCTGTTTTTTGCTTGGCACCACTGTCACTGTATAATTCCTTGACTATGTTTATTGTTTTAAAAATCTAGTATTAGAATTTTAATAACAAAATGTTACAAACTATTTAGCTATTAGATTGTTTATTTACAAGATTAATTTTATATTTACAAAATTATAAAAATATGTGAACCAACTACAATTTATCATGTACCATTTCATAAAATAAATCTAAAAATGAATTTTTTTATTCATAAATTTATAAAAAATTAAAAAAATTATGAAAATATTTGAACCAACCATAATGAAATATTTACTATTTACCATTTTATAAAGATTTATTAATTCCCATTTTAGGAAGAAATATGAAAAGTGCTTTCTCTATTATTAAATTTATAAAAATGTCAATGAACAAGAAAATTTAAATAAACATATAATGATTAGTAACTGGAACAAAAAGTTTGAAAAAATGCATTTTCCGGACATTACTTTCATTTGTTCCTACAACATAAATCCACTAAGATAGGTTGAGACCTTCTTTTCTTCTAGATCAAACATTCTTTTACTTTTAGATTTTAGACAAGACTACATGCTCAAAATTTTGAGCATGTATCTCCCTAATCCATGATACAAGATTTACTTATGTATAATAAAAGAATATCTGTAATTTTTACTGAGTATTTCTTTTGATTAGACATCTTTCATCCAAGATCATGATTATGAAAAAGAAACAAATTGGAAATTTATTCTTGAATAGTTCAGACATTTTTTAATAAAAAGATTTATTTTCATATTTCTTTATAAAATTGTAAATAATAAATATTGTACAAATATACATATACATATTTTTATAATCTTTTAAGTAAACAATCTAAATAGTGTGTTAGATTTTTGTTGCTATTAATATTCTAAATATAACTTTTTAAAACAGTAAACATTGTTGAAAGAGTGAAGATAGTACCATATATGCTGGCGTACAAGGTGATTGGCCATATAAGACAACACCCAAATTTTCACGTTAAGATGTAGGTTTCAGGCCATATTTGCTTTAAAAAACAACCCCCCATTTCTTTGTGTTAATAGTTAAATAAGGCTTGGATATATCCCACACGAACAGGCTACATTGTTTAAATTGTCCACATGGCCACTTACCCGATATATGATGAAGTCATATCAATCTCTTCTTCATCAATACAACCTTTTTCATTGACATGTATAAAAGCTCCAAAAGGGAACTTGATTTTTGGCATTGTTTTCCTTTTAAAAATTGTCATCGGTTTTAGTTTGGCACCATTTGCCATACATGCTAGTACCATTGTAAAACTTGATTTTTCATGTCTTGTTATTGTAATTAACACTGTGTTGTAGGGAACAAACTGATAACCCTCAGTATACAAAGAACTGATACATCTTTATTTAATAGACTGTGCCAGTAGTAACATAAACATCTATGGTGTTGGTCTCAGGGGGGTTTGCTTTTCAGCTTCAGACAATCTTGTAAATATCTACTTATATTGTTCTTGTTTAAAATAAACTCTTATACATTGTAAGTTGCTGTTCTAGTTATTATTTTAATAACAAACCCCAAACAACATTACAAAACTCTGTTTTGGAACCTTTTGTGCTTACAGTTTTATTTTCAACCATATTGAAATCCATAAGGGTTTCCTCCATATTCCCTATATTACTTAAGGGATTTTCATGTTCCTTGTGTTGTATTACATATCCATGGAAGTGATGGTGTGATTTTAGTCTTTTGCCTCAGTACCAGATTATTCCTTTCTATGAACCTAGTATACCAAGATGCAATGGACTTAAATCCTTTGCTGAAATCTAGGTTAGATTTAGCCCACTTAAGTACTCTTTAATGTGTCTTCTTTTCCTCTCCAGTCTTGAGTCATCTTTTCTGTTACACCATAATGTCTTGCAACTTACCATAAACCACAGAATTTAAGGTTCACATTTTATACCTGGTGTATAAGATAGCCCACTCTTTGGGTGGGGGATTTTTATGGTTAAAAGGTTGCCTTGTATATTGAGTATACAGTTATAGCAGTGTCAAGCAAAAAACTATCTTTTTGACACACCATTTTCTTGTTGGTTCAATAGTTAAACATTGCTTTATCATTATTATACACTAATCTGTTGGGACAAGTGGCTTCATCATACCTGTTGAAGTCACAAAGTGTCATTGAATGATAGCTGGAGAGTACAGTGGCTGAAATATATTGTGATTCTAAAATGAAGCTGCAGACACTAGTCAAAATACATCAGTGCATCATATCAAACTTTTTATAGCAAAATTAATTTTAAAATTGCTAGCTACTTTTTTTTTATTTCTGAAAATTAATCATTACAGTCTTTTTTTATCCATAAAGTGTGTCTTTTATTTGGACAAATGAGATTCCTAAGAAGCTCACTTAAATATTGATAGATGAATGTAAATTCTTTATATTTTGTTTTTTTTAGTTTAGCTACTAACTTTTTTGGTCAATGGAGATGTACTGTCTTTTATTTCTGAAGAATTAAATCTGTGTCACTGAAAGTTAATTTCAGACAAGGAACAGACATTTCTGTTTTTGTATTTTGCATCATTTTTCTTCTTAAAAGCTAAAATTCTTTATTTTCATATGGCTCTCTTTCTTTCTCTTTCTCTTTCTCTCTCTTTCTCTCTCTTTCTCTCTCTTTCTCTCTCTCTCTTTCTCACTATATATATATATATATATATATATATATAGCTTAGCACTGAAAGCAGGATTGGTATGTTGTGTACGAATTCACTTTTGCACGAATACCCTGGGTAAAGAATCCATCAATCCATCACATGTCTCTGACTTTGGGGCAACAACATGGCAAACTGAGTTCTGTGGATTTGCTTGGTAGACATTCTAGAAGAATGGAAAATATTATTTCAAAACCAGTTGTGTGTATGGCTAATAACTCAACCCTTAATAATCTAGTTACTATAGAAACCACAGCAACAAATATAGAGTGTAGTGAGGCTCCATACTCCACATAGAGTCTACAGAGTTAGAGTAATATATATAAATATTACAGTAAAGTATACATTGTACAAGGCCCATGGGCCACTCAAGGTAGAGGGTTACGTTAAGGAGCAGTTTCTATGGATAGGAGGGGCGAACTCTAGACTTGAACAGTTTAAAATTGTACTGATTGAGGAAACATCTTCTTGGGAGTCAGTTCCACAAAGCAGTGGTTCACAGGAAGAAGCTGTTTGAGTGGAACTTACTTCTTACTGATAGCATACAGAGGGAATGTGGGTGGTTTGTTACAATGTAAGTGGCATGCTGGGTCCTTGACAGAACCAAAGAATGTAGTTTGTCAGAACACTTTCCATGGAAGAGCAGTGAAAGGCTTGTCACATCCTACCTCTCAGAGAGAGATTTGAGGGTGGAAAATAATTTATCACCCACAAGAACTCGGAGACACTTTTGGACTCTATCAAGGCTGCGGATGACAGAGAAATATATGCATATATGCAGAAATATTATTTTTAATATTTATAAACTAGCTAAAACCTTTTTAACCATTATTATTATAGAAAAATGGGTCTTTTTTTTCAAGTTACAAGTTTGATTCTCACAAAGACTTTATTTTTGTTACAACTTGCATCATAGAATGATGTTCTGAGTAGTTAGAATAAAAATCAACTGAAATTAAGAAATGCTATTAAAAAATTAATAATGGCTGACAGTACTTCATTTAATAATGAAATAATAATAGAATGACTGCCTGAAGAATTACAATAAAAAGTAACTGAAATTAAGATGAAGGAACTACTATTAAAAAATTAATAATGGTTGACAATACTTTATCTAATAATAAAATAATAGTTTGAAGAATTACATTAAAAAGCAACTGAAATTAAGAAGAAAGAAATACTAGTCAAAAATTAATAATGGCTGACAATGCTTCAACTAATCTTCTTCATCTATATCCCATGTCCATTCAGGACATAGGCAATCATTGCTCTCCACAATTTCCTTTCCTTTGTAGCTCTTAATAACTTTTGTCTTTTTTGCCATCTCTTCCAAATTCTGCTCCACTATCCATCAACTCAAACTTGTCAGGTAGGTTATGAGTTGCTTTCTTCTGCACCTTTTACCTTCAATATGTCCTGTGTGCATCAAATTTTCAAAGCCCTCTTTCCTTATTATGTGCCCCAGAAATTTAACTCTCTATTCCTGATGTTAAGTATATGTATCCTTTTAGTTGCTATAGTCTCAAGGACTTTGTTGTTGCTCATGTGTTCAGTGCATGGTATTCTCAGCATCCTTCTGTAGAATCACATTTCTATTGTTTCAGGTCTCTTATTAATCTGTAAGGAGATTGTCTAGCATTCACTGCCATATAGGATGACTGATATTACATAACAGTTGAGAACTCTTTTCTTTGTTTCTAATGATATCGTTCTGTTTCTTAATACTTTGCTTAGCTTTTGGAAGCCATCTTTCGGTATCCCAGTGTACCTTCAGATTTCTGTGTCACACTTTAAACTACTTTAGCTAATAAGAAAATAATAATAGAATGATTGTTTGAATAGTAGCAATGAAATGCAATTGAATTTAAGATGACAGAATTACAAGTAAAAAAATTAACAAGGCAAAAAAAGATAGTCATAATTAGCTGAAATATCTATCTCAGATAGGTTCAAGAATATTTGTAATTCCTGCAAAGTCATTCTTTAGTACTGGCGCTGAGCTGGTCTTCTTGGTGAAACAATGCATAATTAAATTTGCTGCACATAACTTCTTACATCAATGAGAAACAAATGAAATGTATAACCAAGAAGTGTCTATTTTACAGTCTTTCTGGTCATTTAAAAGAAAAACAAAGAAAACAATAGATTTCATTTGTTCCTGGTAACCTTCCAATGAAGAAATACCATGAAACGATTTGAGGGGAAAATTGTTTAGTGATATTGGTTTTTCAAAGTACACAAATATTTTTCTTGTCTGAACATCAATAATAAAAAGAGAAATTGTAATGTTTACACTGAATCATTACAAATGGTAATTGTCCCCATAAAAGATATATCTTTATTACTGAAAATAGTTTAAACTCTATTTTCCTGCTGAGCAACCAAATTTCGTTTTTACATCAAAACCTTCACCCTGGGTCCAATAAGAAAGCATAGTAAGTCTGAGGGTTCTGTATGAAAGGATTCAGACTTGTCTCTTATTCTTTTATGTGACGTGAGCTATCATGGATCTCCACAACTTCCTATCCTTTACACCTCTTAGTAAGGTTTGTCTTTTCTCTATCACTTCTACTCCCTGATCTGCCATCCATACATTTACACAATCTTTTTAGGTAGAGTACACACGGTTTTTGTCTGTCTGCCTTACCTTCAAGTTCCTCTTTTCTCATTGTATGCCTTAAAAATTTCAACTATCTCTTTCTGATTTTAAGTATAACTATCCTTTTTGTTTTCATTTTCCTTAAAACTTTGTTAGTCACATGTTCCAACCATGATATTCTCAGCATCCTTCTGTAGAAGCACATTTCTGCTGCCTTAAGTCTCATCTTTATCTGTGAGATTACCCACTATTCACTGCCACACAGGTGGGCCAGAATTAAATAACAGTTCAGTATTGAACATTTGTCTATATTTCTGAGATGAGGTATTGTAATTATTAGCACTACTTATATTGTTTGGACTGTTGACTTAATCTCTGTTGCCATATTCACAACATTTCAGCCATTGTATGCTCTGGCCTTAGAGGTGATATTAGAACAATCTTCCCTGTAGACTAAATAATGGGTTTGGTTCAAAATTTCAACAAATATCACCTGAAGAAGTCCAGAACATACAATGGACAAAAAGTTGTAAATATGGCAAGAAACATGTGCCAACAGTTTGAAAACTGTAAATCGTGTAATAGTTAAGTATTGTTTCTAATTAATTTTTTCTATTTCTTTAAGCAGCTGTCTATAGCACGCAGAAAAAACCCCTTCCTAATTATATAGTTAGCAAAAATAATTAATCAATTTTTCATTTTGTTTTGCACCAACTGATTCAAGTTTGCTGTAAGCGATCTTTGTCCACAAAATTAAATCACCCTCATTTCCTCCCTATTCCATTTGTAAGGAGAAAGTACCAGTCAGACAGCTTTCTCCCAAGAACTGCTATTTTGTGTAACAATATCCTGTGTGAATGCTTCCCTGAAGGCTACAATCTTAACCTCTCCAAATCAAGGGTCAGTTCTTATCCATCCCTCTTATCCTCACTTCTTTGTATATATTCTCTTATATTTATATCGCTCACATATTTCATTCAGTGACCTTTTACTAAGAGTGGCTCATGAGGTTTTATTAAGTGAACTTTAGTAAAAAAAAAAAAATAAGTCTCCTGATGACATAGGCAATGAGGTACTTCACAGATTCTGTTTTTTTACTACCTGTAATTATCTATATTTATCTGTAAGTTGCCCTACATCATGGGAAACTGTGGTTTTTCATTGCCTTATCTATGGTTTTGAATGAAGAGTAGTCATTGAGTAGTTGCCATACAATGCTAGAGAAACCAATCTACCTACTATTTCACCCATAATGTGAACAAGAAGTGATGGTGTTCCCATTAAGATGAATGCAACAGACTAAGCCAGAATTTGAACTCAATTCTCTGATTTTACACAGATAACCATTATACTAACCGCACATACTCACTGCAAAGACCAGTTTATTCCATTACTTGCCTACACATATAGTATATATTTCATAATAACATGAACAAATTTTCATTAGGGTGCAAAACTTTATTATGGCTATTTAAAAAGAGATATATTTTATGGAAGTTGTAGGAAATTGACTGGAAGAAAAAACAAAAGCTATATTTACTCTGAACATCAGTTTCTGTTCTTTATTTTTCAAATTGTTGTTCATAACAATTTTACCTTTTCATTCCTCTTTCTTTCTTGCATATTCCTCTCTTCTTTTTGTGCAATGTTCCTTCAGGTCTTTGACAATTATAGCTCTTGTCCTTTGTAGCTGTTAATAAATTTTGTCTTTTTGTTAACTTTCTTAATAACCCATTCTACAATCCATTCGTGTTATTTTCCTCTATCTCTCTTGTCTTCAATATATCCTGTGAGATTTTCCAAGCCATCTTTCCTTTGTGTGCCCTAGAAATTACAACTATTTCTTTCTTATGTTAAATATACATGTCCTTTTTGTTACTAATTTCCCTAAAACTTTGTTGTTGTTCACATGTTCAGTTCATGATAATTTCAGCATCCACAGTTATGTTGATTCAAGTCTTTTCTTCATCTGTGATGAGTTTGTTTAGCATTCACTGCCATATAGGAGGACTGATATTACAGCAAATAAAAGGTTTGGAAGGGAAACCCCCATCAATACTGGAAAGAGCAATAACAATGACTAGACTTGAGAAACCTGTTTTAAGGGAAAGGTTTTGTAAATTGCAACTGAAAACAGTACTGGCTGCCCCCGTAAATGAATGCCAAATGTTTCATTATAAGGAAATGGCTAATATTACCATTACCATGAGAGATCAGTACTCTTTTCTTTCTTTCTAACAAAATTTTCCTGTTTCTTAATGCTTTGCTTAGCTTTTGGAAGACTTCTTTTGCTATCCCAACGTGCCTTTGAATTTCGGTTGAACACTTTCTATCCACTGTTAAAAAACTTTCCAGATATTTAAATTGTTTGATTTTTTGGTATCTCCAATTTTGTTTCAATAAAAAAGAAATAAATGTTCAAAAATTAATATAATGTGATTTTCTAGACTTTTTTTTATATTCTATCTCTCACTTTCAAGATGGACCTACCTTGAAAATTATAGGCCATTCCTATTTTTGTAAGGAGGCAAACACAGAAAATCAACTGGTCTATCGCAGAAAGAAATGGCAGCCTATTGCAGGAAAAAATCTGCCTCGTCAGTCATGTATTGAAAGATACATGATTGCCTAAGCATGTATCATGCATGGCACATTTACTGACAGACTGATGGATTTTGTGTCTAAGATTTTATGGATTTTTCATATCTCATGGTAATAGTAATGTTAATATTATCCATTTCCTTATATGAAAATATTTGGTATTCATTGACCAAGCAGCCTGTGTCTTGATTTGACAAGGATGTTTGAAAAAAAAAAAAAGTTTTTAGGTTAATGTTTTGGCTTTGTAACAACTTGTGGCTTGGGGGAAAAATATCCCAAATATTCAAGTTCTTTATCTTCTATAATAAATTTGTTACAATTGATCCGTACACCAAAATATTTGAAGTGTTTTGTATTTAATAATTCTCCATCCTGAATTTTTATGATGGATTCAGGATAGGTACTATTACTGCTTTCATTGTTTCTGCTTTGGAAAGGTTTTACTCCTACCTCTCGGAACACTTGGTAGGATGTTTCTCATGATTTATAGATATTTCTCAGAGTTCATATATGTTATCCATACTTCATATATGTTTCTCTTAGCTTTCAGGTATGTATGCTTTACTATGCATTTCAATTTTTCATAATTTCTCTTATGATTTCTCATAGTGATTTTTATAATTCTCAGATTGCATTTTCCTCATAGTTTTTCATAGATAATGTTTCCACTGATGTTCTAAACAGTTCTTAGAGACATTTTTTTTAAAGCAATTCACCCCAAGCAAGGCAGGAGTGCCACTAGCATGCAAGGGGTTACACAGGATTGAGAACAAGAGTAATGGGGTGTGTTTGAGGAAAGGATACAGAGAAGGTCGGGGGGAAAAAAACTCGGGGTGTCGGATGTCGATTGACATTAAACTTGAATATTTGAAGATTATAGTCATCGGGGAAGCAAGTAAGGGGAAGGAAGTTTCATAGATTGGAAGTATTGTTCACTTTTGTTTCTCATAGTTTATCATTGTGATTTTCATAGTTCTAAGTTTGTCTCTTGTTTTGATTGGTGTTTCACATTGTTTATATTTGTTTCTGATAATTTTTGCAGGTGTTTTTTTTAATACTTTTAAGATTTCTGTGCTTCTCATTGTTCCTGTTTTACTCATAGTTTCTTATAATGATTGTCATAGTTCTCAAATATAAGTGTTTTTCAGAGGTTATATGTCATTTGTCTAGTTTCTCATAGGGTTTCATATAGATTATGACTTTTTGAAATAGTTTCTCATAGTTTTTATCATAGTTCTCAGATATGAGTGATTATTTAATAGTTCATGTTTTCCTCATAGTTTCTTAAAGCATTTGTCACAGTTCTTATGTCTGAGTTATTTTCATAGATTATGTCTATGTCATATAGTTTTTTTATATTGCCTGCTATAATTCTCAACAAGAGAATTTCTTATAGTATTTGGCTTATAGTCACATCACATTGAAACACTTGTTCTTGTACAATCACTGAAGGTAAGCAATGTCAAGTACCTAGATGAGTGACTGCTCAGGAATACCAGGTATTGTAAGCTTGGATGTGCAGGTGTTGTAATTGATGATCATTCAGAATTGTTAGTCAAAAAGCCGAGTTCTAAATCTCACTGGGTTCATTATATTCACTTAAGTGCAAATAACTTCGTGAAAGGTATGAATCCACCTTTTTTGTCTCACCAGCTATGGGTTAATTAGTAAGATTTGTATCACTAAAACTATTATTATCTTGCCAAAAAAAATAAAAATTGTGTTCAAAATATTTAAATCTTGTTATTAAATAATGCATTGAGGTTGATGTGCCTCCA
Organism: Acanthosepion esculentum; assembly: GCA_964036315.1. Lineage (NCBI taxonomy): Eukaryota > Metazoa > Mollusca > Cephalopoda > Sepiida > Sepiidae > Acanthosepion > Acanthosepion esculentum. The sequence goes on from OZ038479.1 coordinate 87,649,229, forward strand.
AACAAAACCAACCAACCAATTTAAAGTATAACTGTTAATTATGAGTATTTCTTGATAAGATCCAGAGACGGATATGCAATGTAATTGGCCCTGGTCTGTCATCTCGTCTGCAGTCGCTCTCTCACAGACGCGACGTTGCTTCGCGCTGTCCTTTTTACAAATACTTTCACGGTAATTGCTCCGAGGAGCTGCTTTCGCTGGTTCCTAGGCCTCATGAATTTAAATGTCCTACGAGGCTGGCATCCCGTTCCCACCCCTTCACCGTTGAAACTGTTAGATGTAGACGTCTCTTCTACTCCAATAGCTTCATGTCTTGCACATCTCGCCTGTGGAACTCCCTTCCTTATTCCTGTTTCCCTGACAAATACAAGCTCCAACTATTTAAGTGTAACATCAATTGACATCTCCAGCTGCCTTGATCTATCCACTTCCCTTCTCCACATCCTTTCACCTTTCATTCCTATCTGCTCTCGCTCCAAATCTTCTGTAACCCCCTTGCCTTGATCGATCCACTGTCTTTCTCCACATCCTCTCCTTTACCACTCCTATCTGCTCTTCCTCCAAACCTTCTGTAACCCCTTGCATGCTAGTGGCCTCCAGCCTTGCTTGGGGTGATAAACTTAAAAAAAAAAAAAAAAAAAAAATTCTTGTAGGTCATGATTTTTTACATAGTTCTCGGATATGCATGTTCATTTATGTCTCTCACATATTCTCATATTTATTCTCTGATATTTTTGTTTATCATAATGCTTCATTTCTTAAAATATAATTTATTTCATAACTGGAAAATAAAAGCCTGAAGTGAAAATTTACCACTTGTTTTTATATCATTATAAAAAAAAAGAATAGAATATTAATTAATCTTATGTCTCTTGTAAAAAGTGAGAAATAGTCTCTTAATGGAACAAAACTTAAGTATAGCATGAAGATTCCGAGATGTGTTGAAAAATCACTGTCAAAAGAAAATGTTGGTGTAAATCCTCTTAAGTGGTCAGCTTTTCAGTCAACACTTATCAAAGAGGATTGCTGATGAGTTTAAAATATTTAACAGTAAAACAATTACCAATAAAAATGAGTTGAAACTTTCTAAAAGTTGTTTTTTATGTGTCATTTCACAAAAAATTGAGAAGATAATTCCTGAAAGTCATAAGGGTCATATATTTAGTTGGGCGAAAAGTGTGTTTTATTTTATTTTTTTTGCTGTTAAATGGTGTAAGGTAAATCTAGTTTTAAATAAATTCTTTTAAGTGGAATTTTTTATTATTATAGTGCAACAGCTACCATAATATGCATTTTTAAAAAAATAGTCAAATTTAGTATGCTTTCGGTTATTGATTTTAAAATTGAAGGAAAATAAACAACACTTTAAGGATAATATGCTTTTTATTTAAAAAAAGTTAGAAATGCAACTCAAACACAGAAAAATTATACAGTTTATGGAGATGATGATTGTAATGGTGATGATAATATTAACTGTTTCCTTATATGTAAAAAGTAAGCATCCCTTATCCGAGTAGCCAGTGTTACTTTTGGTTGAGATTTATAAAATCTTTCCTATTAAAACAATTTTTCAGAAAAATCTCTTTCTCAAGTCCAGTAACTGTTATTGTTCTTTCCAGTATTGATGGTGCTTCCTTTCTAACCACTTTTTTTTTTTTTTTTTTTTTTTTGAAGTGGTGTAGAAATTCAACATGTTGATTATGTCATTATTTTCTCTTCAAGTTACATGTACTGTTGAAAATCCACAAGTGATGTGGTTTCTGTTATTTGGTCAAGTTCTTTGTTCATGATTATATGGTGTTAGTTCACAAATTTCAAGGAAGGATGGTCCTTTCTAAGATTTACATGCTTCATTTGCTCAAAGTTATTTTTAATCATAAATCTGAGGAAGTGGTTGAATACGGTTAGCATTTTAAACATTTCTGAATGTGTTGGATATCATGCATGACATCTACATGAAAGTCTCAATCATAAAAAATCTGCAAAAAGTATAAGAGAAGTTCTTTGTTGTAAAAGATATAAATTTATGGTAGGATGGAATTATAAATTTGCCTGAAAGATGGTAGAAGATAATGGAACAAAATGGTAAATATGTTGTTAATGTCAAGAATAAAAAGTAAATGGCTTTTTATTTTTATTTAACATAAAGAACAAAGCTTATATTTCTGCCATGAACTGCAGTGTTTAATATCAGAAGTAAGAATATTTTTGGATTATTGATTTTAGCATTGAATATGAGTGAAAACAGACAATACTTTTAGGATATTTTTTTTTATTTTAAGAAAGGTAAAAATTCAGCTCAAACTCAAAAAAGAATTATACAGTTTATGAAGATGAAGATCCTCATGATCATCATCAAAAAGAACTGCAAAAGGTAGCATGATAATTTCTTTGTTGTAAGAGAAAAATATTTGGAAGAAGAAATGATAAAGCTGCCTGAACGATGCTAGAAGGTAAAAAGTAAATATGTTATTCAAAATTGTTCATGTCAATTAAAAAAGAATAAATTGTCTTGTATTTTTATTTAATATGTAGAAGAAACTTCTTATTTCTTTAATCAACTGCAGTAGTTAATGTCAACAGTAATAATATTTTTTGGTTATTGATTTCAGCATTAAAGATATAAAAAATAACACTTTAATGGTATCATGATTTTTTTTATTTTAAGAAATGTAAAAATGCAACTCAAACATGGAAATGACTTTTGCAGTTTATGAAGATGGTGATTATGATCATCATCATTATCATATGTATAAAAATGAATTGTTATTTGAGTAGTGGAGATTTCTTATTGTATTCAACAGATTAGTAGACCAATTGAAAATGAGTAATCAAATCATTATACAGTGTTAGAGAATAACCAATATGCTTAAAATAGTCATCTGAAGTGCAGAAAACCAATTGAACCAACTAGGTTTCATTAGTTACTTTGTTATTGAATATATGACATAGAAATCTCTATATAAGATTAATACTGGATAACTAAATGAAAAAATAGAAAAAACTCCAAAGTAATGCATTTCATCACCAGATGGAACTTCTTCAGATTAACAATAGTTTTATCAATAAAGTCAGTATTATATTGTATTTCTCAAGAATTAATTGATTTATTTTTGATCTGAAATTTTGATTACTTCAAAAATATTTAAAAAATAGGTTGTCTATTTTCAAATAGGAGTATCCACTAAACTGACATTTAAAGTAATATATATATATATATATATATATATATATATATATATATATATATATATATATATATATAAAAATGTAGCCTTTGTCTGTCTATCTGTTTGTTATTGAACCCTAGAACCTCATAACCATATATATTCTGAAACTATATTACACGGGGTACTTGGATAAGTATATTTCATTTTGATCAAAGTGGGTGGCCCCAACTGAATATTTTTTCCTTTGATTTAAATTAGATTTAAATTTGAACAGGAATGACTCCTATCAAAAATATAGGAGGATTCAGAATTTATTTAGTGCCTCTAGTATGTTGCTTAAAAGAGGTAAAAGACTAGTAGGTCAATAATTCAAGGATTCAGAGTGCTTAAAGACAAGAATTACAAAACAGCATTTCCAATAAACTGCAAAGCAAGTAGCAGCTAGGCATTTGTTGTAGTATTTCGAAAGAACAGAAGTCAGTTCAGGAGCACATTTCCTTAGGAACAACTTCAAGTTCACTTTGGAGATGATAGCAGAAGATTTATTCTCATTCGACTGTCCATTTTTGTAGAAAAGTCATATTGGTTAATTTTTCATTGTTAATCTCTTCTTGTAATGTCATTTTAGCTTTTACCACATACAGAATACATGTCATTTACTCTGTCAAACAGGGATTGAACTCATAAGCACCAAGTAACTCGAAACCTTTGACAACATGTTCATCCATTAAACTGTTATCTTGCTGAACACTGACGTTGTGTAAATCTGTAGGCTCAAACATATCATCTTCACATTCTTTGTATTTTTTTTTTTAATTTTTAAATAATTCATTAGTTCATTTATTGTCTCAAATTTAGATATCAGTCCATTTTTATCTTTTTATATGTTTGGAATTTTTAAAATAATCAGTTTCTAGTTTCTTTGTCATCATGAATTTTTGATCAATTATGCTTTGAGTTTTTCTTCTCACTTTAGACACATAACCTTGACGGTAAAATAAATTAATGCTGCACACACACACACACACACACACACACACATGTATATATTTTTAATTTATTTGTTTAGAGAATTGAGTAAATGCACTGTTTTTATTTATATATTAAACAGTATATTTACATCTACCGTCATGAACATAATGTTTATGAAATAAATAAAAATAGAGCATCTACTCACATATTAGTATCCATTAAAAATGTTTAAACAAATATATATATATATATATATATATATATATATATATATATATATATATATATATATATATATAAAATATAGTAAATTAAATAACTTTAGTTAACTTTATATCTATCTATCTATATCTATCTATCTATCTATATATATATATATATATATATATATATATATATATATATATATATATATATATATATCTGATGCAATGAGAACAAAAGTAATATATAAATTCTAACGTTCACAGCATTAATTCAAAAGAGGGCTGGATACCGATATTAGTGATAATTATTTATTATAAATTTATCATACAGACAAAATCAGTTTATTCACTAAAAAGATACAACTTCATTTCAGCGCATTACAATTGCATCTCAACTGGTGAGAACCAAAAACTGTATTTGTTTATATGATAATATATATATATATATATATATATAATCACCAAGTAGAATGAGCACTTTAGCCTTAGGACACACCTATTCTGAATTCAGACTGGTTTGGGCATGGAGCAGGCAATGTTACTATGTAAAAACCGGCTTGCAACTGAAGAAGCATCACATTGCATGGTGGTATTGTGGCTTCTCTAATCCATGAGGAGTGTACAGGTTTGAAGAAAAAGAAAAGAAAATGAAGATAAATTACATATGATTTTTTTTTAATCAATTCCCTCTAAGCAAGGCAGTAATGCCTCTAAAACGCAAGAGATTACTGGGAGTGAAATTCTACTCCTGGTTAAAAGACTGAGGAGAAGCGTTGTGAACTGGACAATATGTGATCCTACCTACTCCCATTGAAGAAAAACAAAAAACTGAGGGGAGAATGTGGAGGAGGAAGAGAGGAAAGTGAAAATAATCTATAGATTGAGGGAAGAAAAAGAATGAAGACTAATTTCATAAAAATTTCTGATATCAATTGGTAGTAGTTTAAAAAGAGCACTTAAGGAGTTGGTCATTCTTCTCTGTGAAAATGAAGACATCATTTGAATCAGAAAGTGTTGACAGAAAAAAATCAATTTAGATCAATGACTGAAGTGTGATTCTCATCAATGGGTGTTAAATTAGTTATTATTTACATGAACCTTGATGGAATTTACACTTGTCCCAAATAATACGTAAATACTTACCGTTATGAATTACTTCTCAAGTGATGCTGGAATTTGATAACATTTATCTCATGACAATCTGAATGTTTCAGCATCTGTACACAAATATTTACAGACAGAGATCTTCAATTCAGTATAAAGAGATGCAAGTAATTTCTTCAAATTAGTAGGAGCTTCAGGATTTTATTGTTTTTAATGCTATAATAAACAGAAAAATACAATTCGAAAAAAAGAAGTGACTACTGAAGTATTATGTAATCTCAATCCTTCTATATGGCAGGGAATGCTGGACAATTTCCTCACTGATGAAGAGAAGACTTCATTCAACAATGATGTGTTCTACAGAAGGTTACTGAGAATACCATGGATTAAGCATATAAGCAACAAGGAAGTTTTAAGGGAAATGAAAAAAATGGATAATTAAAAATGAAATTAGAAATAGTTGAAATTTCTTGGACACATAATGAGAAAAGAAGCTTGAAAATTTGACCTTACAGATAATATTGAAGGTGATAGCAAACATCAAACATGGCTCGTGGAACTAAAACAGTCTACCCCCAGTGATCGAAATAAAGGGTTCGGTTCGAAATTCCAACCACCTGAAGAAGGCCGGACCGTACAACGGCCGAAATGTTGTGACAAATATGGCGACAAAGATGAGGACAATAGTCAGACTAATGTAAATGGAATGCAGAACAAGGTTGAGGAGAAATAGCCAAAAGACAAACCTTACTAAGAGGTACAAAGGCAAGAAGAGTCACGATCTCCAATATCCTAATGAGAGATGACACATAGAAGAGGCAACTAAATGCTGAATCTGTTTTAGATGATTCTTCAAAATCCAGAGGGTGGCTCCAGATTTTTGGCCCAGTGTAAATACTAATAAATATCTCAGAGATTCTACAATACATCTTTAGACACTTTCCTTATTGAATTGAAAACACAAAGGTTTTCCTTCAGGTAGAACTCATACACTAGTTCCTCTTGCCATAATACATTATTACTTCTTGTTTTTTTTTTTTGTTTTTTTTGTTTTTTGGGACAGAGTGGAAGAATAAAGAGGTAATGAAGAGTACTTTTCATAAACCTGTCACAAGTGTATTAAATTTCTCAAGACCTTTAATTTAATTAAGGAAAATCAAATCAGGGAAGTAGAAGAAAAATTAGTGTTGGCATTTTATGTTGAGAAACAAAATAATTCTGAGTCAATTATTATTAGTTCTCTGACACGTATTTCTTTGATTTTATTTCAGTCACATTTTTATCACAACAGTCAGACCATGATTGGAAATAAAGAATAAGCCTCTAATCTGACTGGAAGTTTAATTTCTTTTTTTTTCCGAAAAATTGTCCTAGCATAAATGTTGTCTGACTGATAAGGTCATGGTTAAAAATGGATTTGATCGAGTTAAGCCTGGGGGTCTTGGGGATTTTGATTTTCCACATGATTTCAAATACAAGGTTAGAAAGGAAGCTTCCCCACACTAATACTGGCAAGGGCAATAGCAGCTACACGACTTGAAAAACCTATTTTCTTGAAAAATTGTTTTATGAAAAATATTTTATAAATTTCAACCAAAAGCAGCACTGAATGCCAAATGTTTCCTTATAAGGAAATGGCTAATATTACTATTACTACTCGTTTAACTACTATTAGTTTAGTATTAGTTTTTCATCTTATTATTGTTTTTTTATTACAATACTCTTGGTCGGTACAAGTTTCAATAATATTATTATTATTATTTTACTAGTAGTTTTCCTACATTTGATGGACGTTTGCTTTTTGTTTGAAGACATATGGTTGATACACTCTTCATTTTTAGTATTATGAGTTGCATGTCATATGTTTTAATGTTGGGAATATATATAACTATCTGCTGTACACAACCATTTTCTAAGATCAATAGTTAAAAATGACTTTGAGTGAATCCTGTGGATCTTTGTGAAGACAACTCTTCTTCAGACTTTGTGGACTGGAGCTACAGAAACACAAACAAAGAACTGTACCAAATAACGGAAACCTCATCACTTGAGAACTTTCTACAGAAGAAACAACTAAAATGAATAGCACATGTAACTTGAAGAGAAAATAATGATATAATGAAGATGTTGACTTTCCACACTGCTTCAAATAAAACGTTAGAAATAAACCCCCCATCATTACTGGAAAGAGAGATAATGAACTTGAGAAATGTATTTTCCTAAAACATTTATAAATTTCTACTGATAGGAATACAAGCTGCTTTGTCAATGAATTCCAAATGTTTCTTTATAAAGAAACAGCTAATATTGCCATTAGTGTACATGGGAACAACTGGCTGCAGTCATTCATATCTTACCACATAGCCATTTCTTATGTTCCCAGAATGCCTGATACATTGCTATTATTCTTTCTTTAATAAGAAAACATTTTTGACCAGTGGTCTCTATGGCTTTATAGTAGGGCTGTGCAAAACAAATCACAAATGGCTAGGCCAGGATTCTAACTCTGCTTACCAAATCCACACCAATGAACATTATGCTACCTCTGCATGCAATTGACCGCATACCAAAATTATTATTGAATATTAAACTTTGCTAAAAAGTAATCTTTTTCTATGCACAATGTCCCTTCAGGTCATGGGCGATCATGGTTCTCCACAACATCCTATCTTTTGTATCCCTTGTCACTTTGCTAAGACCCCCCACCCATTCCATAATCCATTCATGCAAGCTCACCAGCCTACTGCCTTTGCCTGTTCATGTTACCTTCAATGTGTTGCAATTTGCAAATTATCCAAGTCCTTCTTTCTCACTATGTGTCCAAGAAATTTAAGCTTTTTCTTTCCAATTCTGAATATAAATGTTTACATCTTCCTTAGGACTTTGTTGTTGCTTATGCAATGCATTCTCAGCATCCTTCTGTAGAACCACAATTCTGTTGTCTGCCATCTTCTCTTGAAAGAATTGTTCATTCAGACTGATATTACATAGCAGTTCAGCACTCTGTTTCTAATGGGTCTTTCCTGTTTCTTAATACGTTCCTTAACTTTTGAAATACTCATTTGAATTTTCATCCTCTGTTAAAACACCTCCCAGATCATTAAACTTCTGTACTTGTTTGATGTTGATATCTTGAGTTCATAGATCATATCTTGGACATCTTAGAATCGTATGAACTGAACATGTGAGCAATAACAAAGTTTTAGAGAAAATGGAAGCAAAAAGGAAAACTTAGAAGCAGAAAGAGACAGTTGAAATTTCCAGCACCCATAATGACAAAAGAGGTTTTGGAGAATCTGATACTCACAGGGCATACTGAAGGCAAGGGGGACAGAGGAAAACAGAATACACCCTACCTTGCAAGATTATGTAAATGGATGGAAGAGCAGGGATTGGGAGACATAACAAAAACTAACATTTTTATTATAAATTAATACAGAACATTCCACCAACAAATCTGTTTATTTTTACATTTGGTGTTGTGATGAATTTTTAAGCATTTGCTACTGTAAACCTGTATTTTGACATTGTTCAAATATTTCAACCTAACACACTAAGATTCTAAGGCAACCTTTAACAAAGAAAACTACAAAAATGTTCGTTTAAAGGACTTTTTTTTTTCTCTTGACATTACTATTAATGTATACTCCTGCAATATTTATTGTTTTAAAAAGGTACTTTTAGAACTCTAATAAAATTCAAACATGTGTAACTGTCTTTATACATCCTCTTTTTCATCAAGTATTGGCAGTAAATGTACCAAACACTATTCTGATATATAAACAGTCTAATAAATAAATAGTGTTTAACATTTTTGTTGTCATTTTGAAAAAAAAAAAAAAAAAATTATGACTCCAGATGCTCTCAACCTATTTTAGTGAATTTATGTGACAAGAGCAACTGAAGAAATACATGGAAATATATAATTACAGTTACTCATAGTTGTGTTTTTATTTAAACTTTCTTGTTTCTTATGAATAAAACAATTGTTTTTGTATTTATTTCTTTATATGGTTAATAAGTATTGCATTGTAGTTGGTTCACATATTTTTATAAACATGTAAATATAAAATTATTCTTGCAAATAAACAAGTAAATGAAATAGTGGCAAATGCTTTTGTTGACAATTCTAAAGAAAAAAAGAGAAATGATAAATTTAAAAATTGCCAAAGAAGTATACAATAATAGCAGTGTCAAGAGAAAAAAAACATCTTTTCGACACACTATTATTTTTGCAGGTATGTATGTTAAACTTTGTCAATTCTAGTTTAAACTTTCATTAGTAATGTAGGATCTTTGAACATTCCACAGTATATTTTTCTTAATATTTATCAAGTGGCAAGCCCAATTTTCATGATTAGTCAAGTAACTTCCTGAATCTTTCTGTCAAATAACTACAAGGAGTTTCTGATTTTAGTCCTGATATTTCCGTGAATTAAAAGCAGTTTTATTTATTTACTGAAAGTAAAATGAAACCTATTTTTGTAATATTTGAAGCATACATATTCATTTTTAATATTTCCCTTATAGTTTATTTTTTTAAAATAGAACCTTTTTTTTTCCATAAAATGAAGACATAAATGATAAATGTATAATAATTTGAGTGAGAGGCCGGATTGTCATTTTGGAGAACTGCCATGCATATTTGATATGAGATATTTGTAGAACTTAGATACTTGCCTCTCACTATTCTATCACTATTTCTATGGTAAATGTTCAAACTAGCTACTTTTAGATCTTCAAAAATTTAAATGCAATGTTAATCATTATCTTCTGTCTTACTTCCAGTTCATTTATTGTTCTCTCTCCTTAGTAATGTTTTCTTTTTTTCTCATATTCTCTCACACTCAGTAACCCCTTGTGTCTTAGTGGCTTTATTGCCTTACTTGGGATGAAATGATTAAAAAAAAAATAGCATAACAGCAAAAAAAGACCGTGAAGTGGAAAGAATACAGAAAAATAAAGTCAATCGCATTTCAGCCTAGAATGGAATAAAAATAAATTTCTTGCATTTGAGGCTGCAAGTCTTGGGAACTTCAGTTCTTACTCCTAAAGTTGAATTGCAAAATGCATCTTCTTTTGAATAGAGAACAAGTTCCATGAAGTATCTATTTCGATTTAAGCTCAACTACGACCTCAAATGGAACACATGCATACGATTCATCGCTAAAGATCCTGGAAAGATGGTTGGTTCCCTGTACTGCTCCAATGCATACCTGACTCCCCCTCTTATCCACTTTTACACAGGTCAGATCATGCTGAAAATAGAGTACTGCTGCCATATATGGTCTTTGTGACCTTGTGAGTGATGAATTATTTTCCACCCTGCAACACCTTTGCCACAGATGAAACATCGCAAGCCTCTTGTTGCTCCGTTGCTGTTTTTATGGAAAGCTGCCAAACAAACTATACTACTTAGTTCCAGCAGTTCTAACTTTCATGGCTAAAACCTATCATTCTATTCATATTGTAGCCAACCACCCATATTCACTTTGCATTTCATTGATGAGATGTAAGTTCCACTCAAACAGCTTCTTCCCAGGAACTGCTACTTTGTGGATCTTACTTCCAAGCAGTTCTTCTTAACCTGTTCAAGTGTAGGGTTAAATGTTATCTTTCCCACTTATCCCCATAAACTGTACCATTTACTCTGTAGCCCTCTAATTTTATTGGCTCTTGAGCCTTGTTCAGTGGTAACATTATTGTTGAAAAAAAACCATAAATGCATACAAATAGAAGAGGATTTATTTAACCTAGAAATTAACCTAATTAGATATCATTTCTGTAATAATATCAGTCATTTGCAGGCAGCAATAAAGTTTATTTACAAATAAAAATCTCTCTTCCTTCACAATTTGAGGGATCATGGTGCTCCACAACTTCCTATCCCTTGTAGCTATTAGTAGTTTTTTTTCTATACTATCTCTCTCTGTCCCTGTTCTGTCATCCTCTTACAAAGGCTCATTAGGTAAGTTACTCACTCTTTCATTATTGCTTTTGATGTCCTGTGAGTGTCAAATTTGTCAAGCCCTCTTTCCTCATTATGCTTAAGAAATTTCAACTCTCTTCTTCTGATTCTAAGTGCAAGTGTACTTTTCATTCTCATTTTTCCTTACAACTTCCTCAGTGCTCACATGTTCTGTCTATGTTATTCTGTAGAACCACATTTCTGTTGCCTCAAGTGTCTTCGCCATCTGTAGGGATATTGTCCATCATAAACAATTTTTTTAATCATTTTACCCCCAAGCAAGGTGGGAATGCCACTAGTACACAAAGGGTGACAAGAAATGAAAGTGCAAGAGAAGACTGAGAATAGGGAGGATGGAGGAGATGACAAAAGATGAACATGGTGCAAGAAGATAGAAAATGACAATTGACATTGAATTTATATGTTTGAAGATTGTAGTTATTAGGGAAAACAAGTAAACAGAAGGGCTTTCTACAGGTGGAAAGTGCAAGAAAAGAAACTTTTGGAGTAGAAGCGGTAGTTGCATTTAGCTATTTCAACAGTAAAAGTGTGGGACCTAGATGCTTAAATTCCTGTAGTTGGGGCAACAGAGGAAAAAAACTCATCAGAGCAGTTGCCATGAAAATATTTGTAGAAGAGATAGAGGGTATTCACACCAGCTTGATGAGAAAGTGATACCTGGTCAAGATCAATTACATTGCACATAGTTCTTGGGATCCAGTCAAGAATCTTTAAATGTATAGCAGGAGTATCAGACCAGATAGGGAAGCAGTATTCAGTGCACAGATGAATAGTAGATTTGTAAATGTGCAAGATGGATTCCAACGAGAAAGTTTTCTGACCCAATTTTCTTTGTTTCTTTGCAGTAGATGCAACTATTGATTTGATGTAGTCACTCCACTTCAAAACAGTGGAAGATGTGAGGCCAAGAAGACACAGTGTGTTACTTGCCTAGTCTAGCATCTCCCTTGCTGATGGCAGGCAGAAAAAGTTCTCTATGGTGCTTAAATGAAAGCAGTTCTGTTTTGGAGGCATTAAATTTTACAAGTCATTTCTTTTACCAGTTAACCACCGATTGGAGGTCTATTCTAGAGCTGCTATCTGGTTTACTTTGTCAGATCTGATGGATTTGCTATTGTGACAGCAGTAAATGGTAGCATCATCTGCATAAACACGTAGTTGAGAACTGATGACATGGGAGAGATCATTGATGAAGATCAGAAGCAGAATAGGACCCAGGATATAGCCTATGAGGTCACCTGTATTCATGTGAAAGGATCAGGAAGTGAGCCTGTTCAAAACTACCATCATTTCACAATTTGACAGGAATGATTGGATTAAATTTGTGAAACCATAACTCGGGAGCTTGCATAGAAGACCAGCATGGCAAACCCTGTCAAATGCCCTCAAGATATCTAGAGCTTGATATACATATTCAGTGATGACTGTTCAGTGGTAGTGGTAAACCTGGCAAAATGGAAGCCATATTGTTTGTCCAAGAGGAGCTTGTGAGAAGTAAGATGCTTAACCATTTCAGCATTGTGTAGAGCCTTCAATACTTTGCGGAAAATCAGTAAGAGACAAACAGGACAAGAATCTGAGAGGTCAGAGGGTTCTCCAGAGTTCTCTCTCTCTCTCTCTCTAGTAAAGCTAGAAGAAGTGATTCTTGTGGGCTATAGCAACCAAGGAGATGATTGTGGTTTCACTTAGTATTTCTGTGATAGTATGAAAGCTTCGATGCTGTTTTTTTTGTCCAGGAGGAGACCTCAGAGACACAACCTGTTATGGTGGCCATTGAAGTTGCCAAACACAAAGATATTTGCAAACAGGTGTAAAGAGATGGCTTTATTTATATTATCAGAAATATTATCTAGCATGCAATGGTCATGAGAGGAAGGGGAACGGTAGAGAAAGAAGAGTTTAGCTGAGAAAGACAGATACACATTTAAAAATGGCCTGGAGACACAAGAAAGAGTTCCCTAGCCATTTTCCTGGACATAAACTCCCAGGCCATGCATGTGGTCATTAGAGTCCTTCCTAAAGAGGAAGATAGCCAGGAATCTAGAATTCAGGGGAAGGGGACTGAAGAATAAAGTTTACTTTCACATAGAGCTAGGATGTCCACAGAATGTTTAAAGAAGAACAATTCCACACTATTGAAGTTGGTACAAATACTACTAATGTTAGAGAAAGAAAGGTTGTGGGATTTAGGTGTTTTTTATCAAGCTAGTTTAGTTTTATTTTGTTGGTTGCTTATTATCATGTTGCCTTATTTATGTTAGAAAAAGGCTGTGAATAGTAATAGCTGTCAGTCATCTAATGTAACATGTTTGGCCTGGGAATTGATGCAGACTGCAGCATAGTGTGACCTCAGGGTTGCCTACCTGATGTGTTTGCTGTGACACCCTTACATGTGTAACATGGCACTGTAAGAATCCCACTATTATGTGACTGTTGATCAGAGCAGCCTCTGTAGACACTATATAAGAGTTCAGCCTCCTGATATCAGTCAGGATGCAGCAACCAAAAAACTGCCAATCCGGTACTCTCAGTATGAAGAGATGTAGCCACCATCCACACACATCACAAACAATTGACAGCACAACTATAGGAAGAAAGAAACTGGGAACCCCTTCCTAAACAAGAAAAAAGGGATGAGGCTCTACTCCTGTTCAAGCTAAGAGGGACGAGTATAGACCAGGTGATAGGAAGGCCTATCTACTCCTATTAAAAAAAAGAAAAGAAAAAACTTACTAGGTTTTAATTTAGTAAAAGTTTAAAAAAATCCATTAAAAATTCAAGCAAGATATAAAAATGGTAGATACCTCTGAGAAATCAAGCATCAGTTCTTGGGTTTAGAAAATTTTCTTAGAAAATTAATTCAGTTAACTTATTTGGAGAGTCGACCACTGACCCACAGGACTTTTCAAACTATGCTATGTTCAATTTATTTATATCTGACTGACATTCTAGTCTATTTTGATATTGTATAACAGCTGAGCACACATCCCTTTGTTTCCAGTGAAATTTTCCTGTTAATATTTTGTCTAGTTTTGAAAGTCATCTTGCATTATTCTTATGCACCATGAGATTACAGTGTTAATTTTCCATCAACTTTCATAATACTTCCAAGACAGGTAAAGTTCTGTACTTGATTCTGATGTTTCCAATTTGTACCTTTCATCTTGAGCTGTCACTCTTGATGACAACTAAACATTCTGTCTTCTTAGAATTTATGATTAGTCATTTCTTCTCACTTTTCTTTACTTAGTTGTTTAGAAGTACCGGTGGTTTTCCTTCTATGTCTGTTACCAATGCAGTGTCATTAGCTTGACTCATGTTAAAATTGTGCACCCTAATAATAAATCCTGTCAGAATTACTAGTTCTCTTAAGATTGCCTTGCTGTATAGGTTAAATAAATCTGGTGAGATGTGTCTTACCTTTCTGTTTTTGTGTGCATGCTCAGTTCATTTTCAATATGAATGAATAGTGATCATGTCAGAATTACGTTGGCAATAGACTAATAACAAGTGTGGCTTTGTTCAAGACACTGGAACAAAAAGCTATTTTTATGATCAGAAAGCTATCAGTACAAATACAGAAAAACCTGTACTTATGTTTCACAGAGAACAGAAAATTATTTGGTAAGTTTCAACACAAATGCCTATTTTCAGCACTATAAAATCTTGATTTACATCAGACAGATATTAAAATAATCTTTAACTTTTAATAGCAACAAACAGCCTGTATCCAATAGACAACTAGTCTAGTGAATACACGAAAATAAAAAGTAAAATAAGGATGCATTTTCTAACTAGATGTATTTAACCCAGTGGTTCCCAGTTTATTCTTAGTCATACCATCCTCTAGAAAAAAAGTAAAGCATGCCAGTTACAGTCTAGTACTTTCTGGAGTGGTACAAGGAACTAACCATTTCTCCAGTATCTTTACCTATGTTAAAAATATACAAGAAGCATCTGAGGTCTGGAATGAACTTTAATACTCTCCTTAATCCTCGTTATTTTCAGTCTTCTCTTTCACTTTCATTTCTTGGTCACTCCTGTGTACTAGTGGCATCCCTGCCTTGCTTGGGGGTAAACTGATTAAAAAAAATCCTTTATGATGGACAATATCCCCACAGATGGCGAATACACTTGAGGCAACAGAAATGTGGTTCTACAGAATAACAGACAGAACATATGAGCACTGAGGAAGTTTTAAGGAAAAATGAGAATGAAAAGTACACTTGTGCTTGGAATAAGAAGGATAGAGTTGAAATTCTTCCTGCTGACCACTGCACTGTAGAACTGACTCCCAAGAGGATGTTTCTCCAATCACCACTATCTTAACCTGTTCAAGTCTAAAGTTAACCATTATCTTCTCATCTTATCCGTATAATCTCCCTCCTAATGTAACCCTTTACCTCAAGTTGCCCCCAGACCTTGTACAGGGTGTATATTACTGTAACAATAATAATATATATTTACTAATGATCTGAGAAGTTTCTTAAGCAGATCATTTAATATAAACAGAAAGGGTGTAGGACTGAGGAGAGAGACTTGGGTGATATCAGCATTGATCTCATGTGTTTCAGGTGACTGGTCATTAACATTGACTTTCATTGACCTACCTGTTAATACAGACTTGTAGATCTATCGGGATTTATTATTGGTGGACACAATCTGAACTACATAAGATACATGGATGACACTGTTTCTGGTATAATAAAAGGAAAGTGATATAACGTTTACACTAGGCGACCTCGAAGACTTGGGTCCATAAGTGAGTATAAATTCACACTACCTAAACGCCATCCAGAGGGTGCTCTCTCTTTCTCTCTCTATCTCTCTCTCTCTCTGTTTATGACAAGATATCCTCTCTGTAATTGTTACCAATGTATGTATTTTTTTTGTTCTTTAATTCTCGCTTTGTTTGACTATCCTAACATATTTATTTTTGTTCTAATTTATCATAACCTAACATGAAACTCTGTAACTCATTTCATTTAGTTAGATACACCTGTTTGAACTCCTAGAAAAAAAAAAAAAATTTCTTTGAAATCCTAAAAAAAAAAAAATTTCTTTAAGAGTATAGGGTCACCTCCATTTTTCATACTAGCCGGCCGATGTCATCTTGCTAGATAAAATTATCTCGACTTGGAATTGTATTGCTGATTCTTTCTCCTTGTTGATTTTAATTTCTATCAAATGCATTACCCCAAGCCCACTGTTGGTGTAGGGTGGGGGAATGAAGATATGACCGTTGACCATGAAGCTCTGCATTCATTGAAACTTGAAGCTTGGCATTAAAGGTAACCAAACTTTCACTAGTAACCATGAGAATTTAGGCAACCTCGAAGACTTGCGTCCATAAGTGAGTATAAATTCAAACTACCCAAATGCCATCCAAAGGGTGCTCTCTCTCTCTCTCTCCCTCTCTCTGTTTATGACAAGATATCCTCTCTGTAATTGTTACCTATGTATGTATTTAAAAAATTTTTTTTGGTTCTTTAATCCTCACTTTTGTTTGATTATCCTAACATATTTATTTTTGTTCTAATTTATCCTAACCTAACATGTCACTCTGTAATTCATTTCGTTTAGTTAGATATGCCTGTTTGAACTCCTAAAAAAAAAAAAAAATTTCAGGGTCAAATCGCGCACCTCCCCGTGGTTCTTCGCTGCTTGCTCAGTCGCCATTGCCCATAGGAACCACTTCTTCCACCTATTTCGTAGTGATATGTCCCACTGCAATAGACACCTCTTTGCCTTCACCTGTAATGAGAGTAAGTGTGTCCTCAACGAAGCTAAATCACTATTCACTGCTGTGATGAAGGAACGTATTGCATTTCGCAAATTTGGCTCCAAGGATTATTGGCGTCTCTGCAAGAGCGTTCTGAACAATTGAAAACCCTCTATACCTCATCTGTTCAACCAGTTTGAGGTCCTGACCTCCTCTGCTGACATGGCTGAATGCTTTGCTCGGAAATTTTCTTTCAATTCAACGCTTGACTCTTCCGGTGTACCCATACCCAATTTCCCTCTCAGAACTGAGGCCCTTTTGAGCGGGTTACACATATCCCCGTCATTGGTATTGGGTATTATCTCTAATTTAGAACACCACCAGGCTAGTGGTGGAGATGGGATACCAGCCATTGTCTTGAAGAAATGCGAGCCTGAATTGTCTTTAAGAACACTGGCGACCCCTCCGACCCTTCTAATTACCGTCCTATCAGTCTCCTACCTCTCTTCAGCAAAGTCTTCGAAGCCCTTATCAACACTGGAGTGGTTAACCACCTTACATCACATGATCTGCTCTCAGACAAACAATATGGATTCCGCTTTGCCCGATCCACAGCTGATGTGCTTACGGCCATCATTGAATTTGTTTACCAAGCTCTCCATAATAATGGAGAAGCTTGCACTGTGGCCCTTGACATCGCCAAGGCGTTTGATAGGGTTTGGCATGCCGGCCTTCTTCGCAAGCTTCAATGATATGGTATTACAGGCCGATTGTTGGACCTAATACAATCATTCCTGTCAAACTGTGAATTGAAGGTCGTTCTCAATGGATTCTCCCCCAGCTCCTATCCCACGAACGCAGATGTTCTGCAAGGCTCCATCCTAGGCCCTACCCTGTTCCTTATATTCATAAATGATCTTCCTGATGCCATTGATTCCCAAGTCAGCATCTATGCGGATGACACCACAATTTACTCCTGCCTCAGAAACAAATCTAGTGCCGCTGACAAAATTAACCTGGCCATTCGTCTCGAAAAAGACCTTCAATCGGTTGTGAACTGGAGCAGGAATTGGCTGTTTAACTTTAACACCTCCAAAACAAAACTGCTCTGCATTAATCATCACAGGGATCCTTCCCTGCATCCCATTAGAATGTCTGAAGCTCAACTTCTCAAGAGCTCCTCTCTGCGGCTGCTCGGTCTCACACTGACTGCTGACCTGAGATGGAACAAATACATTGAGTCGATTGCTTCATCCACCGCAAGGAAAGTTGGCTCCCTGTGCCGGGCCAGGAAATTCTTCTCCTCGAAATTGATTCTCCAAATTTACAAATCAACCATCCACCCTTGCATGGAGTATTGCTGCCATATATGGTCTGGAGCCCCTTCTGTTTGCCTCAAGGTTTTTGATAAGATCCAGAGACGGGTATGCAATGTAATTGGCCCTGATCTGGCTTCTCATCTGCAGTCTCTCTCTCACAGATGCACCGTCACCACTCTCTGTCTCTTTTATAAATACTTCCATGGTAATTGCCCCAAGGAGCTGCTATCGCTGGTTCCCAGGCTCCATGAATTCAAGCGTCCTACAAGGCTGGCATCCCGTTCCCACCCTTTCACTGTTGAAACTGTTAAATGTAGACATCTCTTCTACTCCAACAATAGCTTCATATCTCACACTACCCGCCTATGGAACTCCCTTCCTCATTCCTGTTTCTCTGACAACTATAATCTCCAACTATTCAAATGTAACATCAATCAACATCTCCAGTTGCCTTGATCTATCCTCTATCCTTCTCCACATCCTTTCCCCTAGCACTCCTATCTGCTTTTGCTCCAAATCCTCTGTAACCCCTAGCGTGCTAGTGGCTTCCAGCCTTGCCTGGGGTGAAAAGCTTAAAAAAAAAAAACGTAGTTATGGAAAGTAAGATGTAAGGACTATTAATTGTAAGAAGATGAACTAGATAGTAATGAGCCAAAGAGACTCTCCATAGGTGAGCCACATGTTGAGTATGGCAAAATCAAGTAAGTACAAAAATTTAACTATCTTGGTAGTGTTGGAACAGAAGAAGGAAAATCTGATAAAGAAAGCAAAAAGGCTCATAGGAATACCAAACATCGTATTCCTGAAACAAGAGTTAATTTGAATTATTGAACTTAATATTTTTGTTGTTTCTATTGTTACCAAAATTGTCCAGAAGTGAAATTCTACAGCCTTCTTCAGAATACTTCAGATGTACAAAGATAAAACAGCTGAAATGTTGTGCTAAAGTTTGCAGAATGTCTGAACAACTCTGGAAATGTGAATGACCCTTCTCAAAATTATAGAAGAAAATAAAATGAATGAGTTCAGTCATCTGAACAACTGTTGATATGATAATGAACTCTTTTCAAAATTATAGAAAGAAATAAAAAGAATGGGTTTGGACATCTGATCAACTCTTGAAATAATAATGATTCTTCTTAAAATTATAGAAGAAAATAAAAAGAAAGAATTCTATAGTCTGAATAACTCTCCGAATGATAATGATTTCTTTCAAAATTATAAAAGAAAATAAAAAATTAATTCAATAATCTGAACAACTTTTGGAATGATAAGAACTCTTCTCAAAATTATATTAGAAAATACAAAGAATTAGAACAATTCTTAGAATAAGGTCTCTCTTGAAAATTATAGAATGGAATTAAAAGGAAGAGTTTAATGGTCTGGGCAACTCTTGGGCTGATAATGTCTCCCCAATATTATGGAAGGTAACTAGCAAATTATCCCATATTTCTTCTATTTTTCCTTAAATTATCATCACCACCAATGTTACTGAGATTTATCAGTTACTGCATCTGTGAAAGTGGCAAAAGTTCTTTACAAATTATCAGAAAACAAGAAGCAAGAATTACCGGTTGCAGTTAAAAAAAACTGAAGAACACATTATTCAAACCATTTTCGAAAAAAACAAAAGAGATGACAATACTAATCCATATATATTGATAAAAAGATAACAGTACTTCTTTTTGGAAATCAAAAGATTGTATAAGGCATCAACCGAAATTTGGAAATCAAAACAACAAAGAAAATATACTAGTTCAAATAAGTCGTAAAATAAAGATTAGCAATAACTTTTATTCTCATCCCATACTAAATATGACACTGGATCAGACTTATCTTGGGATGAGGAGATTAATACCAGCTTAGGAGATAAATGAAAATCAAGTTTGATTACGATTGATCTAATCCAGTAACTTTGTGATAAGTAAATTGATTGAAAATCAGTTCACTTTGTATTGATAGCAATTACATATGTATCTGTGGCTCTTGTGTAAAAATAGCAAACCAAATTTTGAATTAAATTTTAAAAAATACTATGCCGCTTAAAGATGTAAGTGAGAACAGGACTCCATAGCTTCCTTTTCATTATCACTGATTTACCAAAACATCTTTGTAAAGATAGTAGAGAGGTTTACAATTCTCTATAGTTTAGATTTCTGAATTGTCCTTTTCTCAGACTGGTTGTCAGTCAAGGCTACAGAGTCCAGTTTACTCTGCTATTTAACCCTTAACTGGTAGATGTTGAATAAATGTATTCATACCTTTCTGAAAGACATTTATGTGAGAGTGAATGCAAAAGCTCAGTTGGGGATTTGAACCTGAATTGCCAATTTCACTTTCTACCCTGACAACCATTACATAACCTTCACATCCTTCCAATTAAATATGGGTATAAAATTGTTTTCTATTTAAATTTACACTTAGGGCCACATTCATTCCAACATTTGCTCATCCACTTGAACTCATCTTTTTTTTTTTTTGCTTTTATTGCTATAAAGTTATCGCCATTACTAATCCAACAAAGGTTGAATCATTATCAAATTAAACAACCTAACCTCATCCTACAGAGCATACTGGGAACTGTTCTTCTTTTAGATTTTTTTACTTTTGATATGGATATTGTTTTCTTATGTTTCTCAAGTCTGACTTCATGAGCATGACTGCTCTCTTCTCTGTTCTGCATTTTCATGGCTTGTTATAAATAAAAACTTTTTTTTATTCATTTCTCTTGCGTGGTTCCAAAGAGTAGTTCAGCTAATTTAAATCCCACTGATGTAATTGTGTCCTCAAAAAATTTGGATTTGTTGAACCACAGCTTTTGCATTTTATGTGCCAAATCTTAGTCAAAATTTCAGGTGATAAAAACGGTGCTAACAAATTTACTGATAAAAATATGGAATAATTTCTGTCAAAGTTTCTAAGAAGAAAGGCATTATACATTATACATGTATGTTTGAACTGGTGTCCTCATCTTGCTTGTTGCAACATTTCAGCTATTCCAGAGATGAGGAATTGTCATAATTATACACTCATTTATTTGGACTAGTGTCTTCTTCTTGGTTATTTCAGTTGTAATGTTTTGGCTATTTCAAAGATTATTTATTTGGGCTAGTTTCCTCATCTTAATAATTAGTGTCACAAGGTTTTCAGCTGTTTGAGAGATGAGGAATTATTATTATTATACAATGATCTATTTGGATGACTGTAATCATTCTGGTTACTTATAATCATAACATGTCAGACATTGTACCCTCTGGCTTTCAATTGCCTGTCATACTTATTAATTTTCTTGTAATTTTGAACTGAACCCTTTATTAAATGCACACGACTAGGCAGTTCTGATTCTGTTTTCCATACCTTGGGGATATCTCATCTTTGTTGAATGTCATGCTTTATCTGCTCAGACAGCTGAACCAAAGTATATAGCTTAGTGGATAGAAACATTGGTAATTATGCAATTTCCCTGGTTGTTGTAAGTTCAAACTCAAGTAGTGAAATCTGCATCTCCCTTTGTGCTGTGCCAAGTCCTAGGTGATCATGGCTTTCCACAACCTTGTAGTTCTTAATAAACTTTGTCTTTCTGTTATTTCTCTTTAGACCTGTTCTGTCATCCATTTACTCAAGCTGATTAAGTAAGTTATGCATTGTCTTCCTCCGCCCCTACTTGCCCTCTATCTGTCCCATGAGATTTTCCAAGCTGTCCTTCCTCATTCTATCCCCTAGAAACCTCCACTGTCTCTTATTAATGTTACATATTAGTTTACTTTTTGTTTCTATTTTCTACAAAACTTCATCATTACTCACATTTTCAGGTCCACAGTATCCTCAGTATCTTTCTGTTGAACCACATTTCTGTTGTGTCAAGTCACCTCTTCATCTTTGAGGAGATCATCCACCACTCACTGCCATACAGGAGGACAAATATCACATAGCAATTTAGTACTCTTCCTTGTTTCTAGCAAAATTTTCTTATTTCTTAGTACTCTGCTTAGCTTTTGGAATGCTTCTTTGACTATCACAATATGCCTTCGGATCTCAGACTTGGTTTAAAATTTTTTAGAACATGACTGACTTTGAAATATTATAGACAAGTAAAGAAAAAGAATATAATAACTTAGGTCAAGCTTTCTCTGTAATTTGGAGATACATATAAACTTGGTGATGAACTTTCCTCTATGGTGCTTTATGAATTAAAAGTGCAATACTAAATTGGCAGCAGACTCTCATCATTTTACAGTTGAAATGTCTAGATGTAAACTTAAGTTCTCTTGCTTGTGGAACTCTCTTCTGGTTTCTTGCTTCCCAGTTAACTTTGATCTTCATCATTATCTTCTGCCTTCTTAATACCTGTTCTTTTATTGTTCTCTCTCTTTAATAATTTGTTTCATCTATTCTCTCACACTCTCTTGCATCTTAGTAGCTTTATTACCTTGCTTAGGGAGAAATGATTTTAAAAAATCTTTTGTATTTTTCTACATTATGCAGATTGTTGGGTTAAGCAGGCAGTCAGAATAAATGAATTCATAAGATTTCTCTGATAGATAAATCAAAACTCTTGGCACTTGTCTGTGAGCACAATGCCATTAAATGCCTTTTTAGTGCTTTTAGACAAGGTGCTTCAGTTACATGATATCATATGTTAAATAACTAATCAGGTGTAAGAAGGACACAAAATTTCTTGGCAATAATTGTACACAGAGTAAAGGAAATCTTAGATGTGCAGGTATTGTGATTGTCATAGAGAAGGAAAATGGAGTTGGAGAGCCAAATTCCTTTTCTAATCTGGTCTTTTCTGTTTTTCGTTTACACTTAAACTTTTAGGAAAGTCTGAATTCATTTTTCTCCCCTCAGCTTTGGGTTAAAGGGCAAAATTGTCTGGGCAGCTATGGGTTAAATAATGGAGTAGACTGGCTTGTGTAGCTGCTAGTCTAGGAGAAGGACTACTCTGATTTTAAATCCATGGAGAAGATAAGGGAAACCATTCCACACTATCTTTCCCCAAAAGGTCATAGCCATTCACAGATAACAAATGCTAATAGTAATGGTGAGGTGAGTCGTTTTCCTAAAAAAGAAATATTTGGCATTCACTGACTGAGCAGTTAGCATTGCTGTTGGCTGAAATTTATAAAATGTTTCTCTTAAAACCGTTTTCCAAGAAAATAGGCTTCTCGAGACCACTAACTCTTTCTAGTATTTATGCGAGTTTTCTTTCTAACCTTTTGTTTAAGATAGTGTGGAAAGTCAACATCTGGTTTATTTCATTATTTTCACTTCTAGTCAGACACGGCTTCAAACTACAAAGAACAGGAAGTGTTGGAGAGCTGTGTTCCATTCTAGTTACATGTACTATCCATTTTAGTTATGTAATGTTTTTTTGTTACTTGATAATGAAAACTGTGGAGAGCTGTGATTATATACATGTTAAGGGGTATATAGCATTTAAAAACCTGAGGATATCTTGAAAATGAAATTTACTTACCAAATAAGTTTGTGTTAATGGATGGCAGAGCAGAATCAAAGTGGGGATGCTAAAGAGTCAAGCATTGCTTCAAACTAAAATTAATATGAAGTTGTGGAGATCCATCATCATCCACGTCCTGAGTGGAAAAAAAACACATAAGAGATGATTATGTTAATAATGATGATGAATTCATTCTTCAAATTGTAGTAAACACCTTTTTGCTCTTTTCTGAGCTTATTCTGCTTATTTAGTTAATACTTTCATCATGACTTGCATATGTCTAACCTGTTCTCACTGTCCATGAAATTGTTTAATGCTGCATATTACATGATCTTAATTAAATTAATTTGTACAAGATTAAATGAAAACATTAAGTGGTTCTGCACCATCTAAAATAATGTGGAGAAAATCTGATTTGCAATTATATTTTTCCTTTTAACATATCTTGAAAAAAAAAGTCATAAATTAAGAAACAAAAAATATTATTAGAAAGAAAGAAAAATTGCTGAACCTTTATCATTGTTTTTTTCTAATAATTTCACCCCAATCAAGGCAATAACGTCACTGAAACATAAGGGTTACTGAACGTGAGAAAATATGAGAAAAAGAAAGCATTATTAAGGAGAGAGAACAATAAAAGAACAAGAATTAAGAAGATAGAATTGCATTTAAACTTCTGAAGATCAAAGATGAAAGCAAGAAGCCAGAAGAGAGTTCCACAAGTTAGAAGTTCAAGAGAGGAAAGTGTGAAAATAGAACTTACGGTTTAATCAATCCTCTATAGCAGTGAATAATGGAAAATTTCCTTATAGATGAAAAAGAGACTTGAAGCAAATGAAATATGGTTCTATTAAAGGATGCTGAAAATACCATGGATGGAACATGTAAATAATGAGGAAGTTTCAAAGTAAAATGAAGCAAAAAAGTCACTTCTACTAAAAATCTGAATGAGACAGTCAAATTTTCTGAGACACAATGAATAAAGAGCTTAGAGTATTTATACTCTCAAGACATGTTGACGGCATTTATGACGGAGATGAACATAAACTTATCTAACAGGTTTGTGTCAATGGATAGCAGAATAGGAAGGAAGGATAGTAAAAAACAAACATTGCTCTTAGCTAAAAAAAGAGGATAGACAGTTGTGGAGAGCTTTGATCATCCACATCCTAAAAAGGATAACAATAAGAACTTAGCTTTTATTTTTACTGCGTTTAGTTTATTTGCTACTCACTGATGTTCTTGGGGGGAAAAAAGCATGAATCCATCTTCCTTCATCTCTATTGCCTTGTATGGCAACCAGTCTAGGAGAAGAATAACTCCCAATTCAAAACCAGCCTGAAGTTTATTTAACCTTAGACACACCAAGTGCTACTTTGACTGTAGTACATGCTTTACCAAATATCTCTAATGAGTTATAGGACTCTTGATTATTTTGACAATCATGAAATTATCTTTTAAATTAAATTTTTAAATTAAGATCTTGGGTTTGATCCACAGTGTTTAATTATCCTTTGTATCTGAATATATATGATATGTCTAAAAAATGAATTACTTCAAGAAAAATTAATATTCAAGTATAAATCTGATATTCATAACTGTATGATTTCTATGGTTCCAACTAATAAGTAAAATAAAAAGATTCTTTATTTTTAGAACCAGTTTCACCTGTTCAATCAAGGAAGCAAAAGTTACCTTTTATAATACAATTTCTTTTTCAATTCAATTAGTCAGACATGAAGGTCTCGTCTTAATATTAAACAAAGCATTCAAAATCAATTTTTAAAAATTAATTCTGTTAAAGCATTCCACTTGATGAACTCCAGCTGAAAAATAGCATTTTTCTTTGTGTTTAATATGATAGATGTATTAATTTAATAGCCAAAATTAGGTAGGCTAGCATTTGGCTTCAGTGTAATTGTTAAGAATTATATTACAAATTCCAGTTAGGATTGACCTCTCTTTACCAGTAGTTGCAATAGAGAAGATAATTTAAATTAGAGAGTCTTGCTCCATCAGTATGTTAGGCACTTTCCAGCTTATTTGCAAAGGTTTTTATGATTACAGTTTCATCCTGAAATCTATGTCCAGTTTGGTCTAAATAAATCCCTACTGTATTTTATTATTTGTAGTCATTTTATTTGTCAGCAGTGAGTGGTCATGATCATTGCAAATAGTGTGAATACAGTATTTAACAAATGGGGAATTTTAAAGGAGAATAGAAACAACAAGAGACTGTTGAAAATGATAAAAAAAGAAGCAGTTGAAATTTGGATAAATAAAGGAATGAAGGTTTGGAGAATTTAACATGCACAGGACAAGAGAAGTAGTGGAAAGCAGTGACCCAACTAACTAATTTGTGCAAAATACTATCAGAAAGCAAAAGAAGGGTCTGAAAACCATACCACGGGTTGATTCAAGCCTTGTGAGTGAAATTGGGTAGATGGAACACTTTGGGAGCCATCTATGGTTGTTCAAGCATGAAGTTACAAGTCATCATGACTGAGGGTTTGAATGTACTGGGCTTATTTAGACTGTTGATCACGCTAGATAATATACTCCCCCCCCAGAAACTGTAACTAAGATCTGGTCAGCATAACTATGGTATAAACCACTAGCTACCCTAGTAGACCAGCCTCCTCGATTATGAGTGGCCAGTCATTATATATATATATATATATATATGTATATAACTTTAATTTAACAAAAGTTCAAATGTGTTGGGTGATTTTCTATGAAGACACTCTAACATGAGGTCATTCTACATTTTCTTGCAGCTGAAGATTACAACTACTTCTATGCAATACACCTTATAACACAAACATTTAAAAGCATTAACACTGGACACCTTGAAAATGGCTAATGAACTGGCTGAAAGTTCTTGTGTCAATAACATTGCAGACAGTTTGTACACTACCTTTGGTGTTCCAAAACAAAAACTGTATGAACGTTAGAAAAACTTAATAAAATACTTACAAGAGTTGCCTTGTCTCACATTCAATGAAACATGTACAAAAGAAAGTTTGCTTTATTAAATACACTACATATATATATAAATATTTTGTATTTACGAAGCAGACTTAAAATGTGTTTGTTTACATTTGCAATGGATTTGATTTTTTTATTTTGACTATATACATATATATATATATATATATATATATATATATATATATATATATATATATATATGGAAGTTTCATTGAAAACGACTGACAAGGTGTAGTTTTTGTATAATTTCTTGTGTTTGTATAACTTTTTCTTTCCAGGACATAAATTATATAAAAATTGTACAAATGTTTCCAAGAACTTTTGGCTGTACTTTTAGCCATTATCAAGGATGAATTTTATTTTACTTTTAGCTGAATATATGGACTGTTTTATGTATGTATCTAGTTATAGAAATGTTTTATTTTCCAAACATGGCCAGCACATTGTGGCCGTGTTCATAGTTGATGTTATTGAGTGTTGGCTTTTTCTCTTTTATTAATAATGCTTCCATTAATTTTAAACTTTTAGCATATGTGGATGATGCTATTATATTTAGTTTTTAATAATCTTATTAATCGCTTATTGATGTTAATTTATTAACATTTATGTTAATAAATTGGTTCTTGACTAAAATATAAGATCAGATATAAATAGCTTTCATGATATTCAGATGTGATCATTGCAGATAAAATTTAGATCTAGCTGTAGCTATTAAATTGATTCTTGACTAAAATTCAAAAATTAGTAAAGTTATTATTGAATTTAATCTAGCAAGAGGCTAATTGAGTGGCAATAGAAGAAGGAAGATTGTATTGTGCCAATCTACCAAGGAAGAAGGGTCTTCTAGCTTTGAAAAATGGAACATCATCTTCTGGCACTGGTTGAACAGAAGCATTTCTGCTACTCTTGTTGTCCATTATATTTTTATGCAGATAATGTCATACTAAAAATTCTGTGGCAATGTTTAACCTTCATGCCTGCAAAAAATGTGTTACAATGACAGCTATTTTTTAACACCACTATTACTGGATACACTTTTGTCTGTCATCACAATGTTTATTGTTCTAAAAAAATAAAATAGATAATAAATGTTTATTCAAATTTTCTTGTTCTATAGTTCATTGATATTTTTATAAAATTATGAATAAAAAACGTTTTCATAGTTATTTATAAAATGATAAATAATAAATATTGCATTGTAGTTGGTTTACATGTTTTGATAATAATAAAAATATTTCTTTTCAAATTTATTTCTTTACAAAATTATAAATGTTTATACAAGGTAAATGGTAAATATCACATTTTATTTGGTTCATAAATCTTGTAAATAAACATTGTCATGAGAGTCAAAATTATAGAGTAATACTAGCAGCATGGCCCAGCATTGCTCGTGCTTGATTAAAAAATCGTACGACTCATACAGCAATCGCTATCACTTGACTTAAAATATTTTTGCCCTTCCTTGCCTTTAAAGGAGTGTCCTTTGCCATGCTGATGTTGCTACATGCTTTACTTCTTGCCTATCTCACACTGCAAATTTTTTCTAAGCTCTATACTAAACATTAAATCTGTTACGAAAAAAGAACTAAACAAAATGAACACAAAATGATCAGCTTTAAAAAAGGACTCTGAACTGGAAAAACCGAATGAAAAAAGAATGGTAACAACAAATACATTTTTCACACCCAACTCAGTTCTGCAGAATCAGAATCAACGTTGACTTTAAGCAAGCGAATGAGCCAATTGGAGTAAAGTGCCATGCAGATTTAAATTTTTCCCACTTGTGACAAATGCAGCTATCGATTTTTTTGCATGCTAGCAAGCTAGTTAACATTCATGTCAGTCAGCTGTTGGCTCTCATGCTGGCCAATAGAATCTTCCTGCCTATTCGTGACAGCCAGCTATAGGCTCTCACTCTGGCCAGTAGAAAATGGCCGCAAACTACATGAAAACTACCGTAGAAGCATGAAAAAATCGATTATTTCCACTATCGATGGGAGTTGGGAAATGCTATGTTGATCTTGTCCTTCTTACTAACTTGGATCATGTGCATGTAAATTTTGGTGCAAATCCGTCGAAAATTGTTGCCATGCATTCGTTACACACACACACACACACATACTGCCTTTTATAGAGTAATATTTGTGTCAAAGGAATAACTGTCTTTTTGACAGACCTTTTTTTATGGGTTATGAAGGTTTAACATTGTTATAATTTTATTAATATCTACAACTCAAGTAAATGAGTAGCTTTGACTGAAAACAACAAAGTAGTGTCTTCTGAAATTTGAATAAAAACCTCATGAAAAAGACTTTTTGCCTTTTTAGGCAACTTGGCATGGTTAGCTATGCTAGTCTGTTTGACTATTGAGTAGGGAAGTTGATCCTAACTAAGTGCCAGATAGAAAATTTACTTTAAAAAACAAAAGGGATGACATATCAAAAAAATCAATCAGCTTAAACATGTATATTGTTTATTAATATGCATTATATTTTGGTGTAGAGTAAATTACTTTTCATAAATCTGTCTTGATGTTCTGATTATTTTTATTTTTAATAGATTATTTTTGCTTGTTTATAGTATTGAGTTTTCTGTCAATGAAATAACAGCCATTGTTAACATTTTGCTGATTGAAGAAATTTTTTTAATTCAAATATAATTAATTAAAAGAGCTGGTATTTTTTCTTTGTATAATAATCAGAATTCACTTTTTAAATGTTTATTAACTTTTTTAAGTTAACACATATTTTGAACCTTCCTTTGGATATGAAAAATCATGCATTTTTTTTTTGTTTGGATATATGATTTATGCCTGTATATTGTTTATGTTCATATATAATGTAACCTATTCATGTGCCATTATCTTATAATAAAAATCTTTAATTAAAGTGACAGAGATTAGAATTAAAGAAATAGCCTCTTATGAGATTTAAACTCACATCACATAATCTTGGAAGCCAGGTGGACATAATATTTTAGCAATGAAACGATGGACCACAATTAGTAGATTTCATTCTAAGTTAGTCATATAGCTCCAGTCTTTAGAATATAAAAATGACCCTAATATTTTGATAGAAAGCAATATAGTAATAATACAAAAGAGCACATAATGAATTAATAATGTAAAACGTCTCCTCCATGAAATTAAGACAACTTGCGATTTCATTAGAAGAAAACAAAAGAGTGCTTAACAGTTATATAATATCAATCCTATTCTGTGGTAGATCTGGACAATTTCTTACAGATGAAGAAGAAAGTTGGGGCGAAATAAATGTGGTTATATAAAAAGAATACTGAGAATATCACGGACTGGGCATCAGTAATGAACTTTTAAGGAAAATGGAAACAAAAACACTCTTATACTTAGAGTTTAAATTTCTAAGATATATAATGAGTGAAGAAGACTTGGAGAATTTGACACTCACAGGACATATTGAAGGCAAGAGGGACAAAGGAAAGTAGCAAGTAAACTAACAAGCTTGTGTAAATGGATGATGAAACAAGTATACTAATTGTTACAGAGGATAGGAAGTTGTGGAAAGTCATGATTCCTGATATTCTGAAAGAACACAACACAACACAGAGAAGACAACTACTATTAATTGCAAACAAAAAATATGATGTGGATTAAATTAGGTGTGGAAGAATGTAGCTAAAATCTTTATCATCTGATTATCAATCTGATGAAATTCACTGATCATGTCTGGGTAGATCTTTAAAATTTGGGATAGACACAAAGTCTGTATGAGGTGACTCCCAACACCTACAGGTTAAAAATAGCTGAAGAAATTTTTGTAAACAAGTCAGATCTGGATAGCTGAGGGGCAGTTTCTCAATGGTTAGTGTATTAGTTTGAAAATCAGAAGATCACATTAAGTTGAAAATCTGAGTAAAAAGAAAAACAAACTCGTCTTAAATAAATTAATCTTCAAAGAGCATTCAAACATTTAACTTACTACAAGATTCTGTATTGTGTGCCTTGACTCTGATCACCCCTTATGATAAATTAAAGATAGTACTTTACTTAAGGTCACCTATTTAATTTTTAGCATTAAGATGGAAATCTTGGTTTAAAAAAAAAACAATGATAATAGTTCTAAATAATGACTACTTAAATTAACTCATCTGAACTTTCCTCTATGTTGTCTAGACTCTACAAATTTAAGTGTATTACTAGATTGATGGCAAGGTTTCATAATTTTACAATCAAAATGGTGAGATGTAACCATAAGTTTTATGCAAACAGTCTCCTTACTTGCACTTCTTGCTTGAGGAATTCTCTTTTGGCTTCTTCCTTTCTAGTCAAGTTTGATCTTCAAAAACTTAAATGCAATGTCAATCATTATCTTCTGTCCTCTTAAATTCTGTTCTTTAATTGTTCTTGCTCCTTAACAATGTTTTACACCCAGTAAACCCTGCATGATAGCAGCTCTATTATCTTGCTTGGGGTGAAATTCATAAAAGAAAAACAATATAGGTGTTGGGTAATCCAATATTATTGTTGTCTAAAGAATATGAGTTCAATCTCTGGATCAGGTAGTGAAATAATATACTCTGATTTAGCAGGAAAGCACAAGAAATTGCATCACATGAACAAAAATAACACATAATCAGCACATAGATATCCGATATCAGCCAAAATAATAGACGCCTGAAGATGGCTAGAAGGTACTTGGCCGAAACATGTCTAAAATAACATTCATAACAGTCGTGATGAGAACAGTACTTGGAATAAATTGAATAAGTCAGTTGAATAGAAAGGTTGTGTTACAGCAGCTTCCTTTCTGAGACAGAACAGCTGTGATAATAAAATATCTGAGATGTCTAATTATACTAAAACTAACTGAGAAAATGCTCTTACCAGTCTGTCTTGTTTGGGCAAAAGAAGATAATTGTGTGGTTGTGCAAGGTGTCTGTTATGACTTGATACCATCAATCTTGCTTGAGAAAATGTCTTTGTCTTTTGAAGACAGAGTGCAAAAAGCCAAAAAAGTAAGAAAGAAAGGCTGAATGGAGAGAAAGATAAAGACACCAACAAAGAAAGAGGCTTGATATTAGTTAGGATCTATTCATAGATAGAATGACTGTATTGGCATCATGTTAGAGGCTATGAATTAGTTTGAGGTGGTATTTGTAGATTTTGGCTCCAGTTAGAGATGAAATGTTTTTCACTTAATCTTTTGACATTCAAGGGTGGGGTGACAGTGTGGAGGGAAAGACATGGGAAAAGGGGCGATGGAATATGAAAATGGTTGAAAAAAAAAGATAGGAGTGGGTAGTTAAAAAAAGCCTGAAAGGAAGATAAAGACAAAGTAGTAGTTTAATAATCGGGAACTGAAAAGTTGACACGAAACTAAAAAGGCAAAAAAAGAAGCCGACAATAAATGCAAAATGTTAGAAATAGAAAAAACGAATTTTCAAAATGTGGGAAGAGAATTGAAGGTAAACATCTATAAATTATTAGTTTTATTGCTAACGGAAGAAGAAAATGTACTTATCATAAATAGTAAGGTAGATATTTGAAATTATATATTTCATTTTATGTCTGCATATATAAGGTGTATTTAGGCAGCAAGAATTCCTTTAAACAAATTTTGTTGAACAATATGGAGAAGGTCTGTCTGTCCAAATTTCATTAAGTTTTTCAAATTTACAAATGTTGTTTCATACAATCAGTAAATTTTCCAAAGTCATTTTAGTGTTTTTGTCCCCTTCCAAGTACATTTGAATATTGCTACTTTCTCTTGAAAAAACAGATAGCAAAAATGAATTTTGTTAAATTTACTGATTGTATAAAACAAATTATTCAGAAATTAGAAAAATTGAACAATATGTATGTACGTATGTATGTATGTATGTATGTATATATATATATATTGAGCACTCTCTTAATGTAGCTGTTCTTTTGGCAAATATCATTTCTTCCAAAGATTGAATTTATAATTATACATATATATATATAGAGAGAGAGAGAGATATGGGTATGATGAAAAAATATACATATAGTTGCACGTACATATATATAGTGCTGTTCGATAAAAGTGACTCAACTTATCCTTTGAATTTAGCTCAACTTTTGTTTCATCGGAGAAGAGAACATTCTTCCAGTCTTCTACGGTAAAATTTTTGTAATAGTGAGCAAATTCAAGTCTCTTGGCTTTGTTGGATTTGTTTATTAGCAGCTTAAACCTTCGCGCACAAGATTTGTAGCCTTGTTCTAACAGCCACTGATGGACTTTTAAAGAGGCAAGACTAACACCTTGCTCTTTGCTTAGACCGGCTGCAATTTCTTCGCTAGTTATAGTCCTATTCTTTGCAACTTCTCTCTTGATTACCCTGCCAGTTATATCATCAATCTTTTTCTTTCGTCCCCTTGTTTCCTTCCTTGGAGCAGGAGTGGCATCATTATGTGACCTAAGCACTCGAAAGACAGTTGATTGCGAGGTTATAGCAATTTCTGCAATTTCTATCGTAGACTTGCCTGCTTTTGAGAGGGCAATAATAAATGCCTTAAGTGGTTTTGATGTGTGTTTGTACCCTTTCATTTGGTTAGTGACTTGAGTGGCTATTTCAAGCTGTTTTTATACTGTATGAGGCTTTCTGAAATATTCTAGATTTAATTTAAGCTGTTCTAGAATTCTCTAGAATATTGTTCTGAGTGTATTGTAAAATAGTTTTCAATATTTTGTCAAAAGCTCTTTAAATTTACCAGTTTAATCATTAGAATGTGATATCTGAGTCACTTTTTTGCACGATTTTTTTTCCTGAATCTCATTTATATCCAAATTTATAATTATCAATAGAATACCTTAGGGTGAATAAAATTGTTTCCTATGTGCTTGGGAAGGGGTCTTTATATTAGTAAGATTAAAAATTATTTTAACCGCAAAAACAATAGACAAAAAATATTTTTAGTAAAAAAAATCAGGTGAGTCACTTTTATCGAACAGCACTGTATATATATATATATATATATATATATATATATATATATATATATATATATATATGTGTGTGCATTTGGGCACGTGGCTGAGTGGTTACAACATTCACTTTCTGACAATGTGACTTGTGTTTGAATTTCACCACAGTTGATTTGTCAGGAACTAGACTTCCTGATGTTATTGGTCTGGAGGGGTTGATAACAGCGCCAGTGCCTTTGGAAAGTGCCTGAAAACCATACTACGGGTTGATGCAAGCCCTGGGTAGATGGAACCCCTGGGAGCCATCGATAGCTGTGCTAGCATGAAAACACAAGTCATTGTGACTGAGGGTTTGAGTGTGCTGACCTTGTTCAGATTGTTGATCACACTAGATAACACACTCTCTCCCAGAAACTGTAACTAATGCCTGCTCAGCACAATTGCAGTATAAACTACAGGTTGGCTATGTGGCTGTTGAGCGAGCATCTAAAATAGGGATTAGCTAGTCGCCTTAAAAGATGGGTATCCTCGAATACGAGTGGCCAGCTATTATATATATATATATATTAGAATTGGACATAGTCCGACAATTTATTTAAAGACATTTATATTATGTTTAACGTTCTTTTTATAGATAAAATATTATTATAATATTATTGCTTAAATACTTGTATCTATAAAAAGAATGTTAAACATAATATAAATGTCTTTAAATATATATATATATATATATATTTCTATCTCATATGTTATAAATAAAGTGCTTATAAATGTTATAAAACATTTTAATTTTTTGTCTTTGAACTTAAGAATTTCAATGTTATAAAATAATAATTAATATTATAGACAACAGTAATTAAATGAACAAGTCTTAATGTACAATTTGAAATCATCACAATGAGAATGCAAATCCCATAACGGTCAGAATGTACTCAACACCTGAAGATTACAGATTTGCATGAAACTCTGAGTCATGATATTAACATTAGATATTATGTATATTCACTAATATATATATATATATATTTGAAATGAATTTTCTAATCTAACATTATTTCTTATTATAAAAATTAGTTTTATTGGGTTCACATGTTTGTGTTGCTATCACTTTTTTATTTTCTAAAACAGTCAAATTAATAACAACCAAGCAGGATAGTAAAGAGTTAAATGCTGCTTCGAGCAACAAAGTCAAGAAGTTATGGAGAGCCATGACCGCTCACATATTGAAGATTGTGACAAACAGCTTGTAACCTACTTGACAAATTTGTGTGAATGGATAGCAGAACAAGTAGGTTGGTAAAAAGTCAAAAGTTACTTAGAACAACAAAAGACAAGTTGAGGAGAGCAATGATTGATCACATCTTGAATTTGTGACAAACAGCTTGTAAACAACTTCATGGGTTTGTTTGAAAATGGCAGGACAAGGGCACAGTAGGATGGTAAAAAGCCAAAAGTTACTTTGAGCAATAAAAACTAGGAAGTTGTGGAGAGCTATCATTGCCCTGAATTGGATATTTCATCAACAGTTTTTTCTTCTAGTTTCTTTTTATGACCTTCTTTTATTTACTATGTCTCTTCAGCAGGTCAGCAAACAGCTCTTCCCCATCTTCTTGCCTTAAGCAGCACTTGACTCCTTACCATTTCTCTTTGCTCATCCCTGCTATCCCATGAAACCATTAGTTTTTTTTTTTTTTTTTTTTTTTTTTAAGCGTATCACCTCAAGCAAGGCCGGTGGCCACTATCATGCATGGGGTTACAGAAGGGTTGGAGGAAGAGCAGATAGGAGTGGTAAAGGAAGGGATGTGGAGAAAGAGAAGGACGGAGGGTCGATCGAGGCAGGGGGGTTACGGGAGATATGGAGCGAGAGCAGATAGAAATGAAAGATGTCAGGAAGTGGAGAAGGGAAGTGGATAGATCAAGGCAACTGGAGATGATGATTGACGCTACACTTAAACCGTTGGAGATTGTATTTGTCAGGGAAACAGTAATAGGGAAGGGAGTTCCATAGGCGAGATGTGCGAGACATGAAGCTATTGGAGTAGAAGAGACGTCTACATCTAACAGTTTCAACGGTGAAGGGGTGGGAACGGGATGCCCGCCTCGTAGGACGCTTAAATTCACGAGGCCTAGGGACAAGCGAAAGCAACTCCTCGGAGCAATTACCGTGGAAAGGTTACTCTCTGTTTCCCTTTGACTCTCCTGCTTTCAGTATGTACCATGAGAGTTAAATTTACCGCACCCTTTTGCCTCAACAGAAATGGCAATCCTGTCTTTCTGATTCTAAGTACACATATTTTTTAGTTGCCATTTTAGATGTTCAATCCATGCCCTTTGCTGTGCCCTCCTGTCAAGCCACATCTCTTTCGCCTCTAGTGTTTTCTTTATCTTTTCTTAAAATTGTCCAGCATTCACTGCCATATAAGAGATTAAATATTACATCAAAGTCCAGCATGCTTTTTCTTTGTTTCTAATGAAATTTTCTTATCTCCTAATACTTTGTTAATTTTCTTTTTTTTATTACTAATGTTAACATTATACAAGGCCTAAAAGCCACTCAAAGCAGAGGGTTACTGAAGACAGTTGTTGTGCCTGCAGTAAGAGGCATAGTTTATAAGGATATATGGGAAAGATAATGTTTTACCCTAGGCATGAAGAGGTTAAGATTGTAGCATTCAGGAAAGCATCCACTCGGGAGTTGGATCCACAAAGTAGCAGTTCATAGGAAAAAG
Organism: Acanthosepion esculentum; assembly: GCA_964036315.1. Classification (NCBI taxonomy): domain Eukaryota; kingdom Metazoa; phylum Mollusca; class Cephalopoda; order Sepiida; family Sepiidae; genus Acanthosepion; species Acanthosepion esculentum. The sequence goes on from OZ038479.1 coordinate 87,685,815, forward strand.
CTGGTTGAGAGGGATTTACTTCTTACTAATGGAATATGAACAAAAGAAGGTGGTTCCCTTCAGTGTACACTGTGTGACGGGTCTTAGCTGTGTTGTTTAGTGTTGGTGGAAATAAGGAATCTATTTTATCAAACATTTTCCATGATAATAGCGATAACGTAGTGAGGGGCTTTCAGTGTTTCATCTGTGGGGAAGGGGTTGCAGGGTGAAAAACAATTCATCAATTGCAAGGCAGCCCTTCTTTCTGTATTGCTCTTTTCACTATTACAATGCACCTTCAGATTTCTATATAACACTTTCTGTTTTCTATAACGACCATACCCAGATAATTAAATTTCTGTACATTCTTGATTCTGATGTCTCCATCTTGAAACTCACACTTTTGGATGTCTATCTTGCTGATGACGATACACTCTGTCTTAATAGTTAATGGCTAGTCCCTTCTTACTTTCCTTTACTGTATTTATAGGACTCCTTGTAAGTTTCCAGCCTGGTCATTACCTTGATTGGTGATGACAGGGGAATATCAGGTGCTTTAACATTGGATGTGATGGTGGTGTAATGTATAATGGCTTTCAATTGTTAATTATATTCACTTACAAGCAAATACCTTTGGGAAAGGTATGAATTCACCTCTTCTCACCCCAGCTATGGGTTAATTAGTAAGATTTTTATCATTAAATCATTATTACTCCAAAAAATAATATTCTTACAATCTAAAAATATGTTCTGACTTTAAATAACATATAATGGGTTGATAAGCTGTAGAATACAAATCAATCAATTGTAAGTTCCCTCCTAAGTCTTCCATCAACACTGTGATTTGAAATAACTCTATTCTTATCTGTCCTTATTTCTGATATGTGGTATTGTAATTACTTACACTATTTACATTGTTCAGACTGTTATCCTCATCTTTGTTGCCACATTCATGAAGTTTCGGCCATTGTACTCTCCAGCTGATTGGAATTTTGATCTAAACCATTTATTTTGTCCAACAGGGTACATTTTTCTAGTTCCATGGGACATGCCTCTTCCAGATGTCTCAGCATCAGTTCTCTAATCAGTTTCTTGATGGAATTCATCAAGGAAAGTGCCATAGTTTTTTAACCCATGTACTTTCTATCTTTTCCAAGATCATCTTCAGGGGTAAATTATAAAGACAAATTTATTGTAACTGCGATAAAATCTGCATTCCTTTGTGATGGGGATTAAAATAAAAAACATGTGCGAATGTGCTGTTACAGTTATTGTAAAAATTTAAATTTTTCCATTGTAGTTATGGAATTTTTTTGCAAAAAAAGCATTTCAATGTAACGGTGCTGACTAGAGATGGATAGAAATGCAAAATTTCATTAAATGATTAGAGAAATGGAAAAGATTAGTACAAAAATAAATAGACACAATGTGTCTATATTATTCAATGAAACATGTTTGAATGAAGATATGTTGCCTAATATATATATATATATATACATAACAGATCATTATTCAAACATATATTGTTAAATATAACAAACCATGAATATCTATTGTTTCATCATGAGCCATTCCAAGCATTGTATAATGGCTTAGGTTACAAGAGAAAATCTAAACAAAAACTGCTATGAAAACAAAACAGGGTGTCATCGTTGATGGTGAACATTTCTGTTGTAATATCCATATAACCACTCAGATGATGACTCATGTGAGACAAAAGCTTATATCAACAACCAATATAATAAAAAAATATCCAAATATGGATAGTTTTTGTCTGTATTTTCTCTTGAAACTAAAGGCATTATAAGATGTTTGGAACGGCTCATGATAAAACATAATAGACATTTATTATCTGTTATATTTAACAATATATGTTTGAACATATATATATATATATATATATATATATATATATATATATATATATATATATATGGGGTGGTCCTGAAAAGTTCTCAACTTGTCTCAAAAGTTATTTCAGAATAATTCTGGTATTTGCTCATTGGGTCAGAGATTAAAAAGTGATTCAGGCCAAGAGCTTTTCAGTACTAACCTCGTGTGTGTGTAAGAGTGCAGTTCATTGTTTAGCCACACTAAAATTAAAAGATTTCATATGTAACCACACATGTGCATCTACTGTGGTGTAATGGTTAACAAGCTCAACTCCCAGACCAATCTGCCGGTATAGATGCCTCACTACTTTGGCCTTTTGCCAGATGTAGATATGCTTGTCAAATAGCGATAACAACCCGCATAGGCAAATCTGGTCAATTTTTCTAAAACAAACTGTCCTTTCCATTTGCACTCTACCTGAGCTTTAAACAAATTGTCTGGACAGTAAGAAATTGTAAACTCATAAGCCGTCTGCTCAGAATTCAGTACACACTTGGAGGAGGAAAGGAATCTGGGTCGGGACAGACATTACAGTAACTATATATGTGTACATTGGAACATGTGTGCTTATGTGTATATGAAAGTTTTCACCAATAAGTAGTTGCTTCTGAGTATGTCCAGGTGATGTTATTGTGCATTGCATTTCAATTTAATATAATGATGTACAATGGGGACTTTTCAACCATAAGTATGAATTTGAATGGGAGGCTGTCACATTTCTGTATATAGTTTTATACTCTTTCTGAATGGGTAATGAAATTCCAAATATATGTGTTATGCATTGTATATCACTAGGAGAGAGAGCATGAAAGCAAGTATAAATATATCCATACACACACATATATGTTGGGGGAGAAAGAGAAAAGAATATAAGAGAATGAGAAAAAGAGAAGAATATAAATGAAAGAGACAGAAAGAAAAAGAGTATTAGAGAAAGAGAGAGAAAAAGAATATTAGAGAAAGGGTAGAAAGAAAAAGAGTGAGAAAAAGAGAAAGAAAAAAGAAGAGGAAGAGAAACATAAAAGAACATAAGCAAAAGTGAGAGGGGAAAAGAATATAAGAGAAAAAGAGAGAGGAAAAGCCGAGACAAATTTCAATAGGACTCTATGATGATGTGGCTAACATTATGCTACCAATCAATTCTCTGGTTAAGGAGATCAAAATCACCAGACAAAGAAGTGTGGTTTGAGAAAATTAAAGCTATTAAGCTGATAGTTCCTTGGAATTATGAAGAAGAGACTTGAAGCAACAGAAATCTGATTCCCCAGAAGGATGTTGAGCATAGCATGGACAGAGCATGTGAGCAATCTCTTAAGGAAAAGGCAAACAAAAAGGACATTTATACTTATAAGTAGAAGGAGTTAGTTGAATTCTTTAGGATGTATAAGGAGGAAAGAGGGCTTGGAGAATCTTACACTCATATAACATACTGAAGTTAAGAGGGGTAGAGAGGAAACACCAAGTAACTTATCTAACAGGCTTGTGTAATAGGTGGCAGAAGATGAACTGGGAAACATAGTAACAGGAATAATGTTGATTTGAACTTTAAAGGATAGGAACTTGTGGTGATCCATAATTGTCCATATCCTGAAGAAGTTACAAAATGGAAAAATTCTGTGTAATGCATTTCATCCTCTTAAAGGACTTCATTGGATTTATGAGAGGACATAATGTGTTATATAGTTTTTTTTTCCACTTTGTTATTCAACTGCCCAATATAGGTCTGATAAAAAATTACATATTATTTGTTGTCAGCACCCACTCACATCAGGATCATCATCCTCTCTTCCTATTCCCTTTCTCCACCTGCTGACAGTGACAGAGATGACTGTGAATCAAATAGAGTTTGACAAGGCCATTCATGTAAATTTGACTTTGGTAGACAACTCATGTAGATCTTTGCCTATTTTATAGTTTGGGTCTTCAGGGTTTGGTTGCATTCAGTCTGATCCTTCCTTTTCAAACTTGCCGACATATTTGGCCCTACAGGAGTTGGAAACTCAAATGGCTTTGCACTTGGGATCACTGGGACAAGTAAGCTCTCTACCATGACAAGGAACAACCATATATATTTTACACTGTATGTTGGAGTGAACAGTTCATTATCAAATGTACCACTTTGACTTATTACTTTAAAAAGACTAATAAAAGTATAAAATTACTATGAAATATATGAGAACATTTTTTTTATTATTGTTGTTGCTAAAAAATAAATATTCTCACATAAAAGAAGATAACCCTCTTGCTGTTTATCTTTTGATAAGATTCTCAGATTTATTGAACTGAACCCTTTATTTAATGAATAACAATAGAATAGTGATAGATTGTTTTCATTCCACTTTCATTGCTTCAGGGTGATCATTCATATTTCTCTCTAGGCTTTGCACTAAAGCATACTTTGGTTGAAACTTTCTCAGTATAAGCAAGGTGAGTCTATCAATCCAGATAGAAAGGCATTGACTATTTTCATCAAAAAGCTGACACAGCACATGAAAGAAGACCCTCTCACAGTTTTTTTAAAAATTTTGTTTTAATCATTTCACTCCAAGCAAGGCCAATAAAGCCACCAAGACACAAGAGTGTTTAGAGAATATGAGAAAATAAAAACATTATTAAGAAGAGAGAACAATAAAAGAACAGGAATAAAGACAGAAGATAATGAATTTTGAAGATCAAAGTTGGCTTAGAAGCCAGAAGAGAGTTCCACAAGTGATAAATGATAAATTGTTAGCATATAACTTGTGGTTACGTCTAGCCATCTCAATTGTAAAATGATGAGATCTCACTGCCAATCTAGTACTACACTTAAATTCATAAAGTCTAGGTCTCATAGAGTAAAGTTCATCAGAACAATTGCCATGAAAGTATTTATAGAAAAGGCAAAGCGAAGCTATGTCGGTAATATAGCCTTTACTAAGCTACTTAGAATTTTCAACTGAACCCTTTATTCAATCAATGGAGATAGAATGTTCTCATTCAACTTTAGGGGATATAACTCATATCATTTCTCTCTAGTCTATGCACTTTTGTGTTGCTTATCTATCTCTTCTACTGAACCAGGTTGTATGACTTTTTTCATATTACTCAATTGAACTCACAATTGTCAGGAAATCAGATATGGTAATATAGCCTTTACTAAGCTACTTAGAATTTTCAACTAAACCCTTTATTCAATCAATGGAGATAGAATGTTCTCATTCAACTTTAGGGGATATAACTCATATCATTTCTCTCTAGTCTATGCACTTTTGTGTTGCTTATCTATCTCTTCTACTGATCCAAGTTGTATTACTTTATTCATATTACTCAATTGAACTCACAATTGTCAGGAAATCAGATATGTTTTAAAGTAAAGTAAAGTAAAGTTCATCAGAACAATTGCCATGGCAAAGGGAAGCTATGTTGGTAATATAGCCTTTACTAAGCTACTTAGAATTTTTCAACTGAACCCTTTATTCAATCAATGGAAATCAGATATGTTTTAACCGAAGTTTTAATCTGCTAAGTCCTTTAATGTCTATGTCCTGAAGAGACAGTGCATAAAAGAAATTGGGCCTGTGAACAGAAAGGGAATATTACAAATATTTAAGGGTTATCTACCAAGTATCCGGCTGGGAATACCCCATATCATCTGCAGATATGAAATGTTGACATTCTTCTCCTGCTCTACACCATATCATGTTTTATTAAGCAGTATAATATTTGCACATGAAAATTAATGTGGAATATCAGATGTCGGCAAAGTGTTAATAATATAACTATATTTATATAAACAGTTATTAATGTGCACTTCATCATCTATCCTTATTAAAAGTATAGATAATTCCTTCTATTTTTAATCAGAATTTCTGGAACAAGTAGTTTTCATTTACATTATTTACATGTTGACTCTTGATTTTATCTTTTCTGTTATTATCACAACATTGCACCCTCCAGCCTTCTTCAGGTGCTTTTTGATCCAGGTAACTTTCAGGGAATTTTGAACTGAATCCTTTCTTTATGCGAGAATATTCTCATTTCACTGATCATGTCTTGGGATATCGCGTCAAGTTCTTTTTGAGTTCTGCTCCTTTATTACTAACTCTGTTTCCACTAAATCAAAGTCTTTATTACTCACAATTACTATCAATTCAGAAATCAATGTTTTAACCCACTATGATAGACCTAACGAAGACCCAAGAATAAAACTGCCAAATAATAACAACAAAGATGAGGACAATAGCATGCATGTAAATAAATCAAGTTTTATCATGCAAAAAAATTAAGTGCATCAAAAAACTTTATGAATATATCCAAATGTCAAATGCCACAGAAATAGATATTAAATATAAAATGTATATTAGATATTTAATATAATATGTGTATTATTTAATATAAAATGTATATTAAATATTTAATATATAATGTCTATTATTTAAATGTATATTAAATATTTAATATAAAATGTATATGAAATATTTAATGTGTATTATTTAATATAAAATATATATTATTTAATATAAAATGTATAATAAATATTTAATATAAAATGTATATTAAATATTTAATATATAATGTCTATTATTTAAATGTATATTAAATATTTAATATAAAATGTATATGAAATATTTAATGTGTATTATTTAATATAAAATATATATTATTTAATATAAAATGTATAATAAATATTTAATATAAAATGTATATTAAATATTTAATATATAATGTCTATTATTTAAATGTATATCAAATATTTAATATAAAATGTATATGAAATATTTAATGTGTATTATTTAATATGAAATATATATTATTTAATATAAAATGTATAATAAATATTTAATATAAAATGTCTATTATTTAATATAATATAAAATGTATATTAAATATTCATTGAAACACAATATACAAAGTACTTGAATCAATTATTATTTTATGAGTACACATGCTGGTATCGACTCTTATTGACACTACCTCAGCATATGAATCAGTTAAGACAAATTTAGTATAGGAAAATGAAATTGACCATTGAATAGGCTGCACCAGAGGTAGTTTTTCTCAACGCTGCAAATTGGTACAAAAATCAAAACATTATTCATGTTTTTAAATAGCATCATCAGTTTGAGACTTTCATATGGATGTCATGCATGGCACTCAACCCATTCAGAAATATCTGAGCTATCAGCTGTGTGCAACTGCTTTCATAGATCAATGGTTCAAATGGCTCTGAGTGAGTGAAGCCTGATTGTGTTGGTAAAGACCATCGTCCTTTGAACACTGTGGACCAGTGTTACAGAATTGCAAACAGATAACTATACCAAATAACAGAAATCATATCACTTGACAGCTACCAGCAACAGCAACAGCTAAAATTAATAGCACATGTAACTTAAAGAGAAAATAATGACATAATCTCAATGTTAACATTCCTTACTACTTCAAACAAAAAGTTAGGAAGGAAACACTGTCAATGAATGTCAAATGTTTCCTTATAAGGAAAAGGCTAATATTACCATTGCCATTCATCAGTATTTCAGTCATTGATCTTGTTAAATTTTCTATACTTTCTAATCAGCATTACTTAGCAGCAATTTTTATTATTTCTCAGTAATCTTTGCTTGAATAATAATTCTCATTCTCATATGCATTACTTTTAATAATGGAGTTTCTATTGGATTAATACCTGCAGAGGCAAGGGACCCATTCCATTAATTTGCTGTTATATATTCCCTACTGTAAGTAATTTGCATATTCAGTGTTAAAAAGTAACTGTTTTCTTATGTATTTCCAATCTCGTTATTCGGAATCTTCAGAAATAAGTGATTATTTCATTGATAGTTTTTATAATTGTTTCTTTACTCAGATAATTGAAAGCTAAAGCTAATTTCTTACCAGTTACAATAAATGATTGCATTCTCAATGAAGTTCCATGATTTGATCATCTTTTGAGACTCAAGCTCACCCCAAGTAGAACTAATCCATATAACCCATAATTAAATATGCTAGAAAAATAGCCAGCTCCTTATATCATCCAAAAAATGACTTGACTCCAACTACCATGCTCTATTTTTACATGGGTCAGATTAGATCAAAACTGGAGTATTGCTGTCATATCTGGACTGGAACTGCCCAATCCTCTCATTCCAGCCTTGAGAGAATTCAAAATCATTTTTACAGCCTTTTAAGCAATCAATTATCTTCCATCATACAAGTCCTCCCTCACAGATACAATGTTACAAGCCTCTCGTTAGCCCATCACCATTTCCATGGAAAATGTTCTGATAGCTACATTCACAAGTTCCACCAGTTCAAACATCTACAGGTATTGTGACATCCACAAGATTGAATCATCCTCATTTCCTTCATATTCCATTGATAAAGAGGAAGCTCCATTGGGACTTCTTCTTTCCAAGAGCTGATACTTTGCAAAATAGACATCTGAGAAATGCTTCCCTGAACACTACTATCTTTACCTACTCAAGTCTAGGGTCAACTACTACTTATCCTAAACATCTTTATAATCTGCACTTATTTCCTCCTCTCATGTCCATCATGTAGTAACCCTCTACCTTGAGTGGCTCATAGGCTTTGTATTGGTGAACATTTAGTTTAAAAAAATGTTGTTTAAAGCCAAGCACCAACAAATTGACATTCTCTATTGGTATTAGTTTTATTCCATTTATAAATTAGTTGTGAATACATTTTAACAAGTTTTACCTGCCAAGTAGAAAAAAATTGGGTTTAAAAATTCAAAAAATGTAAAAATAGGTAGACTATAACCAAAATAATAAAACCTTTATATGCTTAGGTAAATTAGTGGAATCAACTTAATGAGGCAGGGAAACTAACCAGGTGGTGATCATTCCTGGTTTAATTGTCTGAGAGAAGGGGTCTGATGTTTTAAGAGTCCTGTGAGACTACGAATAAACTTTACTAATGAATCTTCCCATTGCATTGGAAGGTTGTTTAAGATATGATTGGTCATTTTAAATATATCTTACCTAATTTTATGCATTTGTGTTTATTGAAATTTTGGTTCATATGTACTACTGTAAAAATGAAACCTATATATGGTGTAATTTTGTGATAAATACTTACTAAGTATGTAGGTAAATAGCCTAATAAACAGTTTCTTATTGAGTATATTGAATACTTACATTGTTATTAGATAAGGAACCAACATCTTTCCCATGAGATCATAACACTCTTATTGCACTCAAAAATAAAATGCTTTGCTTATAATTTTTATTGTTTTGACAATACACAATATGACCAGATCTTTGTTCTTTACTATCTTTTTGGAAGTCAATTTTTTATCCACACACACACACACAGAGATATAAATATATACAAATAAAGAGAAAGAACAGAGAGATTAAATATCTATTATTTCATTAATATATAATGGTCCATATAATATTTATTTAATTCTTTGATTTTTCAACTTTAATATTGCCATGTTTTATTGCCCATTTAATATAATAAGTATCGTATTTTGGGTTCAAAATATATATAAAAATGTTTTAATCATGCTAGAGGCCCCTTTTAAGATCATTCTGAAGTATATATGAAAAAGTTTTTTTTTTAAATCTTGAAATTTCTTAAAATAAAAATCTCTGTCTGCTTCACAGTATCTTAAATTTATATATGTATCTGGATGTCGTCAGTGCTGATGTGCCTAAAAAAAGTGTTGATTTATCTAGACATGAATTGATAACCCACATACTCCGAAATTCTAACCTCATTTTTCTATTTCAGCTTTGATCCATCTTTTGATTGGTTAATCATGACATAGCCACAAATGTGTTTCTTCATTTTGGAATCTTGGTTTCCCCCACTCCTTTTTAACTCTCAAATGAGCTACCAAAATCTTTTCTGATTTCCCAAGTAAATCATTGTCATCATAAGTTATCAAACATCGCCTGATGAGGAACAATTTTTAGTTCTGAAACAAAAATTTTTGTGTAGCAATGTCAAATATTTTATAATAAAAATATTATTATAATATATATATATATATATATATATATATACATATTAAATAATATTAGTGGTTAATATACACACATATATATATACATACATGTATCTAAAATATATAAATACATACATACACATACATATATATATATAAAATTACAAGAGGATAGAATCCAGGTAGAACTCAACGTCCAGGACAGAGTAAGAATATAATAAAAAAAGGCTTAAACACTAATATTCAATGGTTATAATTTATTACATTGGAATCACAATTACGATCCAGTTCATCAGACCTGATGAATTGGATCGTAATGAAGTAGGTCTGATAAAGTGGATCATAATTGCAATTCCAATGTAATAAATTATAACCATGGAATATTAGTGTTTCAGCCTTTTTATTATATATATATATATATGAAGAAATATAGTCTTAAAGTGTGCTATATTTAAGGGATAAAGTGCTCAATATCAGAGATAGAGCGTGTGTAAATATAAAAGTGGATATGGAAGTCAGCACTTAGAGGCGACAGTCTGTTTCATGCTAGTGCAATTGTCTACCCATAATCCCACCAGGGAAATGTCTGAGAAGTCATTTTGGGTCATAAATACATTCATAATATATATAGACTACCCATAATGCACCACTGACCCTTATATATAAATAGCCGAGAAAAATAACAGCACTAGTTGCCTGACGATTGCACTAGCATGAAACAGACTGTCGCCTCTAAGTGCTGACTTCCATGTCCACTTTTATATTTATATATATATATATATATATATATATATATATATATATGTGTGTGTGTGTGTAGGATATAGGATAGAAAACAAAAGGAGAGAAATGTGATGAAGTGGAAAAGCTATTTATTGATAACATATTTCACCTTCATTAGGTAGGTATCTTCAGGTCATAATAAAAAACAAATCTGTATGTGTTTTTTTTTCTATAAACCATTAACGTCTGTTTGCTTTCTTGGCATCTTCTTGTTGGAATTAAAAACAAAACTGCATGTTATTTTTTGTGTGTGTGTGTAACAGACATAATAAACAGTTTCAATATAAAAAATAATTCCCAGATCTGTCTTTGATTCTGACTTGAATGTTACATACATTTTATGTTACATGGGGTCATTGGGTTGACGTCTGTGTAAATCAAAATCATGATTTGTCCCGTGGTTAATTGCTTCTATTTCCTCACAATTCCTTTCAATCTTCTATTCTAACCAATGTGAATTTATGCGTGGTGTAAATTTGAGGTAAATACTTAATATACTTAGAAGTAAATACTGCAATGAACTTGTTTTTTGTGGTGCATATGGAATAATTATTTTAAGAAACTGATTTTTGTTGCTTGTATTAAATTATTGTTTTCCTTCACTGTGAGTAATTTGCATATTTAAAAAATTGTTTTGTTGCTCATTTTCAATCTGAACTTTTGAGACCTTTATCAATGAGTGAAGGGCTCAGAAGTTCAAATATCTGGGAACCGTTTTAACAAGAAGGGACAATGCAACACTGAGATCTGAACATGCATTGGATTAGCAAAAATAAGCATTCCAAAAGCTAAGGTACTGAAAAATGGAAAAAAATTGTTAGCAACAAAGAATAGAGTACTGGATTGCAATGTGATATTAGCCCTCTTAAATGACAGTGAACATTGGACAATTTCCCCATGGATGAGTAAAAAAACTAGAGGGAGCAGAAATCTGACTCTACAGAAGGATACTAAAAATTCCATGGATGGAGCATCTAAGCAACAAGGAATGTATAAAGAAAATGGTAGCTGAAGGGACACCTATACTGAGAATCAGGGAAATACAGCTCAAATTCCTTGGACACATAATGAAGAAAAAGGGCTTGAAAAATGTAACCATCACAGGGCATATTGAGAGCAAAAGAGATAAGGGAGGGCAGTGAGCTACATACTTGACAAGCTTGTGTGGATGGATGGCAGAGAAAGATGTTGGGCCTTAGCAAAGGGAGAAAAACTGACATAAACCACATGAGATGGAAAGTTTTAGAGAGTCATGACTGCCTATGTCCTGATCACATCACATATAAGAAAATCAATAAATGATTGTTTTGTTGATGGTCTATATAATTAAATTGCTTCAAGTTGTTTTGAACCAACCACTCAGAAATTTACTTTCTCCAAGGGTATTAGTTTACTCCTTTTATGAATAAGTAACACAGGATGGAAAATGTAACACTATAATCCAAACATGCATTGGAATACCAAAAGGTGTATTTCAAAAGCTAAGCAAAATATTAAGAAACAGGAAAATTTCATTAGAAACAAAGAAATGAAAGCTGAGCTGTTATGTAATAGCAAATAGGAGGAGTTCAGGATCCAAGTTACCACATGGCCCCAAGAAGGGATCCTGACTGAAAACAGATCAGCCAATCAGAGTTTTGGATTATCAAAGATTTTAAGTTCAGGGTTGATCTTTGAATGGCAAAAGGGTTAGCACCCACTTGCAAATTCTTATACAATGCAAGGCGACAAACAATAAGAATAACAAGAGAAAACATTTTGGAAAGTGGTTGGTCTGTTCTGCCTTTTGCTCATCATACTCACTTAACCCTACACCAAGTGATTATTACCTTTTCTGATTGCTGCAAAATGATTTAATGGGGAAAACTTTCTCTAATGAAAACCAGATTCTAGAGTTTGGCAAAAACATTTTCACATCAAGACCTTTGAAATTTTATTCAAAAGGTGTTCAAGAGTTGTCTGATATGTGGCAATAATTTAATGCAAATAATGGTTAATATATAATTAAATAAGAGTTAATTGTACTTTATTTTTTAAAGTAAAAATTGATAAATAAAAACAGAACATATCTATAACCTAACCAAATATATTATCTTTTATGCCTATTTTACTGATAAGTTTTAATTATTAGAATTGGTGATAGTCATTCAAATGTAAAAAGTTACAGCAAAACTAGTTGGACTGTTATGGAATTTCCAATTTTATTCCATTTAATCTATAATAATTGATATTTTCACTCTTGCAGACAATTTCATAATTGATGAAAAAAAGGAATAAATAAATTCAGATTGACGATTTGCTGACAACCATCTTGTGCTGCCAGATTGAGACTCAACAATTTAATAAGGCAAGAACCTAATTAGCATCCATAAATATTTAACACTGATATTGAAAATAAGTCAGAAATGATTGTCACTTGGGGTTATATATTATGAATGTATTTATGACCCAAAATGACTTCTCTATAAAATCAGACATTTCCCTGGTGCGAAAATTAGATGAATTATTTCAATAACACAGATTCATGGCAAAATTTACATATAATTAGTAAATATATTTGCTACTGCTAATTTTCTTAGTGTTACATTTGTGCTCAATAGTGTGTTATAGGATAATATCTAGCTATCTAATTCTGTTCATATTTATATCATTTTTATTCTGTTCATATGTATCTGTCTACCACATTTTGTTCATATCTAGTTCAATTCATATCTATCAAATTCTGTTTATATCTTCTTTCTTTTTTTTAAACATTTCATCCCAAGAAGGTAATAAAGCCACTAATATTCAGTGGGCTTACTGAGTGTGAAAGAATATAAGAAAAACATTATTGAGAAGTGAGAACAATAAAAGAAGACAGAAGATAATGACTGGCATTGCATTTAAATTTTTGAACTTCACACTTGACTGTAAAGCAAGAAGCCAGAAGAGAGTTTCGTAATTGAGAAGTGTATGAAAAGAAACTTTTAGAATAGAACTTATGGGTAGATTTAGCTATTTCCTCTGTAAAATGATGGGATTTTGCTGCCAGGCTCGTCAGTCAGTTATGTGGCATGCATGATGCACACTTAGTCGATCATGTATCTTTCGATACATAACTGATGAGGCAGATTTTTCCTGCAGTAGGTTACCATTTCTTTCTGTGGTAGGCCAGTTGCCATCCAAGGCTATAGAACTTGGTCTGTCCTGCTATTTACCCATAGCTGGGGGGAAAAGAAGTGGATTCATACCTTTTCCTAGGGTATTAGTATGTAAGTGAATGTAATGGATTTGACTGGAATTCTAACTTGGCTCACCGATTCCTCAATTCGAGCCGCTATCCATTACTCCACCGTGCCTCCTGCCAAGCCAATACTGTGCTTGAATTCAGAGTCTAGGTACCCTAGAGGAAAGTTCACAGAATATTTACCATGAAAGTATTTATAGAAAAGGCACAAGGAAGCTATATTAGGGAAGGATCAATGACATTGCAGATTTTTCAGTAATGTGAAGGTGCGTTGGAATATCAAATGGGGCCTCAAAAAAGTTAACCAAAGATTATGAATCAGGAAAAATGCTATGTAATATCAGTCCTCCTATATAATAATGAATGCTAGACAATTTCCTCACAGAAGAGGAGACTTTTGGTAACAGAGATATGGTTGTACAGAAGAATTATGAGAATACCATGTTGAAAGTCCTCAGGCGATGTGTTTGGTTTCATTTGTTTGTTGTAACCTAGGGAAGGTTACTGAATAGAATAATCACATGAAGGCTGGTAATGAATGATAATACTTAGGACATGAACAACACATATAAGATTTGCCAGTAGTGCTTAGAAGTAGTCAACTGCTAGAAATGTGTCAAGTGAGTTCCATAAAGAATCTCCAACTGCAGTAAATCTACCAGATGAGACTCTGCCCTTTGACATAGCTGCATCTGGGGATACTCTCTGCCTCCAGGCAGAGAGTTTGACCAGCACAGCTGCAGCTGAATCTCCAATTGCAGACCAACATACAGTATTTACTACTATATTTATGTGAATGGGGACATACCCATTATCATCTGAAGGTATGCTACAACATTGGTACAGTGTTTTGTAATTCTGCATGAATTGAAGAAGGATCTACAGGTCCCATTCACTCAGTCATTTTAAATCATTGAGCTGAGAAAGGTTGCATAGAGTTGACAGTTCAGATATTTCTGAATTAATTTGGTACCATGCATGACATCAATATGACAAGGATATTTGGGAACATGGTAAGAATACTACTGACTGAATATATGAGCAACAAAGAAACTGTATCTCAGTGTTGATGATGTTTATATTTTTCTAAGGAAGTATGATTCAGTAAATATTTGGTGTTTAAATCCATTATTTATTGTTGTCAAAGTCTACAGTTAATGCTTCCAGTGAAATTAGCTGAAAAATCCTGCCTTATGCATTTGCTACTTATTATTCGTTTTTTATACCAATTTTATTTTTCAAGATTATTATATGACAGTGAATGCTGGTCAAATTTCCTCAAGGCTGAAGAAGAGACTTGAAGTGACAGAAATGTGTTTGACAGAAAGATACGGAGAATACCATGGACCAAACATGTGATCAATGACAAGATTTTAGAGAAAATGGAAACAAAAACAAATATTTATTTACAGGAGGATGGGGCACATAATGGGGAAGGAGGGCTTGGAAAATTTGATACACACAGGACAGAGGGCAAGATGAACAGAGGACAACCATGCATAACATAGTTGACGAGCTTGAAAAAAATGAATGGTGGAACAGGGTTAAGAAATAACAAAAAGAGAGAATTTATTTAGACCTGTATAGGACAGGAAACTGTGGTAAGCCATGATCGTCTACGTTCACATGAGACATGGTACATAAAGAGAGACACTGCTTTTCCTTACCGTGTTCAACTTGTTTTATATTCCATGACTGTTAATTAAGCAGCATAGATTGGAAAATATCAATGTAGATACAGACTGTATCCTTCAGTGCTTGTCATATATAGATGATGCTCTACCAGTTTAGTCACAAAGACTCATTAAAAGCAACACTAGAAAAGTAAAGAAAAATTTATAAAATTATCTTTCTAACTTTTTACTTTTGTTGTCTTGACAAGATAAAGCTTTTGTTGGTTTCAATCTTTTGGAATGATTGCTAAAAATACCCCACTTCCCTGAATTTATAGACAACCTCTACTGAGATTTCTTCCCAGCCAATAAAAAAGCACAATTCTCATTCTTATCCACATATTTTTCTTTCTTGCCTTGAAGTCAGAAGTCTATGACCACTTTATGCTTTTTGTCTATGAACACTATTTCTATTTTGTGAACTGTTTTACTTTGTTACTTTATAATTGCTTTGCTTTGCCTTATATAACATTGCTTTGTTTTGTATTATTTTGACCTGTTCTTCTGCTTCCTCTTTGTATTGTTATTAAGAATTTTGTCACTTCCACTCAACCATATCTGCTTCCTCAACAGTCTTAGATGAAAGGAAATGCAGAAAGTTGTCTTCTAGTTATGTTCACTAATCAGTGGGAGGCCAAAGTAATATTATCTTCCCATCATAGCCCCTGATCAATGAGTGACTAAATTAAAATTGACAGGAGAAAGAAAAGTGAATACTATTTATTTGGGCAAACCAGCCCTCATGAGATATGGAAATTAAGAAAGCCAGATTCATCTGGGACTAAGTTTATAATTCCGCATTGGTTTAATAGAGATCATTCTGTATTTGATAAATAAGATGGTTCTCACTAAATCAACACAAACATTTTTTTTTGTTGATGAATTATCTCTTTTTTTTTTCTTTTGTTACAAATTGTCTTTTAATATGAACATTTTTATGGCGCTAATAAAATTTTCTACCCCTGCAAAAATAAGAGCTATTTTCTGTACATCTGGTTTACTTTGTTTTTGCATCGGGAGTAGACGACAGATTCCATTTATAGTTTCATGTCATGTCTAATATTCTGCAGCTCTTTTGCTAAGCTGTAGCCCTAGAAGTTCATTTCTGAATACTTGACACTGTTTGACCTGGCTAACTCAATAATGCAGCATTACTTCAATTAGTTTGAATTAAAAAGACAGCCTGCAATTCTGTTAAGAGATAATATGAAATTTACCAAGATATAAACGAAAAGTGTCAGTCCTTTTACTATTTTGAACAGCTTTTTCTTTTGTCAACAATTTCAAGCTTACAGTTTCCATTAGTATATCTGTGTGGGCAGCATAACAGTTATCAGTGTAGATAGTGGAATTGGCAAGTCGAGTTCAAATCCAGTCTTCATCTGCTACAATCACTTCGTGCTAAAATCATTAGAGAAACACATGAATCCATTTCTTCTTCACAGTGGTAATGGTAATTTTTTCTTCTTCACTTAATTCAAGACCTAAGTGCCACTCAAGGTAGAGGGTTACTAAATGTAGATGTTGTAAGAGTGTATAGGGCCATTTTACTCAGCAAAGAAGTTGTTTGAGCAGAACTTCCTCCTTACCAACAAAATATGGAGGAAATGAGAATATGTTGACTCAATGTACATAGTATGGTGGGTCCTATCTGTGAAGGTGTGGACTGGGGAAATCAAGGAATATAGTTTTCACAAACACTACCACAAAATTGCAGTAGAGCAGTGAGAGGCTAGCAACAATTTTATATCTGTGGGATGGATTTGAAGAGTGGGTAACAATTCATCACCAACAAGGACATGCAAATGCTTTTAAACTTGGTCAAGGCTGGAATGGGAGGATTCGACAGTTCTGGCCAAGCTCTTGTCCAATACATCTTTTTTGGTCTGCTGTGGCTCCTGTACAGATAGAGCATAGCAGGAGGGGTCAGATACTTTCCAGAGTGGTACAGACAGCCGACCATTTGTGCAGCAACTTTAGTGCTGATTTGCATATACACTTTCCATGTGATTTTTGGTGTGAGCAAGGTGAGATTAACTATTTCTATAGAGGAAAATTTCAGCAATCATTGACTGAACATTCTTTCTTGCATTGATAGGAGTTTCCTTCATAATCTTTTGTTTAGAGTAATATGGAAAGTAAACATTTCGGTTAAAACATTTTTTCCCTTCTAGTTGCATATGCTGTCCATTTTAGTTGTTACTACTTTTGGAAGTCTCCAAGAGATGTGGACTTTCCTATTTGGTAAAGTTCTTGTTGTGATTATGTTGTGTCAGTCTCTAAAATTTGATGAAGTGTCGTCTTGTTTAAGACTTAACGTTATTCACTTGAAGCCATTTTTAATGATTGATATTTAGCTATGAGTTAAGTAGTAGTGTTAACTGGGATCTGTAGTCTTGAGTGGCAGCCATTCTAGGACTAGAGCTACTCTGAATTCAAGACCATGCAGAAGCCAATGGGAAACCACTCCACTATCTTTCCCAAGAAGTCATGATAAATAAAAATAATCTGTGGAGAACCATGAAGGGACAATAGACATGAGGATGAAAGCATTGGTATGTCAATTTGGTGACATAGACACAAACTCAATGGAATCAGGACAAGCAATAACCGAGCAGTACTAAAAAGAACATGACAAAATATCCCTACATGTGGACAAATGAAATGAGAACATTAAATAAACGGTTAATTTCTCTTAGTATGTAGTCAATGAGTTAAAAGTCACTCTCCTCATGTATACAGTCTTATTTGTTACTCTAGACAGCTACAGTCATACAAAGCTTTCCCACAGAAATATAAATTTCTGAATGTCATATTTGTATAGTCTTATATCCATTCTTATTCTGTATATGCACACATATGTA
Source organism: Acanthosepion esculentum (assembly GCA_964036315.1). NCBI lineage: Eukaryota > Metazoa > Mollusca > Cephalopoda > Sepiida > Sepiidae > Acanthosepion > Acanthosepion esculentum. The sequence continues at coordinate 87,704,187 of OZ038479.1, forward strand.
TGTCCACTTATGTCTGTGTATATGTGTCTATACATCTGAAGAGAAGTGCCAGTTGTACTATTTCTTCTTTTACATGCCATGTGATTTCAGGACATTAGCAATCAAGAGAACCTATAACTCCCTTTTATTTATTGCTCTAAGAATCTTTTGCTCCCACTTGACCATATCTCTTTGCCCTTGCTCTGCCATCAATTCACTCATTTATTAAATAGCTTACATGCTGCTCCCTGCTCCTGTGCTTTTCAGTGTGTCTTATGAATGTTAGATTCTCCAAGTCTTCTTTTTTCATTATGTGTCTCAGAAATTTCAACTGTTTCAGTATTTGAAGTATAAATATTATTTTACTTTCCCTTTTCATTAAAACTTAGATGTGGCTCAGTCCATGGTATTCTCAGCATCCATCTGTAGAAGAACATCTACTTCAAGCCTCTCTTTGAGTTATTTAGGAAAAATAAAATTTTATCAGAATCCAAATGAAAGAAATTTCATAATTATAAGATTACAATAATAAATGCACAGGACGAAACTCAATGTACACATGCAGACACAAAAATGTCTTATATAGCAAAAAAAGAACATTGACCTTTGAAAGTAATCAACCCTGAGAAAAGCACGTGACTTTCACTTACAACATCTTGTTGATTAAAAGTGAAAACCTATAGAACAAAATTTGTCATGCACTATGGTTTAAATACAGATTTCTAATAGCAATGTGTGTTATAAAAATGGGAGTTCATTTATTTATTATACTGGAGCAAAACTGACCATTTCGTAAAATAATATTGCTGCCATATCTGATCTGGTGCTTTTTCTAAATATCTCAAGGTTCTTGACAAAATCCAAAGAAAGATCTACAATGTTATCAGTCACTTTCACACCACTATGACATACCTTTCCTCTGGCTTTTCTATAAATATTTTCATGGTAGTTGTTCTAATGAGCTTTTCTCCTTTAAGGTTTGTGCGGGGAGGGGGAATTACTAACATTATTTTATTCGGTTTCTTGTAAATAGTTTTGTTTTCATATTGTAAATACTCATTGGGGCTAGTTTTTAGAATTGTTGTTTTATTCCCCTCCCCTACAGACAATGAATTGTACATATGGGGACTAGTTAGGATTCTTCATAGAGACAATGAGGTATTATGGTGGATGTAGTAAGAAAGTGCCTTGCTTGGGGTAAAATAATTAAAATAAAAGAACTAAGACACAAGACAGTATTTAATAATCATCTAGGAAAGAATAAAAGTTTTAGTGCTACTATAGTATGATATGGCCCAAGGAATTTGTGACCTACCATAAATGGCAATGAACTCATTATTGCTCAGGTAAAAAGATGATCTGCTTACAGTTTTTTTAAATGGTTATCAAATCAGTTTGCAAACATTACAATCACCCATTTGATGATTTTTTAATTTTTTTGTCTAAAAAATTGTTAATGATTTTTAATACATAACCAGTTCACTGTTCACTGCCTTTAACCCCTGACCCTAACATATTTCATACTTCCAATTGTTGGTAAATATCATACCATAGTAGAAATTGAATATTAGATATCAGACTATAGAGGAAAATGGATGGTAGATATCAGACTATAGTAGCACCAAAGTTTCATATAAAATTATTTTATATTTTATATAAACTGACCAGAAATTAAAAACAATGATGATTGATAGATGATGAAATGACAAGGGTAGGTAAAAATGAATGGCTGAGATATACTTATATACTAATATTTAATTAAATCTAATACAAAGCTCAATTAGTAAAAAGAAAGAAAGAATGGTAGGATAAAATGGTAGATCATTAGATCTCCTATATACTGTGTTTCTTCTGGACATTAGGCAATCATGGCTCTCCACAATTTTCTGTCCCATGTAATTCTTAGTAAATTTGGTCTTTTTGTTATCTCACCTAAACCTTGTTCTGTCATCCATTTACTCAAGCTCACTGGGTAGGTTATGTGTTCTTTTCATCTGTAACTGTTGCCTTCAAACTGCCCTATGTGTATCAAATTTTCTAAGCCCTCTTTCCTTATGTGCCCTAGAAATTTTAACACACTTATGTTAAGTATGTGTCCTCTTTGTTTCCATTTTCTGTAAAAGTTTATCATTGCTTACATGTTCAGTACATGTATTCTCAGTATCCTTCTGTAGAACCACATTCCTTTTGCATTCTCTTCTTCATCTTTGAAGAGATTGTCCAGCATTCGCTACCATATAGAAAAACTGATATTACATAATAGTTCAATACTCTTTTCTTTGTTTGTAATGAAATTTTCCTGTTACTTAATAATTTGCAGAGCTTTTGAAATGCATCTTTGGCTATCCCAATGTGCCTTTTGATTTCAGTATCACACTTTTCATCCTGTGTTTAAACATTTCCCAGATATTTAAATTGATGTATTTGTTTGGTTTTATCTCCAATTTATAATTTGCATGTTGAGCTCATCATTTTGCTAAGAATCATGCATTCAGTCTTGCTATTGACATTTAATCCTTTCTTCTTGCTTCTCTTCACTTCCTTCTGTAGAAATTCTTGAACTTTTCTTTCCATATCTGTTATCGACCCTTTATCATCTGTATATCTTGATTGTGGCTACCAATAATGAATCCTGGTAGGACTTCTTAATCTTCTCAGAATCACCTCACTGCATCTTTATCTATAAAAGGCAGGATGTGTGTGTGTGTGTGTGTCTGTAACGAATGCACGGCCACAATTTTTGACAGATTTGCACCAAAATTTACATGAACATGCTCCAAGTTTGCAAAAAGGCCACGACTGAATTTGAATTTCCCAACTCCCATCAATAGTGGAAATAATAGATTTTTTCATGCTTCTATAGCAGTTTTCATGTAGTTTGCGGCCATTTTCTACTGGCCAGAGTGAGAGCCTATAGCTGGCTGCCACGAATAGGCAGGAAGATTCTATTGGCCAGCATGAGAGCCAACAGCTGACTGACACAAATGTTAACTAGCATGCAAAAACATCGATAGCTGCATTCGTCACAAGTGGGAAAAATTTAAAACTGCATGGCACTCCAATTGGCTCATTCACTTGCTTAAACTCAACGTTGATTCTGATTCTGCAAAACTGGGTTGGGTGTGAAAAAGTATTTGTTGTTAATATTCTTTTTTCATTCCGTTTTTTCAGTTACGAGTCCTTTTTTTTAAAGCTGATCATTTTGTGTTCATTTTGTTTAGTTCTTTTTTCATAACAGATTTAATGTTTAGTATAGAACTTAGAAAACATTTGCAGTGTGACATGGGCAAGATGTAAGGCACGTAGCAACATCAGCACAGCAAAGGGCACTCCTTTAAAGGCAAGGAAGGGCAAAAATATTTTAAGTCAAGTGATAGCGATTGCTGTATGAGTCGTACGATTTTTGAATCAAGCACGGGCAAACGCCGGGCCTTGCTGCTAGTAAGTTAATAAATCTGTCAAGAAGATTTTTGTATATTTACTGAACTCACTTTCTATCCATATGTAGATAGTTTGCTGCCAGTATTGGTTCTGGATTATTTTAATATCCTTCCCAATTTTTAGATACATATATAAAATGATTAAGGCAGATTTTTAAAATAGATTAATATATGCATAAAAGTTGGGAAGTAGAGATAGATATGAACAGACTGAGATAGATTTGAAAAGACAAACATAGATACACATTTAAAAATGCTTATATACATTGGTAGATTGTTAGATATATACATAAATTTAGAATATTTACTCATGCATAATACAAGGCCCAAGGGCCACTCAAAGTTTTAAGAAAGGAGGAGGTGGAATTAAGAAATGCAAATTATCAGGAAGTGTAGGATAGATATTGGTTGACCCTGGACTTGAAGAGATCAAGGTTGTAGTTGTCAGGGAAGCATCCTCTCAGGAACCTGTTCCACAAAGCAACAGCTCTGCTGAAGAAGCTGTTTGAGTAAAACTTGCTCCTTATTAAAGGAACAGAGAGTGTATAGGTTGTTATCATGAAAATGGTCTGAGCTGATGTAACTCATCTGGACATCTGTCATAATAACAGTGATTTTGTTTGAAAGATATGTAAAATAATTAAAACAGATTTTTAAAAAAGGGATAGATTATTATATGCATAAAGAGTGGGAAGGATATATATATATATAGATATGTGAATTTTAGAATTGATTTTTATTAATCCGACAGATTTTTTTTGTCACTTTAAATGTTTTTATTAGTGGATACTCATATTTGAGTAGATGCTCCATTTATATATGAAACAGTATATGTATTTATTTTCACCTACCCACCAGAATATTCGAGAAATCTTAAACAGAAATTTGCACTCTTCAACAGTAATTGAACCTGTATCCGTCGGGACAGAGGCAGCTGCATTTTAGCTGTTTCATTGTCAAGCTGTAAGACACACCAGGCTAAACAGTGGATCTCTCTACCCTGCAGGATGCAGGTTCATTTCCTGCTAAAAAGGACATTTTTTTTTTCTTAGATATGTACAAACAGGGAGATCTGAAAAGACAAATATAGAATCCAAATAAAACTGCTCATATAGATTTGTAGAATTGGGGTAAGGGATGCACAAACTTTGTACCCCCACTCTCCCAGTAGGTCTCTTATTCCTCAGCTACACGAGCCAGCTTATTATGTTACCTTTAGGTCTAGGACCGGTATGATGTTTCTGACCCAAGGAGGAGGTCTGTTGCCTTGACTTCTGGGCAGACACGTCATGTACACCTAAAGCATCACATATGTATCTTCTTTCCTGGGTTCATTGTCCGTTCATTAAGGGTGCTGGAGGGAGATGTTTTCTGGGTTTTGGTGTTATCCACCTGATAGTCAGGGATATGAACCTTTGAGTAACTCCAAAGGAGGCTATCCTATCAGCAGGTGTATAATATCAGGGCTACTGTACTGCCATTTGGCAAATGGTTTCAGGACCATGCAGTAGTCCCTGGTGGGGCCTCTTGATGCCATGATAAAGGGTACTGTTATGGCAGTATTTCTGGATGATTCTATACAAGGTCATTATACATGCAACTCCTGTGGGTGTGTCTGTCTCACTGCCTACTAGTCTTCCATCAACCAACACACCTATGAAACTAATTAAAATCAAAATGAACAAAACTAGCAAACCCAACCTAAAAAAAAAACAAAGTAGGCCCATCTCCTAAACGAGTGTGAGAGATCTCTGGTCCAACTTTCCAGAAATGGAACTCCATCTTCTTCAGTCTAAAGTCAACCTCTTGTTACTATCTGAAACTGGTATCAATACCGCAAACACACGAGAGGAGCTCACAGTTCTGGGCTACTCACCTCTTATAGCAAAACATTGCCACCTAAATTGTCACAGACATGGACTCAAAGGTTGCATCAAGGACAAGTTTCCCTGTGGCAGGAATGCAAAAAATGAAGACCCTGGTCTCATGTATATGTGCTTCTGTGTGTCATTTTTCCATAGTATCACATTCATTTTTGCTCTCTATTGCCCTCAGGATGAAGGGACAGTAATCTTCGATCAAATATCTGAGAAAATTGATAATATCCTCATTCAATTTCCCTCAGCAAGTGTTCATATCTCTGATGACTTCAATATTCACCATAAAGAATGGTTAATTCACTCCAACCAATCTGATGATGAAAGCAGATATTGCAGAGGCCTTTCCATCACCTATGAACTAACCCAGATCATCAAAGAACCTACCCATTTCCCAGACATGAGGAGACATCAGGCAAACTTCCTCAACCTTTTTATAACATCCTGCCTTGATAAATGCTTAACAAATGTTTTACCACTGCTAGACATGTCGGACCATTCCCTAATCAGTGTTCAGATTGATGTCAAACCTAAGACATACACTGATGTACCATTCCCTAGAATGATTTTTCGCTATGTTAAGGCAGTTTTTGATCCTACATGATGGAAGCTCCCCTCCCAACCTTCTTCAAGCATGCTGCCCTCCGAAACTGCTGCCCTTGTCATGGAATGGATCCTTTCTGGAATGGTGTGTTTTATATCCAACAAAAAATTCCATCAAAAACCAAACAGTCAACCTTGGTTCACCCTGAATGCACTGCAGCCATAATTCACTGGAATCAATATCTATCACAAGGGGTTATGTAGTTTGACCCCTACTATATTCAAAACTGCCCATAATTGCGGTAAAAAGTTCTAGAAAATGCCACATGCAGCTATGCACAAGCAGTCCAGGCCAAGGTTGAAAAAAAACAAATTGTATCCTGTGAATTCTGGAAGATCACCAACCAAATCATGAGCAGAGATAAAGAATCTGTGCCCACAATTATAAATGGGCCCAAAGTTGTATCTTCCTTGACAAACAAAATGAACATCTTTGCCTTGATTTTAGTCTCAAACTCAATGTTAGACAACAAAGACCATCCCCTCCTAAACTTCCCACATCTCACCAAACATAATTACAGTAATATTACCATTAAAGCACGAGAAGTCTCTAGACTCATCAAAGGGCTTGACTATAAGAAAGGTACTGGCCCAGACAAAATTCCAGTGGTTGTCATTAAGAACATCAACCCAGAATTATCTCAAATCCTACAAAGTTATTCAATTGCTGCTTGAAGGAGAAATCCTTCCCAAGTCTGTGGAAGGTGTCAAACATATGCCTGGTTTTCAAGAATGTGGAGATGCAATCTTTCTCCCTTCCACTACAGACACATCAGTCTCCTCAGTATCATCAGTAAGCTTTTTGAGACCATAATAAATAAGAAGGTTGTTGAGCACCTAGAGAAGAACAACCTCTTCAGTGACGAGCAGTATGTGTTTAGATTGACCTGATCCACTGCTGACATCCTAACTACCATCATTCACTTAATGAAAAATACATCTTGAGGACAAAAGCATTAGATATACCAAAGGCCGTTGACAAGGTGTAGCACAAAGGTTTACTACACAAGCTCATAAGCTATGGAATCACTGGAAGGGTCTTCTCGATCAAAAATCCTTCCTAACAGTTTGGTCTCTGAAGGTAGTTATTCATGGCTAGTTCTCCAGAGCCCTAGTGATCAACGTAGGTGTCCCCAGAGGTTATTCCTAAGACCAATCCTCTTTTTGATTTACATAAATGTTCTGCCTAAGAATATACTCAGATCACTTGTAAACATCTATGCTGATGATACAACAAAATACAGGCACACCTCTAATACTCTTGATGGTCAGAGATTGGCAACTGATTTCTCTTCCAATCTTGCACAAACTACTCAGTGGGGTAAAATCTAGCTTGTTACATTCAGTACCTTGAAGACCAAGCTAGTTACATCACTGATTGTACCCCAGACTACCACCAATCAGAATGAATGGATGTCTCTTTGGGGAGGCACCATGCCTTGAAAGACTCTTGTGCCTAAAACTCACACCTGACCCTAAGTGGAACTCATACATATGATCCATTGCTAAGGATGCAGGTAAAATGGTCGGCTGCCTGTATTGCTCCAGTAAGTACCTGACTCTCCTGCTATCCTCTACCTTTTCAAGAGCCAGATCAGGCCAAAAATGGAGTACTGTTGTCATATTTGGGAGGGAACTGCTCAGACATCACTCTCCAGTCTTGATAGAATCCAAAAGGGTCTGAGTCCTTGTAGGTGACAAACTATTCTCCACCCTCCAACCTCTTTCCCTCATGTTGCTCTGTTGCTACTTCCATGGAATGTACTTGGACAAACAACATTCCCTGGTCCTGCCAATTCAAACCTTCACAGCAAGGACCTGCCATACCACTTACATAGAAGCAAACCACCCTCATTCCCTCTGTATTTCATAGGTGAAAAGTAAGTTCCAATCTAACAACTTCTTCCTGTGAAACACTTCTTGGTGGAACCAGCTCCCAAGAGGATGTTTTCCTGATCATTACAATCTTAACCTGTTCAAGGCTAGGGTTAACCATTATCTTCTAGTCTTATCCACACAAATTGCCTCCTAATGTACCCGACTATTTCGAGTGGGCCCCCCCCCAGACCTTGTAAAGAGTGAACCATACTGTTAAAAAAGAAGATTGTTAAATATATACATAAAGTTATAATTCTTAAGATACACAGATAAGAAGAGACTAAGACATAAAACAACTTGATACATTGTTACATGATAAAATTAAGAAGTAAATAAAAAATGCTGAGTTAGAATTGTAAATTGTTAGATGGCTATACAGAATGACTAAGATCGAATAGAGAAAAATTAAATCCGCAGATCAATGCACAGAATATACATATGATATTTATATCTAAGACAATGAACATACACTGGGGAGACATCAACGAAATGACATAAATAGATATGAAATCATTGCAAAAGAGTTTCACTGTTAAGATAAAATGACAACTTGACACCGGTGTTTGTTTTGGTGCTGATGTCTGGTGTGGTCAAGATGGCAACATTGCATCATTCAGTTGCAAGTCAGTCTTTGTTGAATGTTGATGTTTTGTCCACAAATTAATAACTTAAAGATGGAGTATGAAAAGATGTTCTCTCACCATATTATGCTCTATGAATTTTGGAAAGGTTTATTTGGATCATGCTCCAGCTCATTGGTAGGCCAAACATTCAATGCACACAGAGCTGGAAACAAGCTTGTGAATGTGCAGAACCTGTAGCTAAAGGAAGACTGCACACAATGAAGGTGTTGCTTCTTCCATCTGATGAAAGAATAACTGCAAAGAAGTATCGTGACCAACTCATTGTGTCTATTCAAGAAAAACGGCCAATTTTGGCAAAATGATAAGATGTCATTTTCCAACATGACAAACAAGATCACATGTTTCAAAACAGACCTTATTTTCTTCATATGTCATGTCCCATCATGGCGTACACGATCTCCACAACTTCCTGTCCTTTGTAGTTCTTATTAAATTATATCTTTCTGTTATTTCTCCTAAATCCTGTTCTGTTATCCACTTACTCAAGCTCATTAAATAGGTTATGCATTCTTTTACTCTGTCCCTCTTCAGTCTGTCCTGTGAGTATCAGATTTTCCAAGCCCTATTTCCTCATTATGTGCCCTAGAAATTTCAACTGTCTTTTCCGGATGTTAAGTATAAGTGTTCTTTTAGTTTCCATTTTTTTCTAAAATTATGGTTGGTCCATGGTATTCTCAGCATCCTTCTGTAAAACCACATTTCTGTTGCTACAAGTCTCTTCGTATTTGAGGAGATTGTTCAGCATTCACTGCCATATAGGAAGACAGATATCATGTAACAGTTCAGTACTCTTTTCCTTGTTTTTAGCAACATTTTTCTATATCTTAGTACTCTGCTTAGCTTTTGGAATGCATCTTTTTGCTATCTCAATATGCCTTCAGATTTCAGTGGCACATTTTCTATTCTCTAAAACACTTCATGAATATTTAAATTTTTGTACTTGTTTGATTTTGGTATCTCTGATTTGCAGTTCGCACTTTTGGCTTTTCCTGACAGCCATATATTTTCTCTTCTTGCTATTGATGTTTAATCCTTTCTTCTCAGTTTTCATCACTACCTTCTGTGGGAGATTTTGTAGTTTTCTTTCCATGTTCTGCCTAAGAATATACTCAGATCACTTGTAAACATCTATGCTGATGATACAACAAAATACAGGCACACCTCTAATACTCTTGATGATCAGAGATTGGCAACTGATTTCTCTTCCAATCTTGCACAAACTACTCAGTGGGGTAAAATCTAGCTTGTTACATTCAGTATCTTGAAGACCAAGCTAGTTACATCACTGATTGTACCCCAGACTACCACCAATCAGAATGAATGGATGTCTCTTTGGGGAAGCACCATGCCTTGAAAGACTCTTGTGCCTAAAACTCACACCTGACCCTAAGTGGAACTCATACATATGATCCATTGCTAAGGATGCAGGTAAAATGGTCAGCTCACAGCACCACTCCAATAAATAACTGACTCCTTCTATCCTCTACCTTTACAAGAGCCAGATCAGGTCAAAAATGGAGTACTGTTGTCATATTTGGGAGGGACAACACTATATAATCTGCATATCTTATTTTGTTAAGATTTTGGTCACCAGTAATGAACCCTGGTAGGACTTCTAATTATCTCAGAATTTCCTCACAGAATAGGTCAAATAAGTCCAGTGAAAAGACACATCCTTGTCTTACACCCCTTTCTATTTTTGTATATAAAACAGACCTTGCAGAAGCTTGAAGGCTTGGAATAGGAAACCTTCCAGCACCCATTGTATTCTTTTGTTTTGACTCCTTTAGATTTTCATATGTTCCGGTCTCTATAGAAATAATTTAAATGACAAAAAATTTTAAAAAAAATGTACAGTCAGTCTAAAACTACCTCACAAGCTTCTTCCAATAAAAATGAGGCTTCTATGAAAATGTCATCATGAAGCTTATAGAATGATGGGAGACATTTGTTAAAAACAATGAAGACAGTATACTTCACTAATAAATGTTGTTTTTTTTGTGTGTGTATAAAATTTTGTTTTTAATTTGCTAATCAGGCACAAATTTTTACAATGATTTAATAGATAAATAAATAGATACACACTGAGATAGCTAGATACATACTGAGATACATATATATAGATTGAGATGGATAAATAGATATTCATCGTAACAGGCTGAGATATAAACAGATTGAGATAGATAGATATGAAAAGATTGAGATGGAAAGACATGAACAGACATTGATAGATAAGTAGATATGAACAGACATAGATAGATAGATATGAACAGAGATAGATAGATATGAACAGAGAAACATAGATAGATAAGAATGGGGTAAGCCAATTTGTGAGCTATATATGAGTTGCTTATAATAGCAGCACATACATAGACGGTGTGGTATAGATATTATATAACATTGACACCTCCAGTCTGTTTTACTTGAACAGAAACTAATATTTATCCCCGAAAGCTTTTCTCTTTTGTCTTGTGGCTTTTATCTTTAATTCACTACAGACAATACTCTTCCCAAAGGGATAAGTCCTTGATGCATCATTGACAACTTTCTATTCAGGTGAGAATAAGTTTGTATTCATTGTAAGAGACATCATTATTTTCTTTTTCTTCATGACTTATAATTTGTCTTGCCTTTTACAATTTATTCCATACACCTAATCAGCCTTATATGACAATAGATCGCAGAGAAGATGGGCAACAAACCAGAACAATGACAGGAGAAGAATAATACATAAAAATAATACAACATAGAATTAATGAAGAATCGGTTTTGTTATTAAATAATGGCCAAAGTTTGTTAGATACACGTCAACACAAAAACAATTTTAAAAATATATTTTCTTTGTGCCATTTCAGAAAATGAATAAATGTGATTCAGAGGAGTTAGGTCTAACAAATTTTCGTTTTTGTCATAATTGACAATGTGTGTTGCAACTTTTCACAGGTTATTATAGTAATCTTTAACTTACATGCCCACAAAAATAGGGTGTCAAAAGGTGTTTTTTCCTTTGATACAGCTATTATTTTACTACCGTCACTCTTCAACAAGGTTTGTTGTTTTAAAAAGCAATGATCAGAATTGTGATAAAACCTCAACATATGATGAAAGTGAATTTATACATTTTTTTGTTCTTGACAATTCAGAATAAAAATATTGAACACTATTAAATTGTTTATTTAGAAGAAGAATTTCATATTTCCAAACATTCTAAAAGCTAATACAATTATATTAAAACTAATGCAAGGCAAATTTATCAATCATTTACTAATATATAAAGAAATAAATATGAACATTTTTCTATTCATAAAATTTTTTATTTATAGATTTATAAACATTCACTAAATTATTAAAATATGCGAACCAACTATAAGGAAATCCTTATTATTTACCATTTTATAAAGTTTGAATTGGTTGGCAATTAGCTAATGTTTTACCAATAATTCCAATAAACAATTTAATAAATAGTGTAAATAAATAATCTAATAAATAGTATTTATTATTGTTGTTGTCAGTACTCAAGAACAAAGAAAATATATAAATTTACTTTCATATGCTTAAGTTTTATTAAAATTCTAATCATCGAAATTTAAAACAATAAACATTACTAAGGAATGACGGTAGTTAAAATAATAGTAGTTTGGTACATAGTTTTTTGCATGCACAATGGTTAAAGATTACTGAACTTTTTATATTTCACTGCACAAAGGTTTCAGTTAATGCTGAACAAATTTGGTATTTCAATAGTTTCTCATTTGTGGCGTAACCAATGCAGAACAAATTCACAGGCAGTAGTGTTTCATGCACAATTAACATATACTCCAGTGTAATGGGTGTCATAGAAAACTTACTATCTTAGCTTATCACATGTGTCAACATGAGTCTGGAGTACAGAAGATGCTGGAAGTGTAAAAGTACATTTCATTGCACGAAGGATAATGGTAAGATTAGCTGTTTCTTTATGTGGAAATGTTCATTAACGAAGCAGGCTTTCAGTTAAAGTTTATAAAATCCTTCTATTAAAACTATTTTTCAGGAAAATAGGTTTCTCAACTTCAGTAACTGTTATCACTCTTTCAAGTATTGCTGTGAGCTTCTTTCCTAACCTTTTGTTTGTATTAGTGTGGAGCATCAGCATCTTGATGATGATCTTGATCTTTACGAGTTACATGTGCTATCCATTTTAGTTGTTGCTGCTGTTGAAAGTGCTCAAGTAATGTGGTTTCTGTTATTTGGTAAAGTTCTTTGTTTCTGTCCACGGCGTTAAAAAAATGTATACATTCGTTTTCATCATATGTTTAGGTTTTAATAAAATTTTGATCATTGCTTTTTAAACGATAATCATTGCCAGGGAGTGTAGGTAATTGAAATAATAGCAGTGTCAAATTGAAAACCATCCTTTTGACACTCTATGGTTTTAGGGTGAGCTCAAAGGTCCAAGTTTGCCAAATTATTTAAAAGTTATGTAAAAGGTTTCTGGCGGGATGTTTATTTGAACCGGCACATTTCATATACATTGCTATTTGGCAAAAGAAACATTTATGCACTTGTTTCTTCTTTTAAGTGATATGCCTCTTCAGGTTGTTGGTGATCATATCTCTTCACAGTTTCCTATCTTTCATAGTTCAAAGCAGTGTTTGTCTCCTTACTCTATCTTTTCCTCCTTGTATTACTGCCCATTGAAACAAACTTGTTAAGTAGGTTGCTTGATGTTTCCCTTTGTACCTCCCTCCTGTCACTATGTCCTATGAGTATGAAAGTCTCCAAGCCCTCTTTCTTAGTTATGTGTCTCTGAAATTTAAACTCTTTCTGATCCTAAATACAAGTGTTCTTTTTTTATTCTATTTTCTTTCTTTAAAACTTTTATTTAAACTATTTACATTGTTTGGCCTGTTGTCCTCATCTTTGTTGTCATATTCATGTTGCATACTTGAGCCTTCTTCAGGTGACTGTAATTTCAAAGTGAACCCTTTATTTCATCCACTGGGGTAGATTGTTCTAGTTCCACGTGACATCCCTCTTCTGGATGTCTTAGTATCAGTTATCTCCCCTTAACTCAACTCACAAAGTTCACCTCTGCTGCAGCCAGGTAATGTACTCACAACTTTTTGGGTCAAGTCACTGGATTCAACCAATGCTTTTATCCACTGGGCTATGTGTCCTTGTTTGTTGTTGACATGCTCTGGCCATGATATTCTTCAGCATCCTTCATTAGAATGAGATTTCTCAAGTCATCTGTGAGGAAAATGTCCAGCATTTACTGTCATATAGAATGGTTATTACATAACCGTTTAGCATTCTTTTCCTTGTTTCTAATGAAATCTTTCTGTTTCATAATACCATGTTTAAATTTCAGAAGGCATATGTATTTATCATACAGTTATTACCAATAGATGGAATTGAAGCAGTGAGTCTATTATTGTTCGGTAAGAATTGAAACATAAAAGCCTGTTTTTATTGATATGCAACAGAAAATTCAAAAAGAAATTTGCATTAGTAAATCCATTTTAAATCCAAATCTCATAATCCATAACCAACAGAGCTTAAGAAGAAACCTGAGATTAAAGGACCAAAATAAATAAAAAGAAAAACAAGCAAAGAAACAAAAAAAAAGAAAACACAAACCCAAGTCTACAGACATTAATTTCCTGTCCATCCTACCACTATCAACAACAGAAAAGAACTTAGGATAATATTTTTAGTCGCTTATAAGCCTATGATAAATCTCCCAGACCACCCCTTATTTTACTGGCCAGCCATCATTCTCAGATCTGTAAAAATAGATATTGAGTCAAATTTGTCTGAATTAATGATACCTACCTGCGTTCAAAGACTATTTCAGTTTGGGGTACAGTCTAACCCTTCCCCCAAGCCTAGCTCCTGTGGAGACATGTCTCTGACAGTTCTCAGTGACTGGCGCCAAATTCGGACAGAATTTAATGCAATGGCTTTATGCTTCTCTAGTCACCTGATACTAAAAGATTCTTGCAAAAACCTACCAATGGCTGTGCTCACCACCAGATCTATGCCATTCACTCACTCACTTTTTCTTTTTATCTCTATTTTTCTGTGCAGACTCTTAAAAGCTCAATGTTTCTTTTTCCTTTTTCTCATCTTTATTCTTTCCTTCATTCACTCTCTGTCTTTTTGCTAAGCCAACAAAACTACATCTTATTACTCTGTCTTTCTCAAATACCAGTAAAGACTCTATTTTTCTCTTAATCCAATAAACAATATCAATCAATTTAAAAACCCTTTATCACTCCCATTCTCTCTCTCTCTCTATCTATCTTTCAAACAAATAAAACTCTCTCTATCAATCTTATTCTTTATTTTTAATGGGCTTACAGCCATATTGCATTAGAACACCGTTTCCTGCACAGTTGCCAAAGTTAAGCAATGTTGAGCCTGGTTAGTACCTAAATGGATGACTCCTTGAGAATACCAGGTGCTGCAAGCTCAGATGTGTGGGTGATGCAATGAATAATGGCTTGGAATTGTTAATTAGAAAGCTGACTCCCCATTCCATCATGTTTGCTATATTCACTTCCGCACAAACACACCTCTTCTACTCCCAGTTATAGGTTAATTAGTAAGACTTGTATCACTGAAAAACAAAATAAAACAATAAAATTATGTTGAAGATATTTAGATATTGGCATTAAATAACCCATAGAAGTGTTGATGTGCCGCTAAACAAAATCAATGAACCAACCATTTTTTACTATCTTTTTTTTTTAAAGACTGTTTTCTCTTTCTTTTCTTTTTTTGCCTTTTCAATCTTTTTCACACCAAATACAGTTATTTCTTCATCTTGTCGCTCTTTCAACACTGTTCTCTTTGTATCTTTCTGTCTTCCTCAAATCAATAAACTTTTTTTCTCTTTCAAGACTCTTTCACCTTTTCAGTTTCTAACTGCCTCACTCTGTCAAACCACCCTAATGATTTTTATTGCTTTCTCCTGATTCATCTCTTCTCTCTTTCTCTCACTCTCTTTTTCAAATAAATTGAAATCTTGCTTTCTCTATCACATTCTTCCTTGTTCAGCGCTCTTCTCATTCTTTTTGTTTTTCCTTTTATACAAGAGTTTTTCCCTTTGACTTTGTCTACCTCAGAAATCTTTCTTTCATTTTCTTTTTTCTTCTGTCTTTCATTCTTTCTTTTCCCCAGAAATAAACACTCCTCTTTGAAAGCTCTTTTTCATTCTATCAGTTTCATTCAAGGTAGTAACGTTTATTGTGGAATACATTTGTCAAACCAATGACAATTCCTTTTCTTGAACTTTTCCTCTCGGTTTCTCAATATGTATTATAATGTCTTCTCATTCACTTTCACTCATTTTCGTTTAATAAAATCTCTCTCTCTCTCTCAAACCAGTTAAAACTCTTTCTCTTTTCTGTATTTACCTCTGTAGAAATCTTTATCCCTTACTCAAACCAAGTAAATCTCTCTCTCTCTTTTCTCTCTCATGCATTTAGCTATGTAAAAATCTCTCCCTCTCTCTCAAATCAGATAAAACTTTCTTTTTTCGCTATCATTTTCATACAGCTATGTAAATATTTTTCTTTCTCTTTCAAAGCAATTAAAAGTCTCCTTCTTTCTCTTTTGCATTCAATTCAAAGTATCTATCTCTCTTTCAAGCCAGTAAAAACTCGATCACACACAATAAAAATCTTTCCCTTTGTATAGCAATCTTAGATGAGTAAAAGACTCTTTTAAAAGCATCAAGAAATTGGTTCAGCTCATTTCAGAGACTCCCAAAAAACTACTACTACTACTAATAATACTACTACTACTACTACAGCAATAGAGATAGTGGTGGTAGTGTTTAATAGAAATTACAATGCTATTGCTAAAATGGAAAGAGGCACAAGAATAGCAATGGTGTAAGTGCCGGTAATAAAAAGATGACTAAATCTCAACTGCAATTAAATTTTAAATGGAGCTAATAGAGTGTTTTTGTTTGCTGAATTAGTTAGATTTAGTAGCAAGTAGTTCTTATTCTGTTACTCTTCTTCCACCAAAAAAATAAATCCATACCAGAAACTAGAAAATAACCTTTCCAATTTGCAACAACCCAAATTATGATTATATTTATTTGATGCACATTTATAAATGAAACCAAAGCATAGCAGGTAGAATTTGATCAAATATTGACTCTCTCAAAGCAATTCTCATTTTCTGATCAAATAATCTCTCAAAGCAAAGCTCATTTTTATATAATACAGACTCTCTCAAAGTAATGTTTGTTTTCTGATCAAATACTGACTATCTCAAAGCAAAGCTCATTTTTTCATTAATATTGACCCTCTCAAAGTAATGATCATTTTTCAATCGAATACTCTATCAAGCAAAGCTCATTTTTATATAATACTGACTCCCTCAAAGAATTATAAGGAAACTTATACTTAAAATCCAAAAGTGAAACTTGAAATTTCTGGGATGCATAATGAGGA
The DNA here is from genome assembly GCA_964036315.1 of Acanthosepion esculentum. Classification (NCBI taxonomy): domain Eukaryota; kingdom Metazoa; phylum Mollusca; class Cephalopoda; order Sepiida; family Sepiidae; genus Acanthosepion; species Acanthosepion esculentum. Next base: position 87,721,061 of record OZ038479.1, read on the forward strand.
AAGAGAGCCTGGAGAATCTAACACACACATGACATATTTAAGTCAAGAGAATCAGAGGAAACAGCAAGTAACCAACTTCATGAGTTTGTGTCAATGTATGGTAAGACAAGGAGAAAGATGGATGGTAAAGTTAATTAGAGCAATAAAAGTCAGGAAGTTGTGGAGAGCCAGGATCGCCTATGTCCTGAAAAACATGAACAAAAAAGGAATGTCATATTACTCGAAGTATGTTTCTTGAGACTTTTTTAATTAGTCCATCAAATCTTACCTTAATTTCTGAGTTGAGGCATTGTTACTATTATACATTGATGATCTTGGATCTGTTTCCACATCTTTGTTGATTTTAATCTCTGTATTTTGGTTGGTATAGCTTCTAAACTTATTGAAGTGTCTGTTGTGTTTGTTCACCTTCTTTGAATATTGAATGGAAGCCTTTATTTGATTTCTAGCATTAAGTTGTACCATTCATGTTCTTTATCCTGTTTAAGGAATATCTCAACTAATTACCATCATGCTAGGTACTACACTGTTTGTGATCTTCATCAATGATCTTCCTCATGTCCTCAGTTCTGAAGTAGGCATCTATGCAGATGACACTACCATTGACTCCTGTCTCAATAGTAAATCTGCCATTGCTGACAAAGCAAACTTGGTTGCAGGTCTCGAAAAGGATCTCCAATCTGTGGTTGACTGGGGCAGGAAATGGCTTGTAAACTCTAATACTTCCAAAATGAAACTGCTCTTATTTATCCACCATAGAAAAGCCTCCCTGCCTCCTATCAGCATGGCTGATGCCCAACTCTATGAGAGCATCCCTTAGCGCCTTCTTGGTCTCACGTTTTCCACTGATCTGAGGTGGAACAACTACATTGAATCAATAGCTTCATCTACTGCAAGGAAATTTGGTTCTCTGTGTTGCGCCAGAAGGTTTTTCATGCTTGAGTCCATCCTTCAAATCTACAAATCTACCATTTGTCCTTGCATTGAATACTGTTGCCATATATGGTCTGGGGCCCTCACTGATCATCTCAAGGTCCTAGAAAAAATCTAAAGATGGATATGCAATGTGATAGGTCCTGAACTTGCATCTCATCTACAGTCACTTTCTTACAAATGTGATGTAGCTTCCATCTGCCTTTTCTACAAATATTTTCATGGCAACTGTTCTAATGAGCTACTTTCACTTGTACCCCAACTGCATTGGGCTGAGATGCCAACTTCTAGATTGGCATCTCGGTCCCACCCTTTCACTGTCGAAACAGTTAAATGTAACCGCCTCTTCTACTCCAACAGCTTCTTTCGCACTTCCCACCAGTGGAATTCCCTTCCTCATACTTGCTTCTCTGATAGCTATAATCTTCAAATATTCAAACGTAATGTCAATTGACAACTTCTGATGCCTTGATCCTGATCCCCATCCTTGTCTTTATCCTTTCCTCAAACACCCCTCTTTACTCTTACTTTCACTCTCTGTAAGCCCTCCCTCTTTACTCTTACTTTCACTCTCTGTAAGCCCTCCCTCTTTACTCTTACTTTCACTCTCTGTAAGCCCTCCCTCTTTACTCTTACTTTCACTCTCTGTAACCCCACCCTCTTTACTCTTACTTTCACTCTCTGTAATCCCTCCCTCTTTACTCTTACTTTCACTCTCTGTAACCCACCCTCTTTACTCTTACTTTCACTCTCTGTAACCCTCCCTCTTTACTCTTACTTTCACTCTCTGTAACCCCACCCTCTTTACTCTTACTTTCACTCTCTGTAACCCCACCCTCTTTACTCTTACTTTCACTCTCTGTAACCCCTCCCTCTTTACTCTTACTTTCACTCTCTGTAACCCCACCCTCTTTACTCTTACTTTCACTCTCTGTAACCCCTCCCTCTTTACTCTTACTCTCACTCTCTCTAACCCCTTGCATGCTAAGGTAAAATGCTTAAAATAAATGCTTGGGGTAAAATGCTTTAAATAAATGCTTGGGGCAAAATGCTTAAAATAAAAAGTATCCAGATATGCCAATGATCATTTTTTTCCAGGAAGAAAGGAAAACGAAAATTTGCCCTGTACTTGTCATTAAAACCTAGACAGAATCATCATCAATAAGGACAAATGTTCCTCGATAAGCAAGACCAATTAAAATGACAATGGTTAGAATCCACTTAACTGAGAGAATCCATCATCAAACCAGAACTAGACCTTTCCCACAGTTACTTTATGTATTTAATGTTATATGGAGTGTGTTATTTTTCATTAAGCAGCAGAACAAACTGAAATAGTTAATGTGTAGAAGTCTTGTCAGCATTTGGAAGCATTGCACTAAAAAGCACTAACCATTGGTTGGTTATTCATAAAGATGTGTAACTTCTACATGACAATGCAAGACAACACATTGCTTGAGTCACTCATTATAAAAGGTAATGGCATTAAATATGGAAATCTTGCTTTATCCTCCTAAGCATCCTGCCCTTGCTCCACCTGACTATCATCTTTTCAGATCATTGCAATATTTTTAGAGGGAAACAACGTATTAATTCTGAAGAGGTTAAAAGTGATAGTGAGTGTTTCTTTATATTGAAATCTGAAGAAATTTAGATGGAGATCAACAATTTGCCAAATAAATTCAATTATACAATTGATAAAGAGAGGAAATATTATCTTGATTAAATATATTAGTTTAAATAAAAGAAGCATTAGTTTCTTTTCTATTTTCAGATGCAACAAGACTTCAGAGAAAATCTTACTTCATGGTATTGTTGGCTGTATTTATATAGATAATGTGAATAATAAAAAATATTTTGTCTAATAATTTTAATGAGGTGAATCGAATATTAAATTATAGAGAAGAGATCTGTTAGAAAACATGTTTCAAGAAAATCATATAGGGTAAATTATTTTAAGTCAAAAACATTTTCTCCATTATAATGAAAAGTCAGTTGTTGAGAATCATAAAGTTTTATGTGAAGTTAAAGTTGATAAAACAAAATATCTTGGGAATTTATTTTGACTATCGTTCTTTTCCTTTAAGACATATACAAAGGTAGATCCATGATTTTGATTGTTTGCTAAGAGATCCAAATGGAAAAAAAAACTATGAAGGGCACATTTGGTGATCAATGTCTATTTTGATATAATGTTATTCACCCTAGAAAAGCCCAAGAGCCATTCGAGATAGAGGTTACTGAAAGAGTTTGTTGTAAGGGTCTAAAGGAAGGAAGTAAGAAGTGAATATTTTGAATGTATGTAGGATAGATGATAGTTCACCTTAGACTTGAAGAATGTGTAGTTGGCATAATGGATAGCAGAGAGCTGATTTTGAATCCCAGCTGAGTTAATTTCTTTTGCATATGTGAAAATACACCTCAGCTATAGGTTAAATAGTAGAATGTGTATCTAGAAAAATCATTGTTATCTCCAAGATACTGTATATGCAATATTCACTTGCAAAAAAATAATAATAATAATTTTTCTTAAAATATTCACTTGCAAAAAAATAATAATAATTTTTCTTAAAATCATAAAAAATAAAGATCTAAACTTGTGGAACTTTAATGAAAATTTATGGAGGGCACAGATGGTGATCAGGGATTTTTTATACTGTTGTTCACTCAAGATAAAGGGTTATTGAATGAGATTGTTGTAAAGGCATAATGTGTGGAAGTAAGACGTGCATATTTTGAGGATATTTAGGAAAGATAATTGTTGACGCTAAACTTGAAATGGTTAAGGTCATAGTGATCTAGGAAGCTTCTTCTTGGTAGTCTGTCTCACAGAGTAACTGTTCTGAAAAAGAATCTGCCTGAATGAAACGTCCTCCTGAGCAATGAAATAAGAATTGAAAGTGAATGAGTTGACCCTGTGTATGAGTCATGGTGGTTCCAAGCCGTGAAGGCCTGAACTTGTGGAGCTAAAAGAATGCTGCTTGTCTTGGTGAATTTTTTTCTTATTATACTTCATTAAAAATCCAAATAAACCACAGTGAACACACGTGTGTTCACTGTGGTTTATTTGGATTTTTAATTACATTTTTTTTTTATCTTGGTATATTTATAAATTTTAGGATTTTCCTGTGCCCCTGTCCCCAATCCTACCTCCACACTTGATATAGTGTAAGACTTAGAAAATAAACTGATTTCAAATTCCACTGGAATAAAACTTGCGATTTACTCTTATTACCAAAGCACATGTCCCTAGCATACACAATGGTAAGCTAAGAACAAGCATTTCCTTACTTGCCCAGGTTGTAGCTGCTATATTTTCTAGATATTATCATTAAATTTCATGTAAATTTCTCATTTTTAATGTGTTTAACTGTTGCAATAATATTTGTATATTATGTTTCAATTTTTAGGAAATAAATAATCTTTCTCTATTAATGGTTCAATTTCAGGGATTAAATAATCTCTCCCCATTAATGGTCCATTATTTAAGGGTTAAATAATCTTTCTCTACTAATGATTCAGTTTTGGGGGATTAAATAATCTTTCTCTATTAATGGTTCATGTTTCAGGGATTAAATAATCTTTCTTTATTAATGGTTCAATTTTTAGGGATGAAATAATCTTTCTCTACTAATGTTTCAATTTTTAGGAATTAAATAATCTTTCTTCCTTAATGGCTGACTTTTTAGGGATTACATAAATTTTCTCTATTAACGGTTCAATTTTCATAGATTAAATAATCTTTCCCAACTAATGATTCACTTTTTAAGGTTTAAATAATGTATCCCTACTAATGGTTCGTTGGAGGCATGGTGGAGTAATGGATAGCAGCTCGGATTGAGGAATCGGGGAGCTGAGTTTGAATTCCAGTCAAATCTATTACATTCACTTACATGCTAATACCCTTGGGAAAGTTATGAATCCTCTTCTACCCCCAGCTATGGGTAAATAACAGGACAGACCAGGTTCTATAGCCTTGGATGGCAACTTTTCTACTGCATAAAGAAATGGCAATATACCGTAGAAAAAAATCTGCCTTGTCAGTCATGTATCGAAATATAAATGATCGCTGATATGTACCACACATAACTGACTAATGGTTCACTTTTTAGGGGTTAAATAATATTTCTCTTCATGGTTCACATTTCAGCGGTTTAATAATCTTTCTGTTCATGGTTCACATTTCAGCAGTTAAATAATCTTTCTCTTCATGGTTCACATTTCAGCGGTTAAATAAGCTTTCTCTTCAAGGTTCACATTTCAGCGGTTAAATAATCTTTCTCTTCATGGTTCACATTTCAGCGGTTAAATAATCTTTCTCTTCATGGTTCACATTTCAGCGGTTAAATAAGCTTTCTCTTCATGGTTCAAATTTCAGCGGTTGAATAATCTTTCTCTTCATGGTTCACATTTTAGCGGTTAAATAAGCTTTTTGTATTTATGGTTAGGTTTTTTTAGATGAAATAATGTTTCTCTATTAATTGTGGAAATAACCTTTGTTGCAGACTTAACAAAGTGAAACTTTAATAAATGATGAATTGCAACCCTAAAATGCGGACTATTAACATACAATCTTTCCTTTCAATACCCAACTTGCACTAGAAAAAAGAAGAGAAATTTTCCAAAGTTTAAAATAAAAACTAACGTTTAAATAAATGAAATAGGTATAGTGAAAGAATACTTTCAGAAATAATCAGAGTATTATTAAGAGAAACAAAGAAAAAGAGTACTGAACTGCTTTGTAATATCTAATTTTCTATAAGGCAGAGACCACACTATGGGTAAAATAGCAGGAGAAACTGGGTTCTATAGCTTAGGGTGGAAAACCAGTCTAGGAGAAGGAAACTCTGAATTCACACTGGATCACACTATCCTAAAATGTATGGGGATCGCCTGTGAATCCAAATTCCCACTTGATTGCATGTCCAAATGAAGCCAGCCTCTGCTTCGTTTGATCAACTTTTGTTCAGATGCAGCATCAAAAGAAGCATAATTCAGAGGAAATGAGAGGAAATATCTATAAGGCAGAAAATACTGGGTAATTACCACACAGACAGAGAAGTAACTGGAAGTCACAGAGATGTAGTTCTACTGACAAATCCTGAGAATGCCATAAGACGTTTATGCTGAGGCATCTGTTGACTACAGTTCAACTCTCCAAATAAGTTATCTGAAAGCTCATTCTTTGAAATAATTTATCTAGAAATCAAACCCTGGATTGTTTTCTTTTTTTTTTTTTTTAGTTAGGAGCCCAAACTCTTGTGTAGCATCTTGATAGGCTGCTCTGGTCAGCAGTTACATACTATCAGGGTTCTTGCAGTGCCATGTTGCACATGGTAAGGTGTCCCTGCAAGCACCTCTGGTTGGCAACCCCAAAGTCAAACTATGTTACAGTCTGCACCAATTCTCTTCCTGCACATGTTACATTAGGTGACTGACTGCTACTACTACCCTAGACCTTTCCTTACCAAAATAACACATCGTGATTACAAACAACCAAAGATATAAACCTAAACCTGCTCAATAAAAAACACCTAAACCCCTTAACCTCTTCAGTGTGGAATTTTTCCTCTTCGACATCCTAACTCTCTGTGAAACTAATGTTAACTTTTCAATCCCCTCCCCTGATTTCTTGATTCCTGGCTACCTTCTTCTCCTTAGAAAGGACTCTATTATCCACATGCATGGCTTGGGAGTTTATGTCCATGAACATCTCTCACTATGTCTTGAATCTCCAGACCATTCTTGCATGTGTCTCCATCTCTCTTCACTTAGTCAGTTATCTCTTCTTTCTCTACCATTTCCCTTCCTCTCAAGACTGTTGCATGCCAGATAGCATAGACAAGGCCAGCTCCCCACACCTGCTTGCAAATATATTTGTGTTCAGTGACTTTAATGCCCACCATATCAGGTTGCTTAAGCACTCGGTAACTGAACTCACTGGCATCAAAACCCTTAACTTCTAAATCACTCACACAAGTGGTTGACTTCCCCACGTATTTCACCAGTAACCCTGAAGGACTTCCTTCTCTTCTCAGTCTCTTTTTTACCTTTCTCTCTGACTCTTGTCATACTATGCAGCTCTACCCTCTTAGCAACTCTGGTCATGCAGTAGTGTCTATAAACATCTCCTTCTGCTCTCCCACCAGCCAAAAACCGCCTACCATCAGAATATCTTTCTGTTATCAATGAGTAGATTGGGACTCGTTCTATGATTCCTTTGTGACGTCCCTTGGAATAAAATTTTTAATCATCTTGTTCAAAAATGTGTGTCTGAGGCCTCCTCCTGGGTGAAAGCCAGCATTGATGCTTCCATTCCAGTTCATCTCCTTGGTTCTCACTTGCATGCTCAGACACTATAGCCCACTGGAATCACTTTTACTAGCTGTACCAGAGAGACATGTCTCATTGCAACAGATGTCTCTTTGTCTCTGCTCATAACGAGTGCAAGTGTCTCCTCAAAGAAGCAAGGTTACTGTTTGCTGATAGAATGAAACAGTGTATAGCATCTCACAATTTCAGTTCTAGTTATTAATGGTGGCTCTGCAAGAATGTTATGAACAGCAGCAAATCCTCAGTCCCTCCTCTATTCAGTCAATTTCAAGTCATGACATCGACAGCAAATAAGATTGAATGCTTTGCTTCGAAATTCTCTTCCAACACTCGCCTCATTTGAAGTACCAACACCTGATTTTCCCAATAGAACAGAAGTTCTACCAAGTGATTTGCACATAACCCCATCTCTGGTCTCAGACATCATTTCTACTAACTTAGACTCCCATAAAGCATGTGGAGGTGATGGTATCCCGCTGTCATCCTAAAGAAACATTTTCCAAGGCTGGCTTCAATTTTCTCCAAACTCTACAACTATTGCCTTGCTGCTTCCTAGCTTGTTGGAAGTTCTCCTCTGTAGTTCCTGTTATTAAGAACTCTGATGAACCTTCTGACCCCTCTAATTAATGTGCTATTAGTCTCCTACCACTTTTCGGCTAAGTATTTGAGGCTTTAACCAATGCTGAAGTGGTTAAGCATCTTACCTCTCATGACCTACTCTCTGACAAACAATATGGTTTCTATTTTGCCTGCTCTACCACTGACATGCTTACGACCATCACTGAATATGTATATCAAGCTCTTTGATGGTAATGCTGAAGCTCAAGTTGTGGCTCTAAATATCTGAAAGTCGATTGACAGGGTTTGGCATGCTGGTCTGCTATGTAAGATTCAGGGCTACTGTATTACAGGACGATTGTTTGATTTAATCCAATTATTCCTATCAAATCATGAAATGAAGGTCATTGTGAATGGGCTTGCTTCCAGATCCTTTCACATGAATGTGAATGTCCCCCCAAGGCTCATCCTAGGTCCTACCTGATCTTCCTGATGTCATCAGTTCCCAAGTAGGCATCTATGCAGATGACACTACCATTTACTCTTATCTCAATAGCAAATCTGTCAGGGCTGACAAAGTTAACCTGGCTGCTGCTCTTGAAAAAGACCTCCAATCAGTGGTTAACTGGGGGAAGGAAATGGCTTTTAAATTTTAATGCCTCCAAAACTAAACTGCACTCATTTAACCACCATAGAGAAACTTTCCTGTTCACCATGAGCACTTGACTCCTGAAGAACATCTCATTGCACCTCCTTGGCCTCATGTTTTCAACTGACTTGAAGTGGAACAACCACATTGAATCAATTGCTGCATCTACTGCAAGGAAAGTTGATTCACTGTGTCGTGCCAGAAGGTTTTTCTCGTCAAAGTCCATCTTGCTCATTTAAAAATCTATCATTTGGCTGTTCATTAAATACTGTTGCCATATCTGATATGGCACTCCTGCTATTCATCTCTTGATTCTTGACAAAATCCAAAGAAGTATCTGCAATGTAATCAATCCTGACTTGACATCTCAACTTCAGTCACTTTCTCACAGATGTGATATGGCTGCCTTCTGTCTTTTCTAAAAATATCTTCATGGCGACTGCCCTGACAAACTTTTTTCCCTGGTACTCTGACTACATGAATTTATGTGTACCACTAGATTGACATCTAGGTTCCACTCTTTTACTGTTGAAATAGTTAAATGTAACCACCACTTCTACTCTGACAGTTTCTTTTCTTGCATCTTCCAACAGTGGAAACCCTTCCATTTACTTGCTTCCCTGAAAACTGCAATCTTCGAAAATTTAATTGTCAATTGCCTACTTCTGTTGTCTTGAATCCCATTCATCTTTTATCCTTTCCTCAATCTCCCTATACCAGGTCTTTTTTCTCAGTTTCACTCTCTGTTACCTACTGTATACTAGTGGCATTCCTACCTTGCAAGGGAGGAAATGATTAAAAAAAATAGCATGAATGTAATAAGAAAGTTTTAAGGAGAAGCGGAACTACAAGGAAACTACTGCAAACAACAATAATAAGGAGGCAACTGAGATTGCTGGAACACATAAAGAGAAAAGAGGGTTTGGAGAATTTAACACTCACAGGATATATAGAATGTAAAAAATGCAGTTGGAAACGGTGAGTAAGCTACTTAATTGGCTTTTAATGAACAGCTGGTAGTGTAAGAACAAAGATGGATGATAAAGGTTCAGAGGTTACTTACAGCAAAAAAAGACAAATAGCTGTGGCAAGTCATGATTTCCTACATCAAAGAAGAGCATGGTATATAAAATTCTGTGATGTTATATAATTTGTTTGCTGTCTTTAAGTGTCCTGACTCATTCACCACAATAATGGAAACAGCCTTATATTTGGAATTTGGAAAATACCCCGGCCAAAAAAAATAAAATGTCCCTGCCCATTCATGGCTCTTTCATGCAGATTTCACAAGGTGTGGAAGAAAAACCTTCCACATATACAAGAAATATCCCCCACATAATTATTAGACATTAGTGACAATGGTGTCTTCATTTAGCTTTACCATGCCTTACCATTATGTGGGAGGTATTTTTGCCACACCCTGTACATCTAAAGAAGGCTGGAGAAAGACTATCTGAATTTTTTTTAATAATAACAAAAAGAATGTGATCAATCATTGAAAGAATGCCTGACTTCCATTTTTCTCTATTATATACTTGAAGACCTATGGTCACTTGGTTCACTGTTTTGTGCTAGACAATTTTTCTTGCCAGAATCTATCTTACACATTTATAAGTCTACTGTTCTTCCCTATCTATCTATCTATCTATCTATCACATTTACAAATCTACCATTCATCTGTGCATTGAATACTGTTACCATATCTACTCTGGCGCTCCTGCTAGTCATCTTGAGGTTCTTGACAAAATCCAAAGAAGGATCTGCAATGTAATCTATCCTGACTTGGCATCTTGTCTTCAGTCACTTTCTCATAGATGTGATAAGTATACCATTCTTTTCTATCTATCTATCTATCTAAAATTCTGTGACCTCTATTAGTCTGTCTGTCCACCTGACACACCCTCTAAAATAGCCATACATTGATTGATCAAATTTTGAAGAAAAGTGCAAACAGGTAAGTGGGTACAAAGTACAGTCGGTTATACTAGGGTGTGTAAAAACCACGAAGTAGGGTTTTTTGTCAAAGTATTTTTCTAAACAAAAGAGCTTATTCAAATTTCATCAATTGGATTGCAAAATTGAACAAAACGTTGAGTTCATAAACCTCAACAAAAATGTTAGCGATAACTTTGATAATACTAAATACTGTGAGGATTTCAACACTTGTCCGCATGTTACCAAAACATTCTAGTATTGACTATTGCTACCACATCTAGTCTGATGCCTCTGTTTAGAGATTCTAGATAAAATACAAAGAAGAATCTGTAATGTTATTGGTCCTGACCTAGCATCTCTCACTTTCCCACTGACATAGCATGGCTTCCCTCTGTTTTTTTTATAAATATTCTTATAGTAATTGTTCTGATGAGTTTTCTTCTTTGGTGCTTATAATTCATGAATTTAAGCATACTACTAGATTGAAGGCAAGGTCTCAACATTTTATGGTTTACATGGGTAGATGTTACCATAAATTCTATGATAACAGTTTCTTCTCTCACACTTCTTGCCTTTGGAACTCTCTTTTGGCTTCTTGCTTTCCATTCAAGTTTGATATTTTTTTTTTTTAAGCATATCACCCCAAGCAAGGCTGGAAGCCACTAGTATGCAGGGGGTTACAGAAGGTTTGGAGGAAGAGCAGATAGGAGTGGTAAAGGAGAGAATGTGGAAAAAATTTAAATGCAATGTCAATCATTATCTTGTATCTTCTTAATTCCTGTTCTTTGATTGTTTTCTTTTTCTCGTATTTTTTCACCCTCAGCAACTCCTTGCAACTTAGTGGTTTTATTGCCTTGCTTGGGGGTGAAATAATTTATAAAGAAATTTAAAATTTTAGTTTTCAGTGTTTTAAATTCATACATGATTGCAGACATAAGATGTGATTTATATATAAGATAGATGATGTGTCATGGCAAGGGCAAACCCTCTATGAATTGAGCAAAAAAGAAATAAATGAAACAAGTTGATAAAACCCAGTCTGCAACATTTTTCACACTTTATGTTTTGAAAAACTAATACATCTCATCTGTCAAGCAAGATTGAAAACAGATTCATCGTCTGGGAAGAAAAGTAAACTTTAATGAATCATGAATAGAATAGATACAAGACATTTAAGGTTAAAGGCTAAAAAAAGTAAATAAAACGATTACTGTCACATTACATTAAACAAGAGTAGAGGATAGTGGCTCATGTTGTGAAGATGTTTTGAAAAGTAAGATATTTGATGACTATCCATTTAAGAATCACTTTACCACTGCCATAATGCAGCTTTGTTGTGCCTTTCCTATAAATACTTTCATAGGAATTGTTCTGATGAACTTTCTTCAATGGTACCTACATTTTATGAATTTACACACAGTACTAGATTGGTAGCAAGGTCTCATCATTTTTCAGTTGAAATGGTTAGATGCAACTATAAGTTCTATGCTAAAAATTTCTTCTATCACACTTCTTGCTTGTGGAACTCTATCCGGCTTCTTGCTCCCCAGTTAACTTTGATCTTCAAAAATTTAAATGCAATATCAATTGTTATCTTCTATTTTCTTAATTCATGATCTTTTATTGTCTTCTCTTCTTAATAGTATTATTTCTCATGTTCTCTCACACTCGATAACCCTGTGCTTCTTAGTGGCTTTATTAACTTTCCGCAGATGAAATGATAAAAAAAGGAGCCATAATATGTATCTATATGTATATTGTATATAATATCAAATATGTATCTGATATCACTACCAAAGTAGAAATTACTTCAATGTGAACAAGTAAGTTTATAAATAATATTAATAATAATGTCTTCTGATAGATGTTACAGCCCTAGAAAGGGGCACACAAGGACCTCAAGAGTCAAATCAGTAGAATGTGGCATCACAAGATAGTATTACCAGTTATTGGAGCTTTGGGAATCATATTAAAAGGAGCAAAGAAATATGTAGATCAAATGCTTGGAAGCCCTAAAATATATGAACGGCAAACACTCATACTCATGGGTACTTCTCACATCTTGCATAGATTTCTCTCTTTGCAGTGACAACAATTACATTTTTTTTCTGTATGATTGCATGGCACCTCATCTGTTTGCATCTTCTAATACAAAAATATTTGTCTCTTGAAGTCTTTGGTTGAGATATTGAGGCAAAGCATACTTCTTTCTTTTATGTGCAGTGTCCCATCAGGATGTAGGTGATCATGGCTCTCCACTTCTCCCTATCTCTTGCAGCTCTCAATATGTTTTATCCTTTTCTACTTCTCCCAGACCCTGTTCTGCCATCCACTTGCTTAAGCCCGCTAGGTATGTCACACATTGCTTTCCCTTGTCTCTCATTCCCTCTATCTGCCCTGTGAGTATCAGATTCTCCAAGCCCTCCTTTCTAATTATGTGTCCCAGAAATTTCAGCTGCCTCTTCCTGATGTTAATTATAAGTCATCTCCTTGTTTGCACCCTTCAGATAGAAATCAGTAGAATGTGGCATCTCAAGATAACATTACCAATTATTGGAGCTTTGAGAATCATATTAAAAGGAGCAAAGAAATATGTAGATCAAATTCCTGGAAGCCCTAAAATATGTGAATTGCAAACACTCATACACATGGGTACTTTTCACATGTTGCATAGATTTTTCTCTATATAATGATCAGAATTACATTTTTTTTTACCTCTGATTGCATGGTTGTCTCTAAGAAATCTATGGTTGAGACTTGGAGGCAACAAAAGCTTTCATTTTGTTGCTATTTTCTCAAAAACTTTGTCGTTGCTCACATGTTTAGTCCATGGGATTCTCAGTATCCTGCTATAGAACCACATTTAGGGTTGTGTCAATAATATCAGGCTTGTTGAATTTATTATTATTATACAAACAGAACACAATCGAGGAGGGACAGAATGAACAGCAGCACCAGAGACAAACAAAACAAAGCAAATAAAGCAGTGACATGTCCACAGCAGAAGTGACAAAGAATTCCACACAGGAATGATGGAAACAAAGGTTGAATGTAACTAGGACACAGAAAGTGATGATGAACAAAAAGGAAATTAGAATCACAACGTTCCACATAATAATAATACTGGTGACTCATTCACTGATGAAACAGAAATCTGTCTGTTTATATTGATCTCAGAAACATCAGTAATTTTGTTATACAAAACACGAATCATTTGCCTAACCAATTTTCTCATCCTACCACTGTGACCATATTTTTTGCAAGCAGACATTCTTAGGTTTGTGCTGGCCATCCTCTCCTGCATATGCAGCACATCAAGCATTGTCGTTTTGATTGACAGTGATGGGCATCCTCATTGAAGGTAGCTGGCAGTTCATCCTACATTTCACTTCCTCTACATCATTGTTATATACTACTTAAAGCAAAACATAATAATAATAATAATAATAATAATAATAATAATTGTACCAATTAACAAGGATAAGAAAATGCCAAATATTATGTTCTGGCAACAACAGTGCAGATCTGAAAGAGATTGAAAACATATAAAGAGAGTTGTTGAACGGGTATGTGACAGTAGTGCCAGTCAATATCAGAAATCTTGGAATAGTCTTGGGATGCCTAGAAAAGAGGTTGGTCGAACTGGAAATTAAAGAAAGAGTAGGACACACCCAAAGAATGGTATTATTGAAATTACTGAGCTAGAATATTAAGAAGGGTATTGTTGGATTGAGGAGATTTGAAGTCACATAAATAGGTCACTAGTTACTACTGGAAACATTCAGTGGATGGGAAAAAAAAATTACTACTACTACTACAATAATAATAATAATAATAATAATAATAATAATAATAATTCATCAAGCCTGATATTATTATTAAGGAGAAGCAATAAAAGAGATACATGCTTATCAAGATAGCCATACCAGCCAAAAGAAACATCTCTGAAAAAATTATAGAAAAACTAAGAACTTTTCTCTTAACATGGGCAATCATGGACTCTCCATGATTACCTGTCATTTTTGTAGCTCTTAGTAAGGTTTGTCTTTTTGCTATCTCTGCTAATTTCTGTTCTAGCAACCAATTGCACAAACTTGTTAGATAGCTAATTTTCTGCTTTCATCTGCACATGTTGCCTTTAATATGTCCTGTGAGTAGCAAATTCATCAAGGCCACTTTCCTCATGATGTTCCCTAGAAATCTCAGATGTTTCTTTCTGATTCTATGTATAAGTCTTCATTTTGTTTCCTGTTTCTTTAATAAGATTCTTGTTGCTCACATGTTCAGTCAATGTGATTCTCAGCATCTTTTTGTAGAGCTACATTTCTGTTGCCTCAGTCTCTTCTTCTATAAGGAGATTGTCCAACATTCACTGTCATATAGGAGAACTGATATTGCATAACAGTTCAGTACTCTTTTTTTTTCTAACAAAATTTTAATGTATTGAAATCACAAGGAAATTAATAGAAATGTAGACAGTGGTCAGGTTTACATTAGAGTCAAAACAGTAAACATAGTTCAGTTAACAGTAATCAAAATTCTAGGAAAAGGTAGATTATTGATCAGGTTTACTTCTTCTATGTGCCGAATCCCATTAAGATATGGGCGATCATGGCTCTCCACAATTACCTCTCCTTTGTAGCTCTTAGTAATGCTGAGTTTACAATAGAGTCAAAAAGGGAGACATAGGTTTACTTTGCACTTGAGTGAAAAGTTAGACATGTGTCCAGTTTCAATTTGAGTGAAAAAGGTAAAAATATGTCTGGTTTACACCTGAGTCAAAAAGGAAGACATTGGTTAGGTTTATACCTTAGTTTATACCTTAGTACTCACCTATAGGGTAGTCCTTTTGGGATGTCTTAACCTTCTTCTTGGAATGCAGTTGACATATTCTAAGGTCTGATGACAGGCCAAACAAAGACCTGTTGATGAAAAACAAGACGTGTGCATAAATATCAAAATATGATCAGTGGAGATAGAAGCTCTGGGACTCACAGAAAAGGGAATCGAATGCTTTGCCAACCATTTCCCCATTTGCATCAGTTTCTATTCTGTCCATAAAATTCCTGTACTCAATCAGCATATGACTGAAAATATCAGTCAAGTGACATCTTCACTATCATGCCTAAGAACAATAATTCAGACTTGGATCTAGATGTGAAACAGGAATCATGAAGAAATAATAAGAATAATGATGCCATATTTTTGGAACTAAAATATAACTTAATAAATATTATCAAGCAGTAAAGCATGGCACTTAACAAGAAATAGAAAAATTTAATTAGACAGAAAAGTCGAGTGAGACAAGGTAGACTGTGTCAGTTGACTTGTATTCAACTATCTAAACAATTGGTATCAGCACAAATCAGAGTTTATTTAGAGAATAACAAGAATAGGATAGCCTGATAATTTGAAATCCAAATTGACCACTCCCTCTAAAGTAGAAGCCTTGATCAGATCGTCATAGAAGAAAACATAAAACATAGATCTCAGGGTAAGGATGTGAGAAAGCTGAAATTTTTGAAAATACAAGAACTTTTCCCACAGGCTGACAAAAGTGTGTAACTATAAGGTTAGAGTTGTGCAAAAAAATGGTCATATACTCGTTTCCAAAAGTACTTTTTTTCAAATGCAACATCCTTGAGTGGAATTTGAGTAGAGAATGTCAATGCCACTTTCCACACAAATAGCTGCTATGCTTTGCATATATTGTTAGGTAGATATGTAAGTAGATATTTGTTATCAGCATGGAAAATGGAATCTGTAGGCTGAGTTCAAATTCTAGCCAAGGCTGTTACATTCATTTTATGCTGACACCCTTGAGAAAATATAAATCAATATTTTATTCTGTAAATATAAGTATGAATATTTTGTAGATGCTTGTGTTCATGTAACTAACTTACTTAGAAAACTGAGTTGCCAAGATTAGCAATATTTTTACTTCTTTCATTTATTGATAAAATTAAAAGAAAAAAAAAGGAAATAAATGAATTATCACTATACAATAATTAATATTGTGTATTTAATTATAGCTTTCATGTCATACTCTATAGTATGATGAGAGGTAAATCAATTTAATAGAGTAAATTTATGAGTGGTTAATTCCCTTACTTATGTTAATAATCACCAACACTATATAATAATTACAGTTGTGTATTTATTTATTAATATCTTTCATTTGTTTTTATAGTAAGCTTAATCCTGTACAAGGCCCAGGAGCCAATTGAAGTAAAGGATTATATTAAGGGATAGTTTATATGGATAACAGGGGAAGATAACTATTAACTCTACACTTGAATATGTTAAGAGTGTAGTGATCGGGGAAAGATCCTGGGAGTCCATTTCACAGAGCAGTGGTTCATGGGTAGAATCTGCTCAAGTGGACCTTGATTCTCACCAATGGAATACAGAGGGAATATGCGTGGTTTGCTACAATGTAAGTAGCATGGCAGGTCCTAGCCACCAAGGTTAGGCCTGGTGGATCCAATGAATATAGCTCATCTGAGCACTTTCAATGGAAGTAGTGATAGAGCACTGAGAGGCTTGTCACACCCCACCTTTGGGAGAAAGGTTAGAGGGTGGAAAATAATTCTTCTCCAGCAAGGGTACAGAGATGCTTTTGAACTTTGTTGCAACTGGAAAGTGAGGAATGGGCTACTCCCACCCAGATATGGCAACAGTATTCCATTTTTGGCCTGATCTTATAAAGGTAGAGCATAATAGGAGCAGTACAGGGAGCTGATCATTTTACCTGCATCTTTAGTGATAGATTATATATAGGAGTTCCACTTGAGTTTCGGGTGTAAGATTATGGCAGCATTCACTAACTTAAACAAGGAAACCATCCAGAAGAGATGCAAGAGATTCTGAAGTTGTTTGGAAGCTGTGGTTGAAGCCAATGGCGATTTTATTAAATAAATTTACTCTTTAGTATTTCAAGACATTTTTGTGTAATTTTGGTAAATACATCTGTTAAAATGAGATGTCAGTCTTATTTTCATTTTTGTGTAATTTAGATGACAATTTATCCATCGCACCCTGTACATGTAATTGTTGCGTTTGTCATGTAAGAAATTTAATATAGCAAAAACGTTTTTATAAGAAACATTTTAAGTGGACAGTTTAATTAAATGGTTCATTGGATTCTATTCTACTTGTGAATTCTAGGTCTCCATTTTAGTGCATCACAATACGTTGTTTGAAACTTTTGTTTCATTGCATCTTAATATTAAAACTTTTTAAAAATTCCCATAATTTTTTTATGGCATGGATACACTCGTAGTGAATAAATTATTAGATTTTGAAATATATGAAAAAAAAAAACACTTACTGCAAATGCAAACAAATTTACAGCTTAATATCAAAATTATTATTGCAAAAAAAAAAAGAAAGAAGCTACCATGTTAAAAATGGAAGGAAGTAAAGCAATGATGTACATACTGGGGTAATTGAAATAACCACACATTAAAAATAGGTAATATCAATAAAATTCATACAATAATATTATCCAGATAGTTGATATTTCTAATCTTGTCATAGGCAAATGGAAAGGAAATAATATGTGAAAACTATTGAATGCTATCAATGAATATATCTCTGAAGCTACTGAAAAGTGAAAGTAATCTGTAATCTTAGTGTAGCATTAAGGCAAATACAAAAAGACTAAAGAGTAGATTGAAAGAGATTTATATAGTATGTTTCTGAAAGATAATTAAGCTATATAGTGTTAGTATATGTCCAGTAAAACTCTGGAGGTTTTAAGAGACTTATTACTGAATAATATCAAGCAAAAATAAAACCGAAGAATATTACTTGAACCAATTCAGTAACCTATCACCAGTATTGGCTTCGTATCAGGAGATTTAAAGAGACTGGTTGCTAAATCTCTGGAATTCAACCCGGAGTCAACAAACAGTGTATTTTTCTGGAAATAAAGTCAGAAAGAAATGAAAAAATAATTACCTATCAAGTTTAATATATTTGGATAGCTTGTAGTTTTGTGGGTTAATTTCCTTGCCATTCATCTACAGACATGTTTATTTTTGTACTGTAGCTCATTAAAATTCATAAATTTTTTCAAGTTTATACATTTATGTTATTTTGTGGAAAGATGGCTGTGACTCAATTTCAAACAATGTCATTGGTTGAACAATCCTCAAATATGGACATTACAAATGTTCTGCTGAGGTTATATATTGTCTTGCACAAATGAGGCAATATTGAGACTTATTTGCATTAGTTGTTACATAATGTGTAATGAATGACTTCTTTCTGAGTGCAGCATATTTGATGAATTTTGAAGCCTGCCTTACTAAAACAGACACAACCGCATTCATTACATTAGATAAAATTTTATAGCAACATTTTCAGGGAAATTAACATCAAGATCTTTATAAATACATCACTTCATTTGCTCATGCAATGCACAAGATCTCTCTTAGCATTTTATTTTGTCAAATAGCTTGAGCAAAAGCCATGAACTCCAACTTATTAATCTACAAGTAAATTATTTGCTTTTTTCTTTGTTTCAATGCCCTGTTCCTTTAAAAGGTATGTGACCAAGACTCTCCACATTCCTTTTCTGTATTATATATGATATGCCATGACTTCTTGCAGAAAAATAGTGATTTCCTGTTATATTTGCCATAGTTTTAAATTCACTGTTATCATTCTAGACTGGTTGCCATCCAAGGCTAGGAAGCCCAATCTACCCTGTTATTTAACCCATAGGTGGGTGATAAGCAATTTTGGCTCTCATTTATTTATCTCTGAATTGTCATGCCATTCTGTGAAAGGCAGTCACATTTGTGAAATATGCCACAGACATGCTGCGGCCTCCTTCTGTCTCTTCTACAAATATTTTCACGGCAACTGTTCTGATGAGCTACTTTCGCTGGTTCCTGGACTACATGAGTTTAAACATGCTACCAGGCTGGCATCTCGTTCCCACCCTTTTACTGTCAAAATGGTTAAATGTAACCATCTCTTCTTCTCAAACAGCTTCTTCTCTTGCACTTCCTGTCTGCGGAACTCCCTTTCTCTTACTTGCTTCCCCAATGACTATAATCTTCAAATATTGAAGTGTAATGTCAATCAACAGCTGACACCCTGAGCTTGTCCCCTGTCCTTCTCTGTATCCTTTTCCCAAATATGCCTCTACTTTTGTTCTCAGTCTTCTTGCATGCTAGTGGCACGCCCGCCTTGCTTGTGGTGAATTGCCTTAAAAAAAATTCTTTACATTTTTGAATTCGGTGTTGCCCTCAAGACTGGAGAAAGCATCTTCTCTGGAGTCTGTGCCCCAAAGTAACAGTTCTGGGGAACAATCTGTCTGAGTGGAATTTACACCTTACCAATGGAATATGAAAGAAATGAAAATGAGTTGATGCTGTCTACATAGCAGAGTGGGTCCTTGCTCCAAAGGTTTGAACTAACGAATGAAGCTCATCTGGACATTTGCCACAAAAATAGCAATAAAGTAGAGAGAGGCTAGCAATATTTCATCTGTGGGAATGAGGTTATAGAGTGGAAAATAATTCATCACCCCCAAGGTTGCATAAATGTTTCTGAACAATATCCTGACTGGAAAGTGATGATTGAGCACCTCTAGTTCAGATATGGAAGCAGTCCTCCATTTTAGTTGTTTATTTGATTTTAATTGGAGAATAATGCAAGCAGTACTTTTCAGCATGTTAGACAAAGAACAATTGTCAGTGTAGTTGTGGGCTTGTAAAATCTACATTATTTCTGTAAGAACTGAATAGTGACAGTGACCAAAAAAACTGTGGAAAACAGACGTAATCAATATTTTCCAATATATGTGTGCATTGAATGACAATCATCACGGATTCATTAGATGACTTAAGTCTAGGTTATTCATATTGGTTGTTTGATTACAGCTTTGCCTTGTGGAAGGAGGGAGATCAAGACAAGGCTCAGCACAGTCTCTGTTGAGACAGTACAAGAGTTATATTGGGAGATCTCAGGAGCTGTGTTGTGGGCCTTAGGCAAGGTAATCGAAGTGACTACAGCCGGACAGATTAGTTTGTTTGCATGGAGACTAATACCTAAATTTGATCATTTTATTAAACTGTGGAATAATAATGACAATGATGATAATGAATATCCATTTTTAGAGACATATTAATTGCTGAGTATTTCATGGTTTTCATTCTGGATATATTTGATTAATTTGTATTGATTATTATCTACTTTCAATATTAATGGGCAAGAAGTCATTTTTATCGTGTAATGAATGGTTTATCTAGCACAAAATTTGGTTCTTTGGTTTATATATATCTATACCCACAGATAGAGATATATATAAAGAGAGATAGACATGGTAATGGTATTGTTAGCATTCATTTGCCATACATTGACTAAGCAGCAAATTGAAATTTATTAAATCTGTATATTAAAACAACTGTTATTGCTCTTTTCAACTGATAAAGGCTTAATTTCTAACTTATGGGGTGCCCCTGCTATTTAAGTTCCTTGATAAAATCCAAAGAAGAATCAGCAATATTATCAGTCCCAATCTGGCAGCTCAGCTTCACTGACTTTCCCTCCACCGTAGGGTTGCCTCTCAAGTTAAGTGTTCAGATGAACTCTTTGTTATGGTATGTAGACATTTTGAATTCAAGCACAGCACTAGACTGGCATTGAGATCTCAGAAATTTATAGTTGAGCTGGCTAGATATAGCCAGAAATTCTATGCTAACAGTTTCTATTCTCAAACTTTTCACATATGGAACGTATGTATATCAGTGAATATGATTATATATATATGTATATATATAATTGAATCTGATTATATATATGTATATATATACCAGTGAATATGATTATATATATGTATGTGTATATATATATATATATATATATATATCAGTGAATATGATTATATATATATATATATATATATATATATATATAAGTAAATATATATGTATATAAATATATATCTATGAGGATGTATACATATGCATTTATCTATATCAGTGGATATATATATATATATATATATATATATATATATATATATATATCAGTGAATGTGTGTATATATATATATATATATATAATGGGCATGTGGCCGATTGGTGAGAACGTACGCATTCTGACCATGAGAGGCAGGTTTGAATTTCACCATGGTGGATTTGTCAGGGAGGAGACTTCCTGATGTTATTAAACTGGATGGGCCAATCCCAGTGGCGGCACCTTTGGAAAAGGCCTGAAAACATACCACGAGTGAAATTGTGTAGCCGGAATTTTTGTGTGCCATTGGTAGCTGTGTTAGCACAAAGTCACAAGTCATTGTGCTGGCATTGTTCAAACTGTTGATCATGCTAGATAGCAAGTTATTTCCCAGAATATGTAACTAACACCATAGCGTATTTGCAGTATAAACCACATGTGGGCTATGTGGGTAATGAATAAACACAAATGCGCCTGAGCGAGTGTCTGCAATAAGGATTGGCTAGCCACCCTAATAGATTGGTATCCTCAAATACTTGTTGCCAGCTATATATATATATATATATATATATATATATATATATATATATATATATATATCAGTGAAAATATATACATATACTTGACTCTCTCGACAACCCGACAACAGCACATAGGATTTGATTATAGTGGTGAAGGTTTCATGCAGGACAATCCACACTTTTTGAAGGGCCGAATACAGAGACTTAGTGCACTAAGCACCACAAGGTCTCTGAATATATATATATATATATATATATATATATATATATATATATGATGAAAATGTGGAAAAGACAAAGTAAAATCCGAATATGTGAGTTTACTGTTTTTTTATTTTGTTTTTGTTTTTTGTTTTCTGTCGACGTCAGACGTTTCGGTCTAATAGACCTTCTTCAGGACATGGTTAATGGAGACATATTTATATTAAATTTAAGTTAAATGAAGAGACGATATATACAGGACTAGTCAGAAACAGAAAAACTGAAATTCTAAAGTCAGAGTATTCTTTCTTGGATTCGGATACGCTGTCGCCGCGTGGGCGGCGCTGCGAAAACCTGCTCCCAGGGAAGAGATTTTATCCTAAGTGGAAAGTGGGCGGGAACCTATTTAAAACTATAGCTTATCGGTACGTTTGTCAAGCATTAATCTTGCTAGGAATGTTGATATATTAAAGAAACCCTGTCTGGTGTTTATTGTACGTGAAGTGGATATCGTGCCAGCCTCGTAAATCTGCCTAAGGTTTTTATTGTGGATATATTTTAAAATCTTCACAGAGTCGAAATCAAAATTGTGATCAGATTTGGCTATGTGTACAAACAAAGCACTACTTAAATTACTGAGGCGAATATCTCGTTTATGTTCGGAAATGCGAGATTTTATGGACCCCCCTGTCTCACCTACATAACTCAAGTTGCAGTCTCTGCACGGTACCTGATAGACACAAGCATCGGATGTAATATGTTGTCTGCTGGTATTATTTAATATACTGTGAATAGTTTTAGTGGGTAATGTAGTAGTTTTAATTTTTAGCGCGTTTAGATTGTTGGAGATGTGTTCGGTCAGAGGGTTATTCGGTAGAAAGATGCAGCCAATAGGATTATCAGGGGCAGCTGAAAGTGTGCCTCTCCCTGCCGTAGATGTAGTAGTAGTAGTCGGGGTGTCATTTTGCACTGATGAACGAACTCTGTGAACTTTCAAGGCTTTATGCTTAGCGCCGAGTATTAATTGTCTCGGATACGAAAGGCTTGAGAAGGTATCCTCGATATAACTAAATTCGTCATCTAAATATTTTGCTGAACAGATTCGAAGAGATCTCAAGTAAAATCCAATAATTCTTATTTGAGTTTAATTCAGAGAGGATGTCTAAAACTACCAATGGGGTTATGCTCATTGCAACAGCACCTCAGTTCTAGAGGTAAAATCAGGTGTGGGTGCTCCAGATAAGTTGAGTGTTGAATTGAATGAGAATTTCCAAGTCGAGCATTCAGCCATACCAGCTGAGGAAGTTAGAACGTCAAATTGATTGAATGTGGATTTGCTGTTGTTCAGCACACTCTTGCAGAGCTGCCAATAATCTTTAGAACCAAACTGTCAAGATTCAATATGTTGTTTCATTCTATCAGAAAATAGTTACTTTGCTTCACTGAGGACACGTCTGCGCTCCCTATGGGCAGAGACAAAGAGACATGTCGCTTCAGTACAGACAGAAGAAGTGATTTCTATGGCCTATAGCAGCTAGAGCAAGCAGCTGAGAACCAAGGAAATGAGCACAATTTAACTTTATATTTTCTTGCTGGGATGAAAGCCTTGATGCCATCTTTTACCCAGGAGGAGACCTCAGATGCACATTTTTGAATGGGGTGATTAAAAACCACTTTTCAGGGGATGTCTCAAAGGAAATCATGGAACAGTTTGCTCATTGATAACAGAAAGATATTCTGGGTAGAGTAGAAGGAGATGTTAACAGACACCATAGCATGATTAGAGTTGCCAAGAGAGCAGAGCTGCATAGTGCGACAAGAGTCAGGGATGAAGGTAAAACAGAAATTGAGAAGGGAAGCGTTACCATCAGTGTTACTGGAGAAATGTGTAGGAAAGTCAACCACTTGTGTAAGGGAGTGAGTGATTGAAATGTTAAGAGTCTGTATGCCAGTGAGGTCAGTTACAGAGTATCTAAGCCACATGGTATGTTGGATGTTAAAGTCAAAAATACAAACAGATGCAGAGAGATGGCCTTGTCTATACTATTGGAAATGCTGTCAAGTACACCACAGTCTTGAGAGGAAAGGGAATGATAGAAAAAGAAGAGATAGCTTACTGGATTGAGGAGAGATAGATGGAGACACATATATGGATGGTCGAGAGATTCAAGAATGAGTTCCCTAGCCAACAGGAGATGTTTGTGGACATAAACTCCCAAGCCATGTAAAGGGATTTTAGAATCCTTTCTAAGGAGAGTAAGGTAGCTGGCAATCAAGAAATCAGAGAAGGGGATTGATGAGTTAAGGTTGGTCTCGTGGAGAGCTAGTATATCAGGAGACTTTTCAAAGAGGAATGATTCCACACTGCAGAAGATGGTGTGAATGTCACGGATTTTGGAAAAGTAAATGTTAAAGGGATTAGATGTTTTATTTTGAGCTGGTTTAGGTTTATTTTTTTGATTGTTTAAGGTCATGTTGAGTTACATTGGTAAGGAAAAGGCCTAAAGTAATAGTAACAGAAGGTCATCATAGGCAACATGGACAGAAAGAAACTGGTGCAGACTGCAACATAAGTGGCCTCAGGGTTGCCCACCAGAGTTACCTGCTGGGACACCCTTCCATGTGTGACATGGCACTGCAAGATCCCTGATATGATGCAACTGTTGATCAGCCTCTCAAGACACTACACAAGAGTTTGGGCTCCTAACAGTTGGGAATGGCAACCAGAAAACTGTCAACCCTGTACCCTCAGTATGAAGAGATGTTGCCACAAACTGCACACATCACAAGAGATTCACGACAGGATCTGGTAACCCTTTCTTAAACAGCAAAGAAGGGATGAGTCTCTATTCCTGTTCAAGAGAAGGAAGAGGAGTATTGAATGGGTGATAGGAAAGCCTATCTACTCATATTGCACAGACGCAAAATAAAAATAAACAAAAAGATGGACAAGCAACATACAAGAAGTCCAAGAGCAACGTGCATGGCACTCAGAGTTGAAACTGAAATATAAAATTTCAACTTAGTTTAAATGCCAACATGCACTTTTTGTTGAAGTCAAAGCACTTCATGACTCTGTGCCAGAAATTATGGTAACGTCCAATACTTGCATGAGCCAAAAAAAATTAATTCAAAGAACTAATAATCAAACAAAGTAGGTAGACTAAATTCACTTCAATTAAAAAAAGTTAAAAAAAGACATTGGAATGTTAATAGATATTTTAGATTTATCTGTGAATTTCTTAATTTTCAATTATCATAATGAGACCATTTTTTTTATTGCCAGACTATTTTTCCCATGATTTGTTTTTTGGATTGAGCAAAAAACAAAAAAAAGGAAGTGTGTTTAAATGCTAACCAACATTCCTTTCTATATCTTTATAGTGAACCTACTTTCCTAGCTTATGAGATTTGCCTTAGGCTTGTAAACAACATGCTCCAATCAACTGATTTCACATGCAATAATAAGCTGAGAGTTGCTTTCTAAAATTTTTTGCATTGCATATTATGCTAAGGCTCAATTACCTACTAAAAGAATAAGTAGGTAATTGGGACATCTTCAGATCTATATCTATTAGTGTTTTATTAATGTATCTGAAATGTAAACACAGTCATTTTTAAATGGATTTTTGAATCCATCATTATTCCTTATTATTATAAACATTATTTTTGGTGGATACACGTATTTAAGTTAACATTCTTGTTTTTCTAAAACAGTGGAATTATTATAAAATTTCAACTTAGTTTAAATGCCAACATGCACTTTTTGTTGAAGTCGAAGCACTTCATGACTCTGTGCCAGGAATTATGGTAACGTCCAATACTTGCATGAGCCAGAAAAAAAAATTCAAAGAACTAATAATCAAACAAAGTTTTCAAAAAAAGTGGGTAGACTAAATTCACTTCAATTAAAAAACGGTAAAAAAAGACATTGGAATGTTAATAGATATTTTGGATTTTTCTGTGAATTTCTGAGTTTGATAAAATATCCCTACCTGTATTCCTTTTTTTTCTACCAAGGAAACCACTTCTATAACTGAAAGATACTGTTACAGTTGGACTCTCATGATAAGGCAAGACTCAGTTGTCTACTTAAGGAGTTTGCATCTTTTGTTGGGATGACTTCAAATCAAAATCTACTAGTTTTTTTTATTTTCATACCTGAAATATAAACACAGTCTCCAGGCTCCTACATTTCATAATAAGGAATTTCTTTTGAATACCTCCATTGACAGAAAACATTTTGCTCCACAGATTTAATTTAATGTGTGATATTGAAGGTTGCCTCCAGATCTAGAAATGATTTTTAACTATTTTGATTCTCATACTAAGTCTATTTTACATTGCCAATAACTATCTCATCCAAAAATAGCTTTTTTGCATTCTGCACAAAGAAAAGGGCATTTTAAAACATTGACTAAATCTCACAGGAGAGGATTGAAGGCAAGAGGGACAGAGGAAAACAATGCATAACCTATATAGAGAGCATGAGTAACTCAATGATAGAGCAAGGTTTAGGAGAGATAACAAAAAGACATGACTTATTAAGAGCTACAAAGGACAGAAAATTTTGGAGAGCAATGATCACCAACATCCTGAAGGGACACCTCACTGAGAAGAAGAAGAACTGAATTTTTTTTGTACGTGTAAGTTGAATCTATTTTATCTAACTAAATGTTCCTTACAGGTTGTAAATGACACACTGTCTTGAAATACAATGATGTATTAAGTAGTTTAAAGATACTTATAAGATTTCTCTAATTTTGGTCAAAAGTGTATGCTGGTAATTTTTGCAACAACTTCAGACTCTTACACTAATGGTTTCCTTTGATCTTAAAGACATTTTTAATTTAGGCAGAATCGAGTATTCTTGGCATTATACAGATATCTATAAGAGAAGTTTGAAAGAACTTCCTGAAAAAGAAAAATGAATAAATAACGACTTTTTGCTTGCAATCAAATTGAGGTGAAAATCTAACCTCCTTCGAACTTTTGTCTGTGGGGTTAATAACTTTGAAAACAGCAAATGATATTTTTGAAAAAAAAAGAAAAAGGAAGAAAAAAAGAAATTTAGTTTTTGTTTTTCTAACCAATCAATAAGATGCTATGTGCCAGGCAGTTTATTGAAGAACAAAAGAAATAAAAACAAAACAAAAAACTTAATGAAAAAATAGATAAGAAAAGACTGAGTGAGATGCTCAGCAAAGAAAGATTGGAATTCCAAAGACTTTGATCTCAGTAAATATCTTACAAACTTATTAAGAAATAGCTTCATGAATATGTTCATATTTTCACCCCTAAGAGAAGGTGTTATTACAATTATACAAAGTGTCATGAGAAGGTTCTTGGATGTTGATGTAATTGTACTGCTAAGTGGAAATGTATACATAGCTATTGCTTATTGATACCCATCCAACTGAGTCAGTCTGCCAGTGGGTTTCCTGCTATCTATTTAAGTTCACTTATTACACTAAGCCTTATAATATTTTGGAATGCTATGCAATTTTTATGATGGCAGCCATATTTGACCAACATGTCTTTATCAGATTTTGTGTCAAGCATGCAAACTTATAAGGAGGCAGTTTAATGAAGATGTTTATATTTTAATATCTAAGACAAGGTATTATTACAATTCTACTTGGACTGTATGTGATAAAACTATACAGATTAATGGAAATATGTAGACATTTAATGCTTACTGAGTCAGTCTGCAATGGGATTTGTGCTCTTGTTGTTAATTATTACATAGATTTTTTAAAGCAGGTTTGGAATGGCTCTGTGATCTTTACAATGGTTGACAAATCTGACAATGAACATCAAATATTGTGTTAAACTCAACAAATCTTCTAAACTCAAATATTTTGTCATTTTGGTGAACACTTTTTCATCTGAAAATAGGTTCCTGAGTGGCTTGTATATGTCTTAAGGCAAGTTGAGTGTCAGGTCAAAATGATGGACAATGAATCAGCAGCAAAATGCCAGAAAATTTGTGAATTCTTCCATGAGCGGTCAATGATGAGCTCTCTCACCTGTTTAGAACCAGTTATATCAGCAATCTTTTTGATACCACATTGTAGATACTTATCTACAGGGAAATAGAGATCTGGATCCTGTTGGTACCATCAAAAGTAACTCTTAGGTATCTGATTATTACTAAGAGTTCGTAGTCTTTCTGATATTACCTTGTAGATACTTATCTACAAGGAGATAGAGATCTGTATCCTGTTGGTACCATCAAAAGTAACTCTTAGGTATCTGATTACTACTAAGAGTTCCTAGTCTTGCTGATACCACCTTGTAGATACTTATCTACAGGGAAATAGAGATCTATGTCTTGTGTTAGAAAATGCCAATCTAAAAATAGTTGCAACTTAAATTCATGAATAAAATTCAAACTGATAGAGATATCACCTTAATAATCAATTACAACTAGAAGTAAACTTATATTTTAAAATAAAATTTTAGTATTTTAATGTAAATTCTATGAATATTTTTCTAATCGACTATTTCATATTAAATCCCCAAAAATTTTGTAATAAAGTTTTTAAAAAACTTAAATCGCTAACAAACATCAAATTAAATTCCTTATAGACTGTTTAAACATTCAAATTTATATCAAACATTATAATATTTATGAACTGTCAAAGTAAAGCAAAACAACATCGTCTATTTCGGGCCTTTCATTCCAAAGAAAGTTAGTGACACTTCCTCTCATGACTTCCTTCTCTCTTTTTCCCTTTATGTGTTTTTTTTTTTTTCTCCTCTCCCCCTTCTATATCAATATATAACTTCGGTTAAGTTAACCGATTAAATGTGTCAATGTCTGGACGTCCTCAAACAATATTAAATTTGAAAGTATAGAAATTTTAAATTACTCTAACTCAATCATGTCTCTCTCCCCCCTCACTTCCTCACTTTGTTAATTTACATATGCTTAGTACTGCCCGTCAAAAATGTGTAAATTTCTTTTCATTTTTCGTTTCAACCTTTGGAAGTAAAGTCTGATGATCCGCTGTCTTTTAAAAGGGCTGTGATGAAATAATTTATTACCTGGAACCTTAAAGTGGTCAGTTTTTATTTTTATTTAATATATATATATATATATATATATATATATATATATATATATATATATACATACAGTGTAACCCGGATATAAGAGAGTTGTCGGGACCGGAGAATAAGTCTCTTATATCCGGGTTTGGTCTATTATATATACATTAACACAGGCTCTAATTTGGGACCAGAGAAAATATCTCTTATATCCGGGTCTCTTATATCCAGGTTACACTGTATATATATATAACAAGTTGAATCTAAATGTCTCTGTCTCTTAAATGACTCTTTTAACTTAGTCCAACTTTGACGCTCAAAATCTGAAGAACAGTGAGTGAAATCATCTCTTTCAGTCCAACCATTTTTGTCAGTGTTTAGCTTTTTTTTCTTCATTTTACTTGCAGATTGCAATGGAAATTTCACACTCTCATCTTCAAACTGGATGGATTTTATAAGTATACACTTGAACAGGCCTACATGTCATCATGTTTGTTCACTTTTATATGTTAATATTCTTCCTGAAATTATGTGTGAGTGCCGACCTCACTTATTATGTGGAAGAAGGCAAGAGTCCGGATACGTTGGTGGGAGACATAGCGGCAGATACACACCTGATGGAAAGCGTGCCTCCTGAAGACCATAATCGGATAACATTCAGCCAGCTGCAAAGAGGTGCAACCGGCAGTTACCTTTTGTTCCGAGTTTCCAAAAAGAGCGGTAAGCTATACACAACCCAAACACTCGATGCCGAGTCAATGTGTCATCATAATACAGAGTGCTTCCGGATCGTTGATGTTGCAGTCCAGAAAGGGACGACTCCTATTAAGATATTGGAAATCAAGGTGATTATACAGGACATGAATGATCACCATCCTGAATTCCCTGACAAGCAAATCAATATTCAGTTTTCAGAAGGTGATGTCACAGGAACAAAACGACTTATCCCAAATGCAATTGACAGGGATGTAGGTGTCAGTAATTACCAAATTACATATGAACTCAATAAGAACTTGACCGATCCATTTACACTGTTTGTGTACAAGAGTGTTGATGGAACATCCAAGCTGGGCATAAACTTAGAGAAAAAACTTGACAGAGAGGTCAAGGATTCGTATATGATCCAAGTAATTGCGAAAGATGAGGGATCACCACCCAAACAAAGTGTGCTAGATATTCACATCTCTGTCACCGATGTCAATGACAATTTTCCACGCTTCACCAGAAAAGTTTACAATGTATCCATAAAAAACGAGCCGAGCAAAACATCCCCAGTGATCATACTCACAGCAAAAGATATTGATTCCAGTAAAAACGGAAAACTTTTATATTATTTCAGTTCTCGGACTTCAGAAATTGCAAAAACTCATTTTGAGCTTAATGAAATTACTGGGGAGATATTCCTGCGTAAGAAATTCATGTTCGGGCAAGATCTTGTCTATAAGTTGTATGTTGAAGCTATAGACGGGGGCAGTCCACCTTTGAGTTCTGTTGCCATGGTCCTGGTAACCGTTATAAACCAACAAAACCATGCACCAACGATTGACATCAACTTTGCTTCAACTTCAACAGAAAACACAGTCGGTATTTCAGAAAACATCGAGGTTGGGAGTTTTATTGCCTATGTGAAAGTCACTGACCTGGATTTTGGTGAAAATGGAGAAGTTAGATGTGATCTACATCATGATAAATTTCAGCTTCAGAACCTTGGTCAGAAGAAATACCAAGTAATTGTTAAGAACTCATTAGACAGAGAAAAGGAGGATCATTATGACATTACCATCACTTGTCAAGATGAAGGCTCTCCTCCAATGCGTAGCAAAAGCAAATTTACAATTCAAGTCTTGGATGTGAATGATGTTAAGCCACAATTCTCAAAGAAAACATTTCAGTTCTGGATCTACGAAAACATGCAGTCTAAATTTCCAGTCGGATATATAAATGTTACTGATCCGGATCTTGGACCTGGAGGCAAGTTAACATATTCTCTGCTGACCAACAACAAACATTTCCTGCCATTTCAAATCTCAGATGATGGATTGATTTCCACTGTGATGTCACTGGATCATGAATTCCAAGACATTTACAAATTCCAGGTACTAGTAAAAGACAATGGCATACCACCACAAAACAATCTTGTGAATGTCATTGTTAAAGTCAAAGATGAAAATGACAATGCCCCATACTTTACTTTCCCGAGCATTAACCCTTTTACACTCAACGTCGTTTACTTCCCACACCACACAAAAAACATCACTGTTCTAAGAGCATCTGACAGCGACAGCCGAGAAAATGCCTTTCTGAAATATGAAGTCAAGAGTGGTAACGATAAGCAGCTTTTCGCCATTAACCACTATACCGGTCTGTTTTCCTTCAGTCGGCAGGTCACCAAGCATGATGCTGGATCCTATGAGATGGAATTTGTAGTCAAGGACAGTGGCAGCCCGGCCCTATCAGCATCAACGACCATCTTCTTGGCTCTGACCGTCAGCAACAAGACCTCGGAGATGCTAAATGCTCTACACATTCAAACAGACGACAAGATCCATCTCAACTTTTTGATTATCATAGTGTCAGTAGCCGTGTCGGTATCGGTGATTGTAACTGTTTCCGTTTCAATTTGCATCATTCGATGCAATGATGAGATCGGCGTCACACACAGAG
Source organism: Acanthosepion esculentum (assembly GCA_964036315.1). NCBI lineage: Eukaryota > Metazoa > Mollusca > Cephalopoda > Sepiida > Sepiidae > Acanthosepion > Acanthosepion esculentum. The sequence goes on from OZ038479.1 coordinate 87,752,882, forward strand.
GTGAGGTCATTTCTTCTACTAAACATGCACAGAAACATTTGATGTGTTCTTCTTCTCATCTGGCAACTTCTTGTATTGATGTCTTTGTTGCTAGGCCAACCGACCCAGACAAGACTAGAACCACACAAGTAACTGAACTGAGCAGAGTGTCACGCCCGGGAAATGAGCTGGAAAATGGACACATAGTAACCGCTTTAGGAATTGACCTTCAAGCAGCAACAGATGTCGTGTATCAGGTAAGTGACTTCATTAATATTACCTCATATCAATTTTATATCTTATAATTTCCATTTTTATTGTTATTGCTTGTACATTATTATTATTATTTATAATTATTTTTGTTTTTGTTTTATTAGAATTATTGTTGTTTTTTATTGTTATTGTAGTTTGTATTTGCTTTGTGTCGTATGAGTTGCCTCCAAGTCTTAACCAGAGACAAGTTTTTTTTTATCAGAAGATGCAAACAGATGAGGTGCCAGGCAATCAGAATGAAAAAAAAAGAATATATATAATTGTGCAAGATGTGAGAAGTAACAATGAGTATGATTTTTGCAATTCATATATTTTAAGATGACCAGGAATTTGATTCATATATTTGTTTGCCCCTTTTTGATTTAATTCCCAAACAACAGTACCAACAGCTATGTTGATTTCTATCTTGAGGTTGTTATGAATATGCTTATGATAGCACGAAAGAACAAATGAAACAAGTAATGTGGGTGAAGCAAAAGGGAAAGAAGAAGAGAACTGTTAATATGAAATTCTTTGTATTGCCGATAAAGGGGTTGTGAGTGGAATGTCTCTTGGTGGGCAAGGAAAGGGATTTGAAGAAGGCTTAAAGTTTGTAAGGTTTGGAGTTGATGCATTTGTTGGTTGACTGAGATCACAGGTGGTAGGTTGTTGACAGCTGGCCCATCGCTGTGATTCTGTCCTTGCCAATACAGAGGATGCAAGTGGGCAAGAGAAGTGATTTAGAGGAAGGTGGATATGCATGTCGGGTTGGTTGAATGACCTGCTTGTCATGATTCTGCCCCAATTGTTTATGAGTGGCTTTTTAAAAAGCAAATTTTAGAGACTCCTAAGTTCATCTTTTGTTCGTGTTTTTTTTCTCTTGTGGCAATTTATGTGAGTGGCTTATTTTTTGTTGTTATATTTTTGAGGGGATTTATTTTGTAGGCTGGATGTGATACTTGGAGCCTCTGCATAGAGGACAACTTTTTCATTTTGGTTTTTGCTTTCTTAGCACTAACATCTGGCCAACATGTAGAGTGAATCAGAAATAGATCTAATTTCAGGCAGAGTATAACAAGGTCCTTGTATTTACTTAGCTTCTCAAACATGTTTTTGTCAGTTGAATCTGCAACATGAGTCAGAAGTTGATTTATAACTTGATTTTTCAAAATTACATCTGCTTGATTATTATTAATATTACACTGCCAGGAAGGTGTGATTTCCAGAAAAGAAAGAAGACAAGACACAATTTTTAACAATATTTCAAAAGTACTTCTATCTCCTTTGACTGATACATAAAACAAGTATGCATGCAAGTATAAAGAAGACATGTTTATATACAAACATTGGTTATCTTGAATAAACAAAAATCCATAATAATCAACATGATAAGGCAAGTGAAATGTAACCATTTTGCATGGAACGCAACTGAAATGTGACTAATGTAATGAGAAGCATACTCTGTAAAATTTTCTGTTGAGTTGAACAGTTGATAGAGCAATTTATTTATAGACTGAGTTCTTGTTTTATGTACAGTGTAACCCGGATATAAGATACCCGGATATAAGAGAAACTCGGATATAAGAGAGATTTTCTCTGGTCCTGAATTAGAGCCTGTGTTAATGTAAACAAAATAGACAAAACCCGGATATAAGAGACTTCTTCTCCGGTCCCGACAACTCTCTTATATCCGGGTTATACTGTATAACATTAAGAAGACATATCTACTATTGAAATAGCATTAAACATTGCTTCTTTTCTTTTAGTTTTCTGGAAATTGTGTCCTTCTAGAAGTGTTGTAAAATATTGGAATAATTACATCACTCATTTTGATTATTATTTTTATTATTGCAACATTTGAGATCATCTCCCACTCTGAGATATCTTGGCTGGGTGTTAACAGTAAAATCTCAGCTCATACCCAAATCTTAGAGACACAACACTTTCATCATTATCATTACATTAGCTTCTATGCTTCAGTTATATTAGAGAATGCAGAAGCTGGGCCAGGATAATCAGTGATTGGTCAGATTACCTTGTGAGCAGCGTGATGCAAAGCTGGCAGAGAGCTGCAGGAATTTCAAAGTGTCAATATGCTTTCCACACTCAAATTTGATAGATGGTCTAAGGCACCAGATGCTATGCCAATGAGTGGGCATACATTCCGCTTAAGTTCTTCCTCCAGGTACCTCCTAGAATAGATGCTACCATGTCTGTCCCTCTCATATAATAAAACGACTAAGAAAAAGAAAATTGTCTTTTGTTGATGCAATCTATGAAATGGCAGTGGGGTCTGAGAGGCTGAAGCCAGTGACAAGATAGAATGCAACAAATATTTCTGCCACTTCTTGCCTGGCGCTTCAGCTGTAGATCTAGAGAATCTTGACAAAATTCAAAGAAAAATCTGCAACATTTTCTCTCCTGACCTGGCATCTTAAATTCAGTGAATCCCATGACATAGCTTTCCTAAGCATTTTCTATAAATGTTTTCTCAGTAATTATTCTAATGATCTTTCTTCCTTTCATTGTCACCACAAAACATGTGAACTTGATGGTATCCCTGAAATTTTTCTAAAAAAATATGCCCTTAAAATGGCCACGGTTCTTACCAAACTCTATAATAGATGCTTTGCTGCTTCATGTTTTCTGGATTGCTAGAATCCCTCCAATGTAATTCCTGTTTTTAAGAGCCCTGGAGAATTGTCTGGTCCTTCAAGCTATCGACCTATTATTCTTCTACCTCTCTTTTGCAATGTATAAATGCTCTAATCAACTCCTAACTCCATCTTGAAAAAGCTTCTTTCAGATAAGCAATACGACTTTTGCTTCTCTAGGTAAACTGACAATGTGCTAATAACTATTTACTTCTGTTTTAATAGTAAGTTTGATAAAATCAAATTGGCAGCCGATCTTGAAAATGGCTTACAATCTGTTGTAAGATGAGACAAAAAGTGGCTTTTTATTTTAAAGTTTCTAAAATGAGACTGCTCTCTGTCAATCATTTTAAAGGACCTTTTTTGCCTTCCATCAGCATAGCTGATGCAAACCTCAAGAAGAGTAACCCACTGCCACTTCTTGGTCTCACATTTTCCACTAACATGAAATGGAATTATTATATTGAATCAATTGCTAAGTCTGCTGCTAGGAAGTCAGTTCACTGTGTTAGTTTTTCTTGCCAGAATCTCTTATGCATATAAGTCTACTCTTCATCCATGTATCAAAAATTGGGGCCACATCTGGTCTGGTGCTTCTGCTATATACCTAGATATTATTGACAAAATCCAAAGGAGAATATGCAGTGTGATCAGTCCAGAGCTGAAATCTCGGTTACTTCCGTGTATCTTTTGTATAAATATTTTCATGGTAATTGTTCTGATGAGCATTTCTTTTTGGTACCTCAACTTTACAAATTTAAGGACAGTAATAGATTGATAGCCAGGTGTTATATAGGAATAAAGTGTTACTGCTGACAATTGAGTTTGAAGATAGATCACCATTGAGCAAACACAGTTGATGCCATTATTGAATTAAGTAGACGAGGTGACCATAAAAGAAATGCATATATAGGTATTCGTGTAACGTATAATTGATCAACTTTTCTAGCCTATCTTCTATTGCTATTCAGTCAATCATTTCTAGTCTATCCTTTATTACTATATAGACTGCTGTTCTCTACTCTATTCACTGTACTATTTCTCCATTCGGATCACTACACAGGTTACTACTCGAACAAGTATTCTCAAGCAAGTACTGTTAGTGTGAGTGATATTTGAAGGCATCTGACACCAGCATAGTTCAATGGTGTACTATAGTTGTATCTGCAATTACAAAGTCTCTACTACAATATGCATTATTCGTTGAAATCAGACAAAGTGGCAACAAGTGTTTGTTGACATCACAAAACTAGGTTTTACCATTTCACTATTATGATTAATAGTTACATACTAATAATTCCTTCGAGCTTGCCACTTTTCTGTTAACTTTGATCTTCAGAAATTTAAATGCAATGTCAATCATCATCTAACTCTTTTATTGTCCACTCTGTTTCTTTCACTCTAAGTAACACCTTGCATCCTAATGGCTTTTCTTGCTTTGCTTGGAGTGAAATGATTAAAATATATATTGCTTGAGTACTTTTGACCATCTTCATCATTATCAGTTACTAAATGTTGCCTGCATCTTAATCAAGAGAATCTCGGCATTTTTTTGGAATGTTTGCACTGTTAATTTTTATGCTCATACTATAAACCACTTTCAAATTTAAATATAGTTTACATTTCCTGTAATTGTAACTGTTGTTGCCAATACTATTATTAACAGTCATTGGTTATTATTTAAATAAATCCATGATGCTGCAAAATATTATTTTCTTGGAGCTGGAATGACCCAAATCTTGGCTACATGAGTTTGGAACATCCTTTTCTCTAGACAATAATCACCAAAGGTGCATTGGGAGAGCGAAAGATGCCTTCCAAAAACTAATCAAATATTATGAAAGAAGAAAATTTAATTTGAAACAAAGAAAAGAATACTGAACTTTTACATAATATCAGTCCTCCTATATGGCAGTGAATGCTGGTCAATCTCGCCACAGAAAAAGGAGAGACATGAGGCAACAGGAATGTAATACTGCAGAAGAATTACAATGTGCCTTCATATTTTAGTATCACATATATGTCATTCAAACACTAGTGAAAAATGTTTTCCAAAAGCTAAGCAAAGTATTAACAAATAGGAAAATTTCATTAGAAATAAAGAAAACAGTACTGAACTGTTACATAATATCAGTCTTCCTATATGGCAGTAAATATTGAACAACCTCTGAACAGATAAAGAAGAGACTTCAACAGAAATGTGGTTCTACAGAAGAATGGTAAAGATATAGACCAAATATGTGAACAAAGACAAAGTTTTGGAGAAAATATAAACAAAAAGGATACTTATACTTAGAACCATAATGCAACAACTGACATTCCTAGCGCACATAATGGGGAAAGAATGCTTGGAAAATGTCATATTCATATGAGAGATTGAAGGCAACTGGACAGATGAAAACAACATATAACCTACCTAGTGAGCTTGCATAATTGGATGGCATAATAGAATTTACAAGAGATAACAAAAAAAACTAAATTTATTAAGAGCTACCAAGGAAAAGGAAATTTCTAAGAGTCATGATTGCCAACATCTGGAAGAGAGACGAATTGTCACAAGAAAATGTTGGAACAGTCTTCCCATATGTGTGAATTTGAAATCCTTAAAATATTTTGTGACAAGATGTGAGACAGTCTTCTAGTCATGACATCTGTTCAGGCTAATAAATAT
>OZ038479.1:87760937-87783437 GCA_964036315.1 Acanthosepion esculentum
CATCTATTTATTAACCAAATTAATAGATATGTCTTTATACAGTCTGCTTTTCCCATATTTGTGATAATTTGATGGAGACTGATCCTGTTAAACGTTTTTATTCAACTTTGGTTGGTATTATTATATAAAGAAGCTATATGTAGAATATTTTAGTTGATGCTATTGATGATCTGGTAATTTTGTGGGATGCATCCAAACTTTTTTAAGGGACTTATAATTTTCTCTAATACTTGATTAGCCATACTTCATATATGAATAAAATCTGATCTAAACATGACTAATTACAATAATTTTTGTTATGACTAATGTTCTGAGTAGTACTATCTTTTCATTAATCATGCCTATTTTCATATAATGTCGTTCTATGACATGTCAACTTATCTCTCGTCTGACTTTACTCTCTACTTTATTTCTCCTATAACCAACATAGGCAAATAGGTAAAATCTTATTTGCCAATCCCATTACATCTCCCTGAACTGAAAAGGTTTAATGCTTTTGCTCATCTACCTCTTGAGGTTTATGTTCTATTCTTTTTAAATGGTGACCTTTGTCTCATCTAATCTCATCTTCTTCCACTCACACTATTATTCATAGGCTCATCTTCTATTACATTATCCTGATCTGAAGAACTCATTCTTTCTTCTTTATCAAGATCTTCTTGAATCACATCTTCTTCTTCAATTCTGAGTCTTAGTTGGTCAGAATGATCTATTAGGCCTTTTCCTTTCATTGATATTATGTCCCTCTGCATGATGAAATTAGCTCTCTCAGGACTTGCTACTTTATTTTATACCACATCCTTCTATTTGTCAAATAAGACATTATTAATGGAGATATTGTCTTCACATTAATTCAGATGGTCTTAGCAGTCTGCATGTGGAATCATCCTATAACTAAGCAATAACCTTAGTAAGTAACTGTCTATAGAATTTCTACATGGGGAAAATGCCTTCAATCCCTTTTTTTTAAAGTCTGCACCATTCTTTCTGCAATCCCATTGCTTTGTGAATGATATGGTGGTGTTTTGTAATGGAAGCAGCCAATCCACATCAAACAATTACATAAATCTATATCACAAAATTATGGTCTGTTGTCTGATACCAATGTTTTAAAGATTTCATTTTAAGAAAATATCACTCTTAATATTTGATTTTGTAGTCATTTTTCTATCTTTAACTTTAATGACTTCATGCCATCTAGAAAAGGAGTCTTACTAAAATTAGAAATAGTCCCATGCCATTAATGTGCAAAGGATCTACATGAACATGAGTCCATGATTCCACTTCTTTAGGCCATGAATGTATTCTTCTTTGTTGAAAATTCATTATTTCTGTACATTTTGGGCATTTATGTACATATCTTTCTATATCGCAATAATACCCCAACCACCATGCCTCCAATTTTAATCTCTTCTGTGTAGCTATTATCCCACAATGTAAATCATCCTGTACATTTTTTTAAATATCTTCTCTTACTGTTTCTGGTGGTACTATCACATCTCCATTGCACATAACAGTTTTACATCATTAATTTGTAACTTACTACTTTATAAGGTCTTTCAGCTTTGGAGCAATTACTTCACCTGTTTATTCTTATTCTCTCAACAATCTTGCTTAATACTGGATGTAATAGCATTTAAGATGCCAATCTTTGTAGAGATAATGTGTCAGTTTCAACCCAATGTAATATTTCTTCATCAGGGATTTGCATTTTTTCTTTTTGATCCTTATTAACTTCTAAGCTTGACAGCACATCAACATGTGGTATTCAATTTCCTTTTACATACTTAATGTCAGTATCATATGCTATTAATTTTTTTGACCAAATGAGAATTCTTTAATATGTAGCTTTTACTAGCTCCTTTCTAAGCTTAAAAATATACTCTAGAGGTTTATGGTCCAACTTTAATAGGAATTTCTTACCTAATAAAAATTGTCAAGCTCTCTCTGTGCCCCAGACAATAGCTGATGCCTCTTTTTCAATATTTGAATAATTTATTTCTGCTGCCATCACTCTTCTTGAAAGATACATTATTGGATGGCCTTCTTGCAATAAAATTGCTAACACACCTTGACAACTCACATCTGTAGTTAATATAACCTCCTTTTCGGGATGAAAGATTTTGCAATGAGTTTTTCTGTGAGTATCTTTTTTTTAAATCCTCAAATGCTAAGTTTTGCCTTTGAGTCCATTTGAACTCACTATTCTTTGTATGCAGTTCAGCAAATGTTCTAGTAAGTCATTGTAATAGAATAGTCACTGTAATTTGGTAAGTATCTATTATAAAAATTAACCAATCCTAAAAAGGATTCTAACTATTTTTTTTATTAGTAGGTATAGATATCTCTGAAATTCTCTTAATTAACTTTGGATCTGGTGTAATACCATCGTTTGAAATCTGATACACTAAATATGATATTGTATTGCAATCAAATTCACATTTGTCTGTGTTTATTGTCATATCAGCATTTTTTAACTTGTTCAACACGGGTTTTGTATTTTGTTTTAATTCATCTTTAGTGGTGGCATCAAGGGAAATATCATCTTGACAAATAATCATGTTACTAATTTTGTCAGTTAATATGTTTTCCATTGCTCTCTGAAAAATGGCACTTGCTGTTTGATGTAATGGAATAACCTGTCACCCCCATGAGTGACTGCACTATAAGTAGTAACCACCTATAAGTATCTGTAAGTCAACAGACTACAGAGACTAGCTGGGATCTGTTGAGTACGACTCAACAGATCCTGAAACTTCCAATAGTAGTACTCACTACTGGATTGACTTGCAATGACCTTGTGCATAACTGTTACCTTTATTCTTATTGTACTGTTTTTTTTACAATAAACTTTTACTTATTTTATCCATCTTGTTTTTCTAGTATCTATTCCTATTAGCATGGAATATAACACTGTTTTTACTCCAAAAAGCATTCTCGTCCATCTTAATAATCCTACGAGGATGTTTATTATGGTAATTTCCTTGAATTTATCATCAATCTGTATTTAATTACAGGCAGGTTTTAAATCAATTTTTGCAAAACAATTCATGCCTAATAATTTGTGGAAAGCAGTTTCAATATTGGAAATAGAAAATTAATTCAAGCATATCTGTCTATATTTCTGAGATGAGGTATTGTAATTATTTACACTATTTACATTGTTTGAACTGTTATCCTCATCTTTGTTGCCATATTCCCAATGTTTTGGCCACTGTATGCTCTGGCCTTCTTCAGATGATTGCAATTTCAAACTGAACCATTTATTTTGTCCACCAGAGCAGTTTGTTCTAGTTCCACAAATAAAAGGTCCAGTTTGAAATGCCAATCATCTGAAGAAGGCCAGAGCATGAAATGGCCAAAACATCATGAATATGGCAACAAAGATGAGGACAACAGTCTGAAAAATGTAAACAGTGTTAAATGAATTCAAGCATATTTTATGATTCATACCTATTTTAAAATCATTGCATATTCTTAATTCCCCCTTTGATTTTTGCAAAACTACAATAGAAGAGGCCTATTTACTGCCACCTGGAGGAACATGCTTCAAAATTAACTTATCTACCATTTTCTTTAACTTGGCTACCACAAAAGTTGAATATGTAATTTATGGGATTTAGAATAGATGGGGATACTATTTTCATTTAATTGTATACATGCATTATACCTCCTTAACACTTCTGTTTTTACTTTTACTGATTTTACAGTATTGATTAATTTCAACAGATCAACCTTTAGAACATCTGTTCCTAGTAGTTCATGATTTTTTTTACATTCCACAACTGTAATGGGAATAATTTCAAATTTCAGTCACAGATTTCAGTCACAGATTTCAAAATTTGCATTGAAGTATCCTAAAATTTTCATAAAAGATCCATCAAATTGTCTCAATTTCAGATGTCTTTTTCTTTATTTCGATTTAACCATTTGTATTTCTTGGAATTAGATTGACCTCACTCTCCATATCCACTTGCATTGGAAATGTCATGCCATTTAATTTAATCTTTTCAAAAGGATCTGTTTTCTTAAGCCTTTGTATTAAAAAAATGTCATCCATTCTTTTATTTTCCTGTTTTTCTATACTGTCTATTTTCTTTTTATCATACAGACTGAAAATGATCTTTTTCTTCCACAGTTATGGCAAGTTTTTCCAAAAGCATTGGTACTCTTTCTGCTCATATTTAGAGTATTTGCATTTATTGCATCCCTTTCTTATATTCTACATTTCAACATTGTCCTCAGTAGAATTATACTTTTGAATCAATTCCAGTCATTGTTTCATCTGCACACATGCAGTTAAAGACAAATTAATCAATTATGATTGTGCCAGTATCTTATATTTATGAGATATATCAGCCATACCTTCAATGAATTGTGAATGAATCAAGTCATCCTCTTTATTCAAATCTTGAGTTCTTAGTTTCTAAAATTCACAGAATCAGCAAGCTTATCTGTGAAGATATTACAACATTGCTTCATCTTGTTTCTGCTAATGCACAGAAATTTGGTTCTTTTTGCTATGACAAGATTCTTTTTAAGTCGTAAATTTCTTTTTACCATTTCTGAAATTTCCACAAAAAGTTAAATTTTTCAGTTGTTTGGGATATGCCATAACAGAAATTTTCATTTCTGCTTCGCAATCTGCCGAAGCCCTAGAAGAGGTCAGATATTTAATACTTCCTTACTGTCTTTCAACTTTTTAGCCCTAGCCTGGGCTGCAAAACACCAGATCCAAGTCTCAACAAATTCTGGTTCATCCAAGTGACTTAAACATCTTATCAGCAACAACATATTATTGTATAGTGTTGCTCTACAACACCTGATCTTTACTTAACTTTTCTCTCACCTTACTCTTGACTCTATACTTTATTTTTCCTATAGCAAACATAAGCAAATAGGTAAAATCTTATTTGCCACTACCTTTACACCCATATATTTTTTGGCAAATATTTTTCATCAAAAAAGCATTTTGTGTAGGTTTGAACCTGATTTTGAGCTAATCCACCATGATATTTCCCGGAATTGCAATGCTATGGAATTCAGATATTTTTTACGATTAAAAACTTTATGCCTTTTGCTTATTTGAGTAAAAGTTTTTTCCCCATAACTCATGTTAATAATCATTACATCAATGATATAATAATCTAAATGAGGCAATTTTCTTTAAAACTGGTATCTTTCTCATCAGAATTTTTCCTGGCAGATCGTCAAAAATGTATAAATTGTAAAAACATACCAAGGGATTAATATCTTTAAAAGAAATGGTAGCCTGTATATTCTGACAATGACGCTGAAAAACTTGTTTGTACCCCCAACCTCTATAGTTGTTACTTCCTTCGCATACAGTAAATCTAACAATAGTTGCTACATTTAGACGCAGTTTTATGGCTTTTTTATTTGAATATTTCAAGAATTAAAATTTAATTTTCCTTCAGATCATTGATTTTACACAGGCTGGAATGTACTTAGATTTAGCAATAGGAAAACAACATAGCATATAACTTTCAAGACAGCAGACTTCTTGTACACCTGACCTTTTTATCAGAACCATTAAAGCCTTAACTTCTCTATACAGATAAATTCTCCAGTTTGTCAACATTAAATTTTAATATACTTCATCAGCATCAAACAAACATGTCTCTTTTATTTCACAGAATGAATAAACAAACAAAAAAAAAAGCAAACAGAATTAGTGATTTTCATTTAATAAATTCATTAATTGATATTTATTTCCATGATGAATATATTTAATTACTGTAATTGATTTTTGTTTGAATAATTTCATTGATTTCTTTCATTACTGTATTTGATATTCATTGATCTTTCAAGATCAATTGACAGCAAGTCTGTATACAATTTTATAGCTCATGTCCTACTGATTTTTTAAATTAATTCGTTAATACTCTAATCTGGATAGTTTCAATTCTTCTCTGGGTGCCCTGTTCCTCCACTACTTTTGCAAAGTTTGTTGGGTTCAAATATTTTTCTTGAAACAGTTTTTCAGGAAATTTGATAATTCAAGTTCATTAAATGTTATCACTCTTTCTAGTACTGCAAAAAGTTGTTAAGCCATAAAAATCAATCAATCAATCCAAAGAGATTATAGTAACAGATGACATCATATGTGACACAGAAATCTGAAGAACCACAGGAATAGTGAAAGATGTCTCCTAGGAAAAAAGTATTAAGAAACAGGAAAATTTCATTAGAATCAAATAAAAGTGGTGGACTCTTTGTAATATCTAATTTCGTCTATAGTAGTGAATGTCATACAATCTCTTCCCAGATGAAGAAGAGACTTAAAATGGTAGAGATGTGGTTCTATCGATGAATGATATGAATATCATGTGAGCAGTGAGGAAGTTTTACAGAACACTTTATACTTAGAATCAGAAAGAGATACATAACAAGGAAACAGAGCCGAAGAATTTAACACTAACAGGACATACCGAAAGCAAATTAAACATGAGTAAAGAGCAAGTGAGTTTGTGTGAATGGCTGGCCGAACAAAGATACTTAGAGCAACAAAAGACAGGAAATTGTGAAGAGCCATGATCAACCGCATACTGAAGCGATAGGCCATATAAAGAAACAGAAGAAAAATCCCAAAATGCTGTCAAATTTGAGACTCATCATTCTTAGATGCAGTAACTTTCTTTCTCCTTGTTTGCAACCTCTCTAAGACCTCATAGTTGATTACACGATTGGTCCATGATATCCTTAGTATCCTTCTGTAGAAGCACATCTCTGTTACCTTGAGTCTCTTCTTCATCTTTGAGGAAATCATCCAACGTTCACAGATGTCATGTAACAGCTCAGTATTCTTTTCTTTGTTACCAAAGAAATCCTCCTATCTCGCAGGTTGAACATATTTAGCAATAATAATAACCAGCCATGCCCATGAGAATTTCACGGTTTTTTGATATTTTAATTTTCTGAATTATCATAATATATTTAATGAATAAATAAGCTTGTTGAAAGTTCCACAACTGCAAAACACTCATGGAAATTCCTCTGTTGAATTGTTAAATGTTTGAGATTAACAACTTTAATGGCCGAGTGGTTAGAATGTCCTGATCATGAGACCCGGGTTTGAATCTCACCATGGTTGATTTGTCAGGAAGTAGACTTCCTGATGTTATCAGTCTGGAGGAGGATGATCACAGCGTGTATCACCTTTGGAAAGTGCCTGAAAAACCATACCATGGGTTGACCCAAGCCTTGTGAGTGAAATTGGGTAGACAGAACCTTTGGAGGCCATCGATAGCTGTGCTAGCACAAAGTCACAAGTCATCGTGACCGAGGGTTTGAGTGTCTTGGCCTTGTTCAGATTGTTGATCAGGCTACATAACATGCTCTCTCCTAGAAACTGTATCAGCATTGTTGCAGTATAAACCACAGGTTGGCTCTGTGGGTGTTGAACAAACACAAATGTGCCCGAGCGAGCTTCTACAATAGGGATTAGCTAGCCACCCTAGTAGACGGGTATCCTCGAATATGAGTGGCCAGCTATTATATTATTTATTTAATGAAGTAAAGAGACTACAAATGAAAACATTTGAAAAATGACAAGGTTTTTCGATTTCAATGAAGCAGACATGAAACACATGACAGCATTACTACCTCCTCCATCTTATAGATCTTTCTTTCAACCCACAGAGATTTGATAAGCCATAAAATGAATGAATTAACTCTTTTTCTTTCATTTTCTCACTGAAGCCAAACAGGTTTGATATATCTTTTCCATCTTTCCTCATGATTAAAATAGAATACTCCATTATGAATCATTGACAAGGTGTAATGCATACACAATAAAAAACTAAGGAACTAAGAAGTAAGTAAAATTATAATATGATTATTGAAATCATTCAGACAACAGCATTATTCAAATCTGCTAGAATACTGTGGAGAGTGCAGGTGTAATGAAGTGATTTATTGCAACTTGTTCTCCAAAGAAAAATGTTAGTTATTAATTTTATGAAAACTTAATGAGTATAATTTTATTATAATTCCAATAATAATCATGGTGGATAAATTAACATTGTCATGGCTCTATGGAGTAAATCTTAAGATGAAAACTGGATTACTCTTGATAGCAAATCAGAAGAAAACCATAAGAACCAAGTATTATCAGAAAGAGGATCATGCCCAACATGTGAAGTATAGATTGGAGATACCAAAATCCAGCAAGTAAAAATATTTAAATATCTAGGAGGTGTTTTAACAGAGGACGAAAAAAGTGATGCTGAAATACAAATGCACATTGGGATAGCGAAAGATGCCTTCCAAAAGCTAAGCTAAATATTAAGAAACATGAAAATTTTGCTAGAAGCAAAGAAAAGAGTACTGAACTGTTACGTAATATTGGTTATCTTACTTTACCGTGAATTCTGGACAATCTCCTTCCAGATGAAGATGAAACTTGAAGCAACAGAAATGTGCTTTTGCAAGAATGCTGAAAAATGCATGTGAGCAACTAGGAATTTTTAAGGAAAATGCAAATGAAAAGGACATATATTTAACACCAGGAAGAGATAGTTAAAAATTTCTAGGGCACATAGTGAGGAAAGAGAGCATGAAGAATTTGACACTCACAGGATATATATTAGGTTGGTGCAAAAATAATGTCGTTTTTTGACGTTCAACTTCATGTGAGAAAACGACATTATTTTTGCACCAACCTAATAGAAGGCAATAGTGATAGAAGAAAGCAATGCATAACCTAACTAATAAGCTTGTGTAAATGGTTGGCAGAACAGTGATTAAGAGAGATAACACAAAGATAAACTTCACTAAGAGCTACAAAGGGCAGGAAGCTGTGGAGGGCTACGTCCTGAAGGGACACAGCACATGGAGGAAAATATGAAAACTAAGATATAACGATGAGACAGTGAATCACATATCACAGAATATAGCAAGTTGATAAAAGTGTTTTTGAGATGCGCAATTTCCTGAAAAATTGTTTTTTAAGGAAATATTTTATGAATTTCAAGCAGCAGTAATGCTGTTTGGGTAATGAATGTTGAATGTTTCCTTATAAAGAAACAACTAATATCAGTATTATTATTTTATTTTTGTTAATTTTTGTCACTATAACAACTTAAAACTATGTAATTTACTACTACTAAGTGGAAACAATATGCAATAACAATCAAATAATAAAGAGCATAACTATATTATTGAATTTGAATTATGTTTGTTATTTAGCTTTTGTAACCTGATCATTAAAATACACTTCCAATCAAAGACATATGTGAATCTAAATCTTGCTAAAAAAACTTTTTTAGTTTGTATTAATTATTCACCCAAGAGTAACACAAGATAGAGAATTACTGAATGAGGTTGTTATATGAGTGTAAGAGAAGATAAGAAGTACAATTTATGGGGACATATAGGAAAGAGAATGATTAAGCCTAGACATGAAGAGGTTAATATTATAGTGATAAGGCATAGCACTAAGTTGACTGAATATGTGGAGAGGAAGCTGATATTATACCAAGGCAATAATAAATGTATGAACAATACATTTAGAAATGCATTTTTATGATAACATAATACATATGCATGTCAATGTTATAAATGTATACCCATGGCAATGCAATAAATGCCTGTGTAAGACAATATAATTCAGACAAGTAAAAAACAAGACTTATTCATAGATCTATGACAGACATCTCATAATTATATTAAGATTAACATAGTATACTGAAAATCACAATTTCAGGGTACTCAGTGAGAATCAAACCACACTACAGTAATAATAGAAATCTGTTTTTTGGAAATCTCTTCCTGAGTATTACTTTATGGCAATTGTCATCTATAGTTAGTGTAATGGAAATGTCTTGTCTCCCCGATGAAAATTGCTTGTCATATAAATTACCTAGTGCCTTAGGACTAGTTAAATGCCTGTAGTGTAGCATGAAAAAATCTGCATAACTGAATGAGGCACACATAAAAGCCCACAATTTTTTCTTTAGGGGAGAAAATGGATTACGGACAGTGAGAAATATGTTTGAATGAACTAGCTGTGAAGTTCAAGGACAAAGACAGGACAGTAAGGAATGTGAAACAGATTACGACGCATATATTACTACAGTATATTATATTATGAACATAATATTAATATTATGAACATAATATTAATATTATGAACATAATATTAATATTATGAACATACTGAGAAGATAGTGCAAAAGAAATTGGCAGGAGTTAAATAGACAAATTAATTTGCTAAGCAGAAATCAACAGCCATTCATTTAAGTTTTGTTTCAGGTGTTCAGAATGGCTGCCACTCAAGACGACAGATCCCAGTCTACACTACTATTTAACTCATAGCTAAAGATCAATCATTAAAAATGGTTCCGAGTGAATGAACCTTGTAGGTCTTAAGAAAGAAAAAACTTTACCAAATCTTAGAAAATCCATATCACTTGGAGACTTCCAATATCGGCAACAACTAAAATGGATGGCATATGTAACTAGAAAGGAAAATACTGTTATAATCACTATGATTACTTTCCACTTTACCCTGAGCAAAAGGTTTATAAAGGAAAACCCTATCTATACCAGAAAGAGTGATAACAGTGCCAGAGAAGCAGGTGGACACAGCAGCAGACATATATTTACTAAATGAATGAATCAATGCCAGAACACGGACAAAGCCGAGGTAAAAGATACTTTGAGCAATAAATATAAGGAAGTTGTGGGTTGCCATGATTGCTCAAAGGAAGTGGCATGTAAAAGAAGAAATAGAAAAGCCGGCACTTCCCTTCAGATGTATACACACATATATACATAAGTGGGCATACAGATGTGTGCATATGTAGAAAAAGACTAGATACAAAATTATACAAATTTTAAATATGACATTCAGAAATTTATATTTGTGTGGAAAATGTTTGTATTTTGTAGTTTTCTAAAGCAGTAATTAATACTGTATACACGAGAAGAGTGACTTTTAACTCATTGACTACATACTAAGAGATATGAACCATTTATATAATGTTCTAAATTCACTATGTGTAAGGATGTCTTGTTCTTTTTAGTACTGCTCAGTTATTGCTAATCCTTATTCCACTGAGCCTGTGTCTTGCCATGCCTCCAAATTCATATACCAAGGCTTTCATCTTCTAGCTGTGGGACAGTTCTAACGCTGGAACTTGGAGTGTTAAATCTAATGTCCTGTTAGTGTCAATCTCGACTCTTTTGACAACTGTTTCTCTTTCTTGCAAATACTGAACTTTTCCTGTCAAACTTGGGTTTCTCTGCCATAATTTCTCTTTCTTTCTTCAGTAATTGTTCATATACTATTCAATGTAATATTAATTTTCTAGGCTGATTTATAACTATTCTCAATATGTAAAAATGTTAAGCCAAGTGTACCCTCTCCCCAACCTTTTCATTAGTGAAGGACGTTAAGCATTGTAGCAAGTGTTGAACACAGACCAAACAAAATTAGACTATATTAGTTTATGATTGACTGAAAAGTCTCTCTTGTCTAGACAATGCTGGGCAACCCCTTGATTGTAAATAAATGAATAAAACTGGAGGTGTTAATTACCCACTTTGTTCTTTCAGAATTTTTGCCACAATTTCCATAAAGAAAAAAAAAAACAACATAAAAATTGAACAAGATGGGGGCAAAAATTGATGCAGTCAAAATAAGAAATTGCTAATCAGTACAAGAGTGAACTTTCCACAATTACACATACAGACATAAAAGCACACTGACAAATACAGGTCTAGAAAGATGTACACACACACACACACACACACCCTGTTGCAAGAATTACATTTAGAGACTGACTTCATAGTGATGCTAATAAGATTGTCACATTATTGTACAAGTGAAGCCTGATATATTGATCAATTAATAGTCAACTTAGCAGAATGCGTAGGAGCATTGATTGGCCTAAACACATAGTTGTAACCTAAAAAAAACATTTTGCCCATCTTAGAATAATTCTGTGCAATTTATCTTGGTACCATCCTCAACCATTACATGACAAAATATAAGTCCAAAATATTGGTTTTCTAAGTCATGTTTCTTGACACTTTCGATGAATTATCCAATCCCTAGCCCAGCTGCAAGATACATCCAATATAGCTCTTTGTTTACCACTAAAAATTCTTTTCCTTCTATGTATATGTCCCTTAAGAATGTAAGTGATCATGGCTCTCCACAATTTCATAGCCTTTGTAGCTCTAATAAATTTTGTTTTTTGTTATCAGTTCTAAGTCTCATTCCACCATCGATTCACTTAATCTTGTTAGGTAGATCATGCATTGTTTTCCTCTGTCCCTCTCACCTTTTGTGAGTTATCAAATTTTCCGAGCCCTCTTTCCTCATTATGTGCCTCAGAAATTTCTACTCGTGATATTATGTGTAGGTGTCAATTATGTTTCCATTTTCTCTAAAACTTCATCACTACACAGATGCATCATCCATAGTAGTATTCTCATCATCCTTCTGTAGAATTACATTGCTATTGCTTTAAGTCTTTTCTTCATCTTTGGGGAGATTGTCCAGGATTCGTTGCCATATAGGACGACTGATATTACGTTCAATACTGTTTCTTTGTTTCTAATTAAATTTTTCTGCTTCTTAATATTTGCTTCGTTTTTGGAAGGCATCTTTGCTATCCCAATGCACCTTCGGATTTCAGTGCCACACTTTCTGTCCTCTGTGAAAACACTTCCCTGATATTTACATTGTTGCACTTGTTTGATTTTGACATCTCCAATTAGTAATTTTCATGTTGGGCTCTTCCTTTTGCAAGAAATCGTGTATTCTATCTTCTCCCAGCTATCCTTCACCACCTTTTGCAAGACTTCTTATAGTTTTCTTTTTATGTCTGCTATTAACACTGTGTTATCTGCATATCTTACGTTGTTAAGATTGTGGCTGCTAATAATGAATCTTTGTAGGACTTTGAATTCCCTCAGAATTGCCTCAAAGTACAGGTCGAATAATTCTGGGGAGAAGACACAACCTTGTCTTACACACCTTTCTATTATCAGTTATAATTTACTGAATTCACAAAAAATTACAGTTGAGAAATAAGTCTGTGTAATTTTTCATCCAACTTACATGTTTGTCTTTGCAATGATTATTTGAAAGTGGTTGCTTTCATGATTCTAGCCAATGTTCTTAAAATTCTTCAGTAAAGTTACATGAAAAATAATAGCCCTTTGTCAAGCACATGGCTCTTCATAACTTCTCCTGCTTCCAGTATGCCTTGTGAGTGTTAAATTCTCTTAGTCCTCTTTACTCACTATATGTCTTAAAAATGTTGGCAGTATTTTTTTTATTATTAAGTTGTTTCTTTAATAAGCTTTCCACCTTGATACCTTAATGTCATGAATTTAAGCATGCTGCTATATTGTCAACGAGGTCACATAGTTTTACTGTGGAAATAGCAAGATGTAACCATAAGTTCTATTGTAATAGTTTCTTTTCTCACACTTCTCACCTGTGGCATTCTCTTCTATTTTCCTGCTTTCATGTCACCTACATTCTTCAAAAATTTAAATACAACATCAGTTACGATATTCTATCTTCTTGAACCCTTTTTTTTATTGTCCTTTCTCTTCACTAATGTTTTCTGAATACCTTTCATTCTCAGTAACCCCTTTCATCTTAGTGAATTTATAAACCTTGCTTGAGACGAAATGATTAAAAAAAAATAAAATAACTCTTTCTGTTCAACTTAATTATTAGTAATCGTCTTTGACATATTTTGCGAATGGATATGCGTCATCAGAGAAAGTATTTATTTTAACAAAATCCACAATAATGAAATTAGACAGGATTCATGTTAAGTAAAATGCCTTTTTTTATTTTTACTTTAACTGTTTCATTTTAGAAATTTGTATTTTTTATTTGTTTACTTATATGCTTGTTTATTCTAAGGCTGATGTATTCTACATTGTTTCAGTATTAATTTAGCAAGAACAAGTGATAAATTGAAATAGTCCAGTCACATACTAATTGTAGTTGACCTCATAGATCATAGCTCTTTCAATAGGCCTCTTCATCTGTATATATGAATATACAAGGCCATATATATATATGCATTATTTCTTTTAAGGTTTACGTATTAAACATTATTTCAGTACTAATTTAGTAAGGACATATGATAATTTGAAAATATATTAATTGTAAGGGGTTTATAAATCATGGCACTTTCAATACATCTTTGTCTGAGTAAATTATATTCATATTTTTAATAAAAACATTTTCCAATTTAAAATTGTTATCCTGAAGATTCCAGTGGTATACAATTGTACTGATTGTGCTTAATTTTAAGACACTTTTGGGTTTGGATAATCATTACTTTAAATTTTGGGATGTGTCATTGATGTACTTCTGGAGGTTAGGGTTCATTAGCAAAACATATAATAGAACAGAAACCTTCTAAATTGTCTTCTATACTTATCATTCCATCAGATTCTCATTCAAACTTTACTTAATAATATTCATAACAGTGATAGCATGATGAAAAGAAGTGGACTCTAGAAGCAAAATAAAAAAAAATAAAACTTCAAATGACATCAAAAGCATGACATAAAGGAGATTCAGTGTCTATACCACATGGAGCATCACAGCTTTTTCTTTTTTGCTTCTGTTGCAACTACAAGATTCAGATAATCCATTCTCTGTCCATCTTCAGGTATCAAGTTTATATTTTTTTCACAATGATTTTCACACTGTACAAGGCCTAAGGGCCACTTGAGTTAGATGGATGCAGAGTAAGAAACGCAGATATGTGGGGAAGAATACAGTTAACCCGAGACTTGAATAGAAAAGATAATGTCTTTTTTTCTTGATATTGCAAACCAAAATATTCAACTGTCTTAGATTGAGATGTTCTGCTAAAGTAAACTGTGCTTTCTGACAGGAATCAAACCTTTTTGTTAGATCTACATAGAAGCATTTAAATTAAAGCATTTAAATTAGTAGCAGAAGGCTTGGCATCCCTACTGGTTAAAAGTAGTTCAGTCCTGTAGCTGTATTTTAGTTCTGCCAATTTCTCTTTCATCAGTTTTTTTTTTTTTCTATCAGGTGCCTGGTGAAACTTGGTCACTTTAAGCAAGAAATTGCGGTTGTTATTCCCTTCTTTTGGATTTTGGATTTTCTCTTACACTCTACCCTCTTTTTTTCATCAGGGGAACTACTCCGATAGCCAAAGTGTGCTCCTCTTCTTCTCTGTGCCATGTCTCTTCACAACGTAGGTGATCATGGCTCTCCTCAATTTCCTGTTCTTTATAGTTCTTAATAACTTTTGTCTTTTTTCTACCTCTTCCGAACCTGCCCCACCATCCATTTTCTCAAGCTCATCAGGTATGTTGTATTTTACTTTCCTCTGACCCTGTTACCTTCAATCTCTCCGGTGAGTATCAAATTTTCCAAACCCTCTTTACTCATTGTGTGCCCCCGAAATTTCAACTGTCTCTTCCTAATGTTAAGTATAAGTTTCCTTTTTGTTGCCATTGTCTCTAGAACTTCTTTGTTGTTCACATGTTTTCTCAGATTCCTTCTGTAGAACCGCATTTCTGTTGCTTCAAGTTTCATCTGTGAGGAAATTGTACTTAGCAATTCTTAGCAGTGAAATTAATGCCAACCAGCCTAGATTGAGAAGTCCTACTAAAAGAAACAAAATCAGGAATGTCAACTGAAACATATATGCCCACTAAAAATAATGTTTATAGTAATAAAAAAATAATGTTGGATTAAGAAAAGTATTTAAAAATTACTGTATTTATGTTTCAGGTATGAAAATGAATATTAGCAGATACAGATTCAAAGATATCCCAACACGAGGTATGCATTCCTTAAGTAGGTAATTGAACTTCACTGATGGTTGCCCATGGACTAATTGGTAATTCAGCTATACGGTAATTGCTTCGAGGAGCTGCTTTTGCTTGTCCGTAGGCCTCGTGAATTTAAACGTCCTATGAGGCTGGCATCTCGTTCCAACCCATACACCGTTGAAACTGTTAGATGTAGACATCTCTTCTACTCCAATAGCTTCATGTCTCGCACATCTCGCCTATGGAACTCCCTTCCCTATTACTGTTTCCCTGACAAATACAATCTCCAACGGTTTAAGTGTAGCATCAATCGACATCTCCAGTTGCCTTGATCTATCCACTTCCCTTCTCCACATCCTTTCATCTTTCATTCCTATCTGCTCTCGCTCCAAATCTTCTGTAACCCCCTTGCCTTGATTGACCCACTGTCTTTCTCTTTCTCCACATCCTCTCCTTTACCACTCCTATCTGCTCTTCCTCCAACCCTTCTATAACCCCTTGCGTGATAGTGGCCTCCAGCCTTGCTTGGAGTGATAAGCTTAAAAAAAAAAAGGATTGATTTCCATCATGGAAAAAGGGAATACAGGTTCAGGCACAGTAGGACTTCTTGATGTAGGCTAGTTGGCATTAATTTCACTGTTTAAGAAAAAAACAAAGATGTCAAACCAGAATATGGTAGAGAACAGAAAAGAAATGCTAGCAGCAATAGAATCCATTCATGGCAGTCAATTCTGATAAAGTTTTCAGAATATACTTCTATTTATATGATAAATATGCCATTTGAATTTCATCTTATATCTGTTTTTATTAGAAATGGTTACAATAACACTCTGGATGGTGTGAGATATTATTATGCAACTCGATATTTGTTCATTGCAAGTATATATATATATATAATATATGGATAAAATAACTGAAAAAAAATTGGGTGTTTTTTTTTGCGAAAGTATTTATTTATATGTTTTTATATATATTTAATATTTTAGACCACCTCGGTCCTTCCTCAGAAATTAATTGAATTACTGTATTACCGTATTTGGCAGTTTGTTTACACTTTACAGCGTTCGTCGTTAGACGCGGACGTCACGTGATGTGGAATGCAACTATGTTTGAATTTTTTAACGTAAATCTAACGATAGTATTTTAGATGTTGTTTAAAAAGGTTTTTTATGCTATATCTAAAGAAATTTTTTATATGTGGCTTCTTATTATGCTATATATATATATATATATATATATATATATATATATATATATATATTTAAAGACATTTATATTATGTTTAACGTTCTTTTTTTTTTTTTTTATAGATACAAGTATTTAAGCAAATGCTCTGTTTTATAATAAACAGTATTAAATAACATTTACCGGCCTGAATGTCTGAGAAATTTTCATAGAAATTTAAACATAATATAAATGTCTTTAAATAAATTGTCGGACAATGTCCAATTCTAAAAAATATATATATATATATAATAGTAATTCATCAAGTCTAGAAAAATCCTCAACAGAATGCAGAAAGTGCTGGATGGCTGTTTCATCCTATTTTGGGAATCATCAGCAGTGCGCATCCCCTACCGAGATTCAAACCTGTACTGTTTTGATAGAACACATACCAACTGTGCCAATGGGCCTAGGTGACAAAGAAGAAACTCAATATTAGTGCTGCTGCTCACAAATTTCATGGTGACACTCATCCAGGTATTCATAACCCCACAGTTTGTGCCCCAACAGCCACAACATTCCTTTCCCCTGAACCACTCTATCCCAGAAGATTAGATGGGTCAAGCAAGGATGTACAAGTATTAGAAATTTGGGGATTTAGGCAAATCATTAAAGTAATTCATTGAATCTAGAAGAATCTTCAACAGAGATGGAGAGAGCACTGGATGACTGGATCATCCTACAGTGTGCATCGACTACCGAGATTCAAACCCATACTGTTTCAGTACAATGCAATCATTATACCAACTGTACCAACAGGCCTCAGTGATGAAGAAGAAACTGACTAAACTCAAATATAGCACCACTACTCACAAATTCCGTGGTGATACACATCCAAGCATTCATATCCCAATGGTTTGTGCCCCAAGAGCCACAACATACCTTTCCTCCAAAACACTCCATTGCAGAGCATTAGCTAGGTCAAGCAAAGATATATAAAGTAATAGAATTTGGGGTATTTAAGCAAATCATTATAGTAAATCATCATATCTAGAAGAATCGGCTGTCCAGTGCTTTCTGCATTCTGTTGAGAATTCTTCTAGACTTAATGAATTATAATGATTTGCCTAAATCCCCAAAATACTATTACTTATATATATATCTGTTAGTAATTGATTTTTCAGATATAAAATCTATATTAGTTGTAAGAAAGATATAATTTCAAGTGAGAAACAAGATATTGTGAAGTTATCAAGAGATGAACAGAGATCATAAAATAATCAAAAAAGAAATTGAAAACATTGGCAAGGTAAGAATGAGAAAAAATATCGCAAAAAGAGATCTGAGAAAAAAGGAAACTGATAAAAAGTGGGAAAAGTGGAATCAACTGCAAGAAAATATTTAAAGAAGTGGGTGTTACAAGTGTAAAAACAAAGAGAAAAGCTGCAGAATTTTAAGAACTCTGTCTTAAAAAATGAAAGCAACCAAAATAACACCTTCAGATAATCATCACAATGACAAACATGTAAATTGTGTAAAGAACTACATAAAAGCTTTTTTTTCTTCACAATGATGTTCAACCTGTTCAAAGCCCAAGAGCCACTCAAGGTAGTTGGTTACAGACTAAATAACACAGTTTATCAACATATGTGGGGAAAATAATGGTTAAACTTAGGCTTGAACAGGTTAAGATTGTAATAATTAAGCAAGCATCATCTTAGGTGTCAGTTCCATAAAGCTGCTTGGATAAAACTTACATCTCACCAATGAAATATGAATAAAATGAGGGTGGTTTGCTACAATGTATGAGATATGGTGGGTCTTAGCCATGAAAGTTAGAACGAGTGGAACTAAGGAATGTAAATTATTTGAACACTTTTCCTTCATGGAAAGAGTGATAGAACAGTAAGAGGCTTGTGATTTTTCACCTGTGAGGAAAGGGGTTGTAAGATTGAAAATAATTCATCACCCTTGACACTGCTGCACTTTTGAACTCTACTCAGACTGGAAAGTGAAGAGTGGATAACTCCTGTCCATATCTGGCAGCAATACTTCATTTTCAGCATTATCTTGTAAAATAGAGGTGTGGCAAACAAACATCAGTACAGAGGCAAAAGAGGCCCCAGATCACATGCGGACATTTCTGTCAAAACCAGTTACATCCAAGCTTTCCCCACTGTTAGCAGCTAGATAGCTTGGCATGTTCAGATACAGTCCTCTCTGCAACTTGTCTCAATTCATGTTTCTGCCAATGTTACCTGTCAGTTCCATGGGCATTTTGTTCCTAAAGTTGCTCTGTCTTCTGAGACATGTCATTTTGTTACCTCTTGTCTCATTTCCTTTCTCTGTCTATTACCTCCCATAGCAACTGCAGGAGCTATTATTTAGGTTTTGCCCCGCAACCATAATACACTTTTGCGATAGTTTACAATATGAGGACAGCAGAAGTCAGGTACTTACTGGAGTGGTACAAGGAATCAACCATTTTTCCAGTATCTTTATCAGTGGGTCATATCAAGTTTAACTTGAGGTCTGGATTGAATTTGAATAACACTAGGTACTCATGGCATGGGGCCTCCCTGGGAGGACGTGTTCACCATAATAGGTGAAAATTTATAGTCTGCTTGGTGATGATGGAACATTATAAGTTTGGTTTTCAGGGCATTGAATGTAACCAGCAGTTTTCCCCCTCTGAGCTGTTAAAGCTCGGTCAGAGGAGAGATCAGCTGCCAAGCTCTAGCCAATGGTATATGGGTGTACCACCAAAACTCTAGTACACCAATACACCATTGTAGTACCTTCAAAATAAATACCATGGTATATACCATTGTATCATCAGCATTTTCCCAATTTTTAGTGATGAATGAAGAGCTACATTTGATGGACTTGAGAGATTGGCTAGAGATGTGATCCTTCATAGTAATACTCAACAAACAGGACATTTTTTTGAACTAGTATTTTTTCAGTTAAATCTCAGATTCCTTGAAGTTGATAGTGCCAAGATAATTACAAAGAATTACTTAAGTTCTTGGACAAGATATTTTTTGTGTGTGACAGGTCAGAACCAATAAGATTTAGGCTAAATTATATATAGAGAGTGGTCTGAAAATATTGTCACCCCTACATAATATAATGTTCTATTTCAACACTCTGTCAAAGAGAGTGTTTTGCATGAATGATACCCGAATACCTATCAGTTAAATGACACTGTTTAGAGAGCCTTTGCAGCAGTCAACAAAGCACAGCTACATAAAATAACATACAGGACATGGTACCACATCATTTTGTGCCACAAAAATGATGGTGTTCATACAGACCTTCTCAATGTGTGACTGTTAATGAAAGTGAATAAACTGCATCCAGTACATGTACTTTCTATTACTATATTACTTTGTTCTCATTACTTTTTTTTTTTGGCAGGGGTGACAATACTTTCGGACCAGCCTCTAAATGAAAAAAAAATAATGCTTCTTCCCATTCTGCAAAACTGGCTCTGGCCCCAAAACATTTCAAAGACACTAAGTTAATGGAATAGCCTCTCCGGATATAAACACAATGAAAAACTCATAGCCTATTATTAAAATATATGCATATGACAACCAAGAACAATAATCAAGATGTCTAGAAATAAATAAAAACTGCATGTTAAAGAGAAAACAGTTAATACAATCAATGAATAAAAGATTTATAAATGTTATAGACTGTAAAGGTGTTCATATTAAGCATTTAATGTCA
The DNA here is from genome assembly GCA_964036315.1 of Acanthosepion esculentum. Taxonomy (NCBI): domain Eukaryota; kingdom Metazoa; phylum Mollusca; class Cephalopoda; order Sepiida; family Sepiidae; genus Acanthosepion; species Acanthosepion esculentum. The sequence continues at coordinate 87,781,653 of OZ038479.1, forward strand.
CAGGAAACCTTCAGTAGCATTCAGTATTCATTGATTGAACAGTTTCTGTTACTATTAGTTGACATTTATAAAGTTTTTTTTTATTGGAACAGTTTTTTAAATTAGACTTCTCAAGTCCATTAACTGTTATTGCATTTTTTAGTCTTGATGAAAGTCTCCTTCTAAACATTGTAATTTTAGTAGTTTGGAAAGTTAACATCTTTATTAGATCATTGTTTTCCCTTCTAGTTATACATGTTACTCATTTTAATTGTTTCAGCTGTTGAAAGTCTTAGGGTTTGATGAAATGTTGCCTTCTTTGAAATATGATTAATTTGTATGAAGTCATTTTTAAGCATTAGTCTGAGTAAATGGTTTCATACAAATAATAGTTTAGATATTTCTGAACAAGTGGGATGCCATGCATATATATATATATATATATATATATATATATATATATATAATTAATAATCAAGCAAATCTTTTTATCTCATATGAGGTAAAATGATTTGTTTGATTATTAATTATATTGCTCTGTATAAATTAAATAAAATATGTCAGGGTCTTTTTTGTGCATCAGTTCTAATATTTTCATATTACTAGGATCCACTTGGATTATATACCCATGGATTTTTCACCTTACTATATATATATATATATATATTTATATATATATATATATATATATATATATATATATATATATAAAATAATCATATATATATATATATATATATATATATATATATATAAAATAATCATATATATATATATATATATATATATATAAAATAATCATATATATATATATATATATATATATATAAAATAATCATATATATATATATATATATATATATATATATAAAATAATCATATATATAAAATAATCATATATATATATATATATATATATATATATATAAAATAATCATATATATATATATATATATAGTATGCATGCATGTATGTCTGTAAAATAAAATAATAATTATGCTAGTGTGCGATGGGTAAATTCTCACTATTTTATATTTTTAATTTCACATGTGTGTGTTGTTTGTTTGTTTTTTTGTCAATGGCACTGTATAGTAGGGTCAGTTGGGCACCATCTGTGAAAAAAAGAGTCCCATGATACAATTCACCAAAAGTTTGAAAATGGCATACTGTACTGCTTGGCATTCGCACCAGAAGCTCCAATAGGAACATTTCAGAGTGTTTGGGTGTCAATCTGAGAATAGTGCAGAGGATTCAGAAAGAGTTGGATGATATATTAGGTCAACATCATGGTGTTTGTAGTGATGACTAGTGATAGCAACATTATGCCTCCATTCATCTTCCCGCAGGCCCTCAGACTCAACACAGAGACCTACATCGTGCCTTAAGGAGGTAGTGCTGCCCTGGGTCATGAGTGTGGCTGCTGGAAGACCTTATGTCTGGCAACAGGACTCTGCACCATGCCATACATGTAGGAGAACCCAGTCATGGCTGTTAGATAATTTCTTTGACCACATCACCCCTTATACCTGACCACCTAACTCCCGAGACTGCAACCCCCTTGATTATTATGTGTTAGGTACAGTTGAGCGAAAGACCAACAAAACTCTTTGTAACACCAAAGATAAACTGAAGGCAAGGATTATTACAGCATTCTCCAACTTAAACAAGGAGAAAGTACAAAAGAGATGCAGGAAATTCCAAAGTTGTCTAGAGGTCATGGTTGAAGCCAATGTCAATTTTATTGAATAAATTTGCTTTAGTATTTCAAGATATTTTTATTTAGTTTTGGTAAATATATCTGTTAAA
>OZ038479.1:87793437-87795937 GCA_964036315.1 Acanthosepion esculentum
AATCAAGCCAAACTCAGAAAAAAGTGAACGACCATACCACAAAAGAAAACAAAACACCGCAACTACACTGACCACCACACAACCAATGCAAGCACAAAACAGACCAAATAAATACACCAACAGACAACCACCAGCACCACAACCAACAATAACAACACCACCACCATCATCAATAGCTAGAACCTCAAAACAAACACACACACAAAACAAACCACTAACTTACGCGGACATCCTTAGAGTGCCATACAAACATACACAAACCAAAACACAGCAGCCCTTCTACAGAACGCATAGCCCCATTAGACATCCCAGACCACCCAGATCAGCCCCTAGTAGACAATCAGCAACAAACACACTTAACTTTCAAAAAAACAGAATAAGCCCCCAACCAGGACACCTGGATGGGGGTATAGCATCCCCAATAGGAGACATGATAAAAGCTTTCGAGCTTTTATGAAAGAACTTCTCCATGCTTGCAAATTCAAACTTGACCCAAATGGGCGAGTTATAAATTTAAGTAACAATAAATTTTCACTCAACACATTCAGGTTATTAAATAAAGGACTAAGCTTTTGACCTAGACCTCCAAGGTTTGACAAAGACACCTTGGCAAAGGATCTGAAATCCTTCTTTAGAAGAATACGGCTAAAATACCACTACGGGGACAATGATCATACACCTTTCATACTTTATACATTAAAAGAGAAGGATATTACCTACACCCCACAAAACACAGACATTACTATACAGACATTTGAAATAGCCATAGCAAATGACATAAAGAAAACAATAACATGTAAGCTGCCACGTAACAATATTACTGATGGGGAACGTATAGCCCTTGACATGCTGACACATAGAGATGACCTAATCATAACACAGGCTGACAAAGGGTGTGCCACAGTGATCTGGGAAATTAAAGAATACATGAAAGAGGCCAACAATCAGCTAAATGACAAAGAAACCTCTAAAAGCTTACCTACAGATCCCTTTCCCGAATACCAAAAAGAATTAACTAGCTCACTAAACATAATGCTTCACAACAATCTAATCAACAAAGAAACATGCACAACACTTACACCCACAAACATCACACCTGCTGGCTTCTATCTCCTTCCTAAAATACACAAAAGCAACAACCCAGGAAGGCCCATCATTTCATCATTCAACTGCCACACGACCAAAATTTCCAAATACGTAGACCATTACATACAACCCCTAGCTAAGGAAGTGAAATCCTACATCAGAGACACAACAGATCTACTAAACAAAATTAATCACATACAAACAGTTCCAGAGAATGCTATTCTAGTGACTATGGACGTAAGGTCACTCTATTCAAACATTAAGCACATCGAAGGGCTAACCGCCCTTCAGGAAGCACTTATTAAAAGAAGAAAACAAGACCCCCCCCAGAAGTTATCATAAACCTCATGGAGCATATTCTTACATTGAATACTTTCAACTTCAATGGAGCACACTACCTGCAAGTAAGAGGCTCTGCCATGGGCACCATTGCAGCTCCATCATATGCTACAATATTCATGGGAAAATTTGAGGAGACCCATATCTATCCCCTCATTGATAGCGACTGCGTATTCTATGCAAGATATATCAATGATATATTCTTTGTATACACGGGCAGTGACAACAAACTTATCCAATTCCTCATGACACTAAACACAGTGCACAACTCAATTAACTTTGACTATCAAAAATCCACAACATCGGTTACATTTTTAGACACCCACATTTACATAGATGAAAACAGGAAACTACAAACGACACTACACGCTAAAATCACCGACACCCACAACTATCTACACTTTAAGTCTTCCTGCCCATAACACCTCAAAGAGAACCTTCCCTATTCAAAAGCACTTAGAATCAGTAGGATATGTTCCAACAATGAAGAATTAAATGAACACATTGAAAATCTGGAGCATCAATTCACAACACATGGCTATAAACAACACCTAATCAGGGAAAAAATAAATAAAGCAATTTCCACACCTAGAGAAGACACCCTAATGTACAAGATTCAAAATAAATCTAGCTGCATTCTTCTAGTAACCACTTTCAACCCCACTCTACTTTACTCATATCCCAAATAATCAAAAGTCGCTGGGAAATACTACATCTCAAACCAGACCTAAAAAATTGTTTAAGGAACCTGGCCTTCTAGCATATCGTAGACCTAAGAACCTAAAAGAAATCATAGGTAGTAACCACATTTCAGGAGACAAGGTAATCCATAATAAACTAACAACAAAAACAACAGGATTTTCCCAACCATGTAACAACAAAAGAAGTTTATGCTGCCACCACATTAGACACACGAATTCATTCACTAGCTCAGTCACTAAATCTACTTTCAAAATCTACCACGATTCTAACTGTAGAAGTCATAACATAATTTACCTCCTAGAATGCACACTGTTCCAGAAACAATATGTAGGAAAATCTGAATGGCCCTTTCACTACAGAATTAATAATTATT